>QPHH01000036.1:0-80338 GCA_003574815.1 Aspergillus spinulosporus | reverse complement strand
TTTATGCAAAATGGGTTCTTGGCGGGTAACCCGCGGGTTACCCAAAAACCCGCGCGGGTTTGCGGGTTTTGGGTACGGGTCCTGACCCTCGACCCAACCCGTGGGTTCAGACAGTGAAACCCGAACCCAACCCGTTACGGGTTTTGTCACGGCCTAATTACTACTCTACAGACCATAGCGTACTACGCCACAGCCGAGCGTGAGACCACATCCGGCCCCTGGTTACAGTATAGCGCAAGTACAAAGTAAAGCCATAAAGCACCATAGAGGTGAAATCATGCAGCCACCCATTGATAGAGTAGAGCTTGGATATCAGAGAGGATATGCAGTTCTTCTATGAGTATGGAACTTTCTTAGGAACCGTTTTACCTCACTAGACGATTTCCTGTCTAAGCTCACCAACCGATGCAGCTTTGGTGTCTCTATTATTCTTCTAACAAGTTTGAAGTCGCTTTTGATGCTTACTAGGTGTTTCTTCATTCACTTGTCCATCATCTCTATGTCTCGTTCAGCACTGTCTGGTTCTCCAGAGTTCGTTGCAGTTATAGAAAGGCTTTTTGTGATCTTCATCGGTATGCACTTAATGCGAGTTATATTATCTTGTTCAGAGAAATATACGAACTTACATATTTTCGAAGACCAATAAATCCGAGGCAATAATCAAGAGACTGTCAAAACGATTATATACGACCCGCGAAGGCCACGATCTCTTAACATATGGCAGGCCACCGCGGAACAAGGGAAACTCGAGGGACGGCGTCATACAACCACTAAAATACACCGGGCTCACCATGGTAGACTTTGGATATTCCTGCTGCTTCCTGTTTACTTTATGTGCATTATTTTAGACCAGAGTAAAGGTCTAGCTAGAATTGGTGCATACCAACTAGAACGTCCCTAGGTTCCATATCTGGCATCCATGCTTGCCTTGTTTACATACCCTGCTTCTAGGAGCATAGCAGTATGACATCACAGTGGCTTTAAACTCCCAACTATGGGTGGGATGTAGCATGTTCCAGTCAAGTCACTTGATCGTGGTCATCTCATGTTTCGTGGTCCTTTTCAGTGATTGACTGATCTTTTGAATGTTTTAATTGACTGCCCTCATGATAGACATTACTGCCATTTACGGACTTGGAAGGACTTAAGTATCAAAATCTGGCAATGAAGTATTTGAAGCATTACTAGTTCCTTTAGAACTTGGAGGTCAAGTGCGGCGTAAGACAACATTGTCGGTGCTTGCCGTAAGGACTGCCTTACGTGAAGAGCAAGGAAAACAATGTGGTCAAATAACAAAAAAAATGCGTCTTATATGACAATTGATAGAACGTGTACTTTTGTAGTAGATTCTGCTGTCGCCTTGGTCCTGGAAAACATTGTCGTGCTCGGAAAAGGGCTCGGTACTATGAGGTCCTTCCGACGGGCACCGCATATTCACCTATTCGATCTTGAATCAGGTATGCGACGTCTACTATTCTCCAAATATCAGCGTTTAGCCAAGCGAAAGGACTCGAAGGCGTGTTGAAGACTACCCCAAGAAGCAAAGCATGTTGAGTAGAGCCTTGAGTTGACCAAGCTATCATCACAAGACCATATAATAATGTCTATAAACCCGGCCTGATGAATAGATCATTGATTGATCCTTATACAGTGGTTAAAAATAAAATAAAATAAAGAATAGCTTTGAAAATCAACCTGTCAGAATGGAGCTCCCGGGTTAGGGTTATCAGACTGGTCGGCGACTCTCTCCAATAAGAACTGCAGCATACCCACCAGAGGACATATACACCGCTGTTTTCATATTAGAATTCTCCAACTGAATGTCTAGCAGGGCGCCCTAACGAGATAAGGTGCGTGCGTCGCTTGTGAAGAACGCTTATCAGGATCAGTCGTGCCAAGCTCATCGTCTCCAACCGGCCATAATCGGTGTGTATACGAGCATTGTTCTTTTTATCAATCGTGTATTTACTGATAAGAAAGTCCGTAGTCTGAGCGCTACCCCAATGGAGACCCCACGCCCTAAAGATGACAGGATAACCCACGGATACGCCGGCCGAGACGGAGACTCCGTCTTCGTTTGATAACGGCCTCTTCCATATCACTAGCCTAGGATGCTCTCCTGACGGCGAGGGTTACGTAAATGGAGTTGGTATCTTTCGGATCCTCTACTGTGGACTCTCTCCAAGAGTGCAGAGGCTTAAATACCCCCTTTGGCCTAAGAAAGTAGCATCAGGAGGCGCCGATCTCATCAAGGATACCTAGCCGTTCCACAAGATGGGATCCTTCACCTCTTGGAGCCTAGGCCTATTAGCCCTATCCCAGAGCGCCCTCGCCCTTACCATCAACTCTCGACCTTCCCTCCTCCAATTCCGCACTCCAAAAATCACTGCCGATTCACTGCATAATGTGCACCTCGACTTCGCTGACCCCTCCTTCGAGGGAGACTTGCACATCGTCTACGGTGACTGCGAGACGGCCTCAGTAGACAGTCATCACCACTCCCTCGGCACCCTCTCCATCAAACGAGACGCCCATCCCGAGCGCATCGTCTGGATCACACCCCCAGACGCTCCTCACCTCCACTGTCTGCATGCCTTCTCCAACGAGCTCGGCTTGATAGCCCGCTCCGAGCCAATCCCCGTTGCCTCGCCCATCGTCCGTCGCGAGCCCCTCGCAATCGCCGACTATGCTGATGCGATGGGACCCTGGTTTGACGGCGTCGCATATCTCTCCGCGCAAGAACCAGGCAAGACCGCCGTCGCCAGTGCAAAGAATTCCTCCATTGCCATCATCGGCGGGGGGATGTCTGGCCTCATGACCTCGCTGCTGCTGTCTTCAGTGGGCATGCACAACTGGCATATCCACGAGTCCTCGCACCGCGTCGGTGGCAGGATCCGCACGCAGTACCTGAACAACACGCGCCCAGACCAGTATCAGTACCAGGAGATGGGCCCGATGCGGTTCCCAGTGAGCATCACGTACGCGGAGCAGAACGAGACCCTCGAGATCCAAGACCACAAGATGGTCTTTCAGCTGGGCAAGGTCCTCACGGAGATGAACGAGAAGACGCACCCTGAGCTCCGGGTAGACTTCATCCCATTCATTCAGAACAACGATAACGTCCCCGCTGCTGCCGGCGGGAACCGTCTCCCCAATGGCCGGATTCCGACCGCAGGCGAAGTGGCAGCGGACCCGGACCTCGTCTATACAGCTGCCGGGCCGAATGAAACGGCCGTGGAAGAGGCCGAAGCCGCATACAGCGCATACCTCGACCATGACGGGTTATCCACAAAAAAGGTGGCAGACAACATCTTCCGCGCGCACAAGACGGCCGTCGAGCACGGGCTCTTCCACTGGTCTGAGGCCGGTTACCTCCGCTACGCACTCGGGTACTCCGATAATGTCACCGACTACGTCGCCGGATCAGGACCTGAGGGTCCTATGTGGGGAGACATTTACGATAACGTCTACTTCTCTGCGACCGAGTTTCGCACAATTGACAAGGGCCTTGAGTCCCTCCCGCGCGCATTCTACCCTCACGTCGCGAACAAGACCACCTTTGGACGCAAGATCACAGGCCTCAAGTACAACGAGACAACGTCCAAGATTGCAGTCACCTGGCGCGACGATCCGCTGGCCCTGGTTCCAAGCAGCGAAGAGTATGACTACGCGGTCGTTGCGGCGCCGTTCAGCAAGGTGCGACTCTGGGATCTGCCGCGGTACTCGAGCCTGCTTTCCCGTGCAATCAATGAGATGAACTACAGTCCGAGCTGTAAACTGTCTCTGCTGTATGAGACGCGTTTCTGGGAGCACCAGTCGCCGAATCCCATCTTCGGGGGATGCGGGAGTGTCGACGTTCCGGGCGTCGGGTCGGTCTGCTATCCGAGTTTCAATATGAATGGCACGGGCCCCGGTGTTGTCCTGGCCTCTTACATCTCTGGTACGCAGGCAAGGTCTGTTGGAGCTCTGAGCGATGAGGATTATGTCGGAATCGTCCAGCGGGCGATGGTGGAATTCCACGGTCCAGTTGCCGCAGAGCAGTTTACCGGTATGACTGGCCCATTATCTTTACCCCCTCGTCCGAATTCCGTCCAGAAACTAACAGCTTTCGCAGGTATATACAACCGTCAATGCTGGGAAATGGACGAACATCAGGCCGGTGCATGGGCGAGTCCGCTCGTAGGGCAACAAGATCTCTTCCTGCCGGCTTACTACAACACCGAGTTTAAGACGATCTTCATTGGCGAGCACACGAGCTACACGCATGCTTGGATATTCTCCGCACTGGATTCTGCCGTCAGGGGGACGACGCAGTTACTTTTAGATCTTGGGCTTGTGGACGAGGCGAAGCAGATTGTGGGGGAGTGGATGGGCCGTTGGATTAAGCTGTAGCACGTCATTTTGGGGTGCGTGGAGTGATTGGGTGGAAGTAGGGGTGGGATTACGAGAGATGAGCTCATATATATATGAATTATATGATGATATGTAAATATTCTGGGTCCTTTGATAAATTATTAATGATGTGCGTGTAACTGGTTCAATAGCCTATTGTTACCGGTTATCCAACCTTGCCCTGACCTATAACGTAGCCCGAACCGTCCCTATAAATTCGTAGCCTTTTTTCTACCATTCCAATTCTCTTCTCTTGCATTGATCTATACATATGCTAGCAACCATGAAAGCAATCAGATTGCATCCCAACTCAGACGAGAAACACCCCTACAGCCCCAGCAACCCAGCGCCTGCATCCGCCCTCCATCTGGACACGATCCCCGTCCCAAAATCCGGGGCTTCCGGCGAACTCCTAGTGCGAATCAAAGCATCAACCATAATCCGCGACACGCTCACATGGCCTGAGACGTATGAGCGAGAATACATTACGCCGGGGAACGACTTCTCCGGAATCGTCGCTGAAGTCTACGACAAAGAATCCAAGTTCCAGGTCGGCGATGAGGTCTTTGGGATGCTTGCCACGGACCGTCCGGGGAGTTGGGCAGAGTATGCCATCGTGCTCGAAGGAGAGGTCGCGCTCAAGCCAGCAAGCCTGACGTGGGGAGAAGCCGCTGCCTTGCCACTTAGTGGAATGACGGCGTTCGAAGCGCTGTTCGTTCATGCCGGGATCGCCGTACCCGGTGACGAGGAAGCCCTGCGCAACTTTGGCGGAAGATCCGATGTCCGCAGTGAGGAGGGCAAGATTGAGAAGGGAAAGAAAGTGTTGATTACCGGCGCCGCCGGCGCGGTAGGTACGTACGTGGTACAGCTCGCCAGACTCGCAGGGCTACATGTTGCGGCAGCAACCAGCTCGAACCAGCGGAATGCCGAGTTCCTGCGTGGTCTCGGGGCAGACGAGACAGTGGAGTACACAGCTCTCCAGTCTGATGCTCACCGGAATGCTTACGACATTGTCATCGATACCGTCGGCGGACAGCAGCTGGTGAATGCCTGGGGCTGGGTCAGAGACGGCGGAAACCTGGTCTCTGTCGACTCGAGCAGCTTCAATTTTGTCGAGGAGCATACGGGTCGGGGCATTGCAAGAGACGGGGTTAAGGCTTTATTTTTCATTGTCGAAGGTGGTCGTCAAGCCCTAGACGCTCTTGCGCGGTTTGCGAAGCTGGAGATTCTGAAGGTCTTTGTGGTCGATGTTTACCCATTGGAGAAGACGAGGGAGGCGTATGAGATAGCGAATGGGAGGCTGAGCGGGAGAGGGAAGATTGTTTTGTCTATATGACGTCCTTAAGGTGCTCTATAGGCTTCTTGAATCAATACAGTGGCCACATATGGACCGGTAATGAGTAGACATTTTCTTGGATTAGGGTTCAGCTGTCATAGTTGCCATGTAGACGACCCAGTCAGAGCCCTTGCAATCTAATAGAATGCTACAAACTGCTCGACCTACCTGAACGAGCCTGCTGGCTGGTCGTTGACCGTCGACCTGTACTATTTTCAGCACGTCAGCTTCGGTTTAGGCTGTCGCTTCGCAGGTAGACATGGATTTCTGTCTGCCTGCACCTTTGTATGCCATTCCCCAGCTGTGCTCTTACAATATGGCCGCAAAGGATCTCAAAAGGAACAAGATAAATAGATCATGAACTCCTGCACCAAGACCCAAGGTGCTCTATTTATTTTGCAGAGCCGGCCGGAAAATAGGTTGCCATGTATGCTGGTCCCATCCCAGCCCGTTTATCTAACCATCCTATGGTGAAGCACTACAGTACGTAAAGCGCAAGAGCCTCGTTTCCAACTGTTGTCTTCATCTGTAGTCCCGGTCTTGATTGGGCCGAGCAACTGTGCCATTCCCCCAAGGCTCAATCCCTAAGCGCATGGTGTTGGAACATGCTTGTGCCGCATAAGGTTGACTTGCCCTAGCTATAAGCTGACTCCAGTGTGTTTAAAGCGGGCGAAGGCTCATCTGCCTAACTCCTACAACAGTGAGTTTCCATCCTCTGTCTATTCAGAATACAGATACCAACCTCATATCCATATCTATCGTTTTCAAATTATTGAGCACCCAAGCTGAGATAATATCCTGATTTCTGTCTAAACCTACCTTTCCTATTCCGGTAATCAACGCTAACATTCCTGCCTGCATTTCTGCTGCTGGGACAACCAGGTCAAGATGGCCTTCCAGCCCCTACTGGAAGAAGAGAGGCCATGCGTCCTCTTCCGCACCGAACACAGCGGCAACGCGAGTTTGCGCAATGGCTACAGCCGTCCACGGGCGCCAGCCATCTTGCCGGCGTCCGAGTTGCTAATCCGTTTGTTTCCTTCGGAAGTTGGCGTCGTTCCATGCACTGGCGCCAGACACAGAACTAAGCGGACATCGCGATCATCGCCATCTGGGCTAAAGATTTGCCTGGTGTATACAGCGTGGAGGACGTTGCTCAGCAGCTAGGATATCCCGAACCAGGATCTAGGACAAATCGAGCAACGACGATAGATGCTCACCATACGAGTACCTCGTGGAGAAATGCATAGCGCCGGACGAGTACCGCATCCTGGCCACCTTTGAGGGTGGCGGGCCAGACCGGACTGTTGTCTTTGAGAACAGATTTTACCAGATCACAACGACGATCCCGGACGAGTTCTTCCCCGGGAGAAGATTGGGGAACGCCTATAGGACGTGGAGGACGAGGTTTGGTCCCATTCGGGTGTGTGGGATGAGAGGAAGTGGGATGAGTGAAAGCGATCAGTGGGCCGCCCAGGGGTCCCTTAATGCGAGATCGTTCATCAGTAGACTATAGAGAGCTCTCTATGTATCAGGATGAGGTAATCCAATATGCGTGGGCGCCTGTCGAATTGAAGTTAGGGTATTGGGGCATAGGGCAATTCTAAGAGACATCGAAACAACCAGCAGTATCAGGCATCATACTCATGCTTCACCAGCAAACTCTACTGCCTTTTACATTGGCCTTTATATTGGCATTTTGAATCCGGCTGGACAATCGTAGGAGATAGCAGAGAGCCAACGATCCTTCTGTTGACAAATGTATTTCCAGAGATACCAGGGAGCCATATAGGGTGGCTTTTTACGATGATGTCCCGCGTGGCATTGATGCATAGTATAATATAGGCCGATTCCGCTGACAATGGCAATGAATTCCGCATACAGATTACGGGACAAAATTGAGCAGCTGTGTAATATGTAAATACGAGCTATTAGACTTACCAAATCTGTGGATAGCGCAGATCGCACTATAATCAGAATTACGAGGCTGACAACGACCCCTCTTCTCATCCCCCCAGCAGAGCCCCCTTTTCAGCTCTCTTGTCATATCAACAACCCTGTCTTGGGCTTACTGAGCCTACAATCATGGGCGTATTCAGCGTTTACTGTGCCATCTGCTCGGGCTCGTTCAATCGCTACGAGATCGGATCTAGCCACCCCAACGCGCTCAAAGACCGCCGAGCACGCGTCGCGCGGCGGGTTTTCTGGCGGAACAAGGGCCTTGGGTATTACTATGACACAGACGACGAAGAGAAGGACGATGACATCAAAAATGAGCGATTGCGGTGTATGTAAGTTGCAGATGAACATGTAGCACAAGCGAGTGAAGGTGGAAATTCCGACGAGGATGGTGAAGAGGGTCACTCCTCTAACGATGAGGATGGTGAGGATGGTTACTCCTTCAACGAGGATGAGGAACTGTACTCGTATGACCCCGGTCTGTTGTGTGAGGAGGACTTTGCATGGTTGCCACAAACCGGAGGATTAGGGTTTTATCATGGCCATCCGATGGAGCCTAGGTATGCACGGTCTCATTCGCTTTATTGCTGGTCGTTTCTTGACGGCCCCCTTGTGGCAGACAATTGAGTAGCTAAGATCATCTACGTAGGCACTTTATTGCGGGCGTGAATTATGATGACTATGTGCGCTACCCTGCACTTCGTTGACATCCCACTGGTGTTCATCTAGCCATCCCCAGTGGCAATATGCTGATCTTTCCACAGGAGCTGGTCCACATCTGCAACACTGATAATGGTAAGCAATGCTATCTGGAGGCAAGCTTCGTTGGTTGGCAGAGCACTTACTTGGACTTAGACCCCGACATCCCTGAGGATGATGCAGAATGCCTCTGGTTGTTACCCAGTCCATTCCAAACTGCACTTTCAATGCCGAAGCTCAACTGACGTACCGTGTTTAATGCAGCTACCGCATTGAGGAGTCGAGAAGGCCAGTTTGCTTCCCGTTCCACTGGAGCTGCTTCGAAATTCTGTCTCGCGCTATTAACGCCGGTCCTGATAATAAAAACCTTGATAAGAGAGTGCTATTCGATGTCATGTCTTCGATTAATGATTACAACAGTCTTGAGCTCCCGTATGGCGACATTCACGGCGCAGACCAGGACTGGGTTTGCATCCCTGGTGAAGAGGTGTGTATTTATCCAAAGCACTCTTCTTCAAGGCGAGCAACTAAGTGGCGTGTAGTACACGGTAAAGGATCCGGTTGCTGACTCCGCCTTCCAACCTTCATTCTTGAGCGAACACTGCACACTGGATGACAGTGATGATAGCACCAGTGGCAGATCATCTCGGCTCAGAACCAAAATCCTCACTGATCCATTCGACGCTCTCCCCGCGGAGCTCACGTCCATGGTCCTCTCTTACCTCAGCGGCCCGTCGCTCTTCGCCCTCCTTCAGGCCTCAATGGCCGTCCGCTTGCAGACACAGTCGCAGGGTTTCTGGCAGCGCAAGATCCGCGAGGACATGCCTTGGCTATGGGAGCTGTTTAGCCAGGATACTGCAGGCATTGATTTCCGGAAAGCATACTTGTACTTTGAGAAGAAGACCAGACCGCGATATGGGCTGGATGAACGCGACTGGCTGGCCCTTGCAAACCGACGGAGAATATGGGGTGCATGTGAGGTCCTGGCGGAGATGTATAAGACGCAGAAAAAACAGGCTGAAGGGAAGATGTAGTGGGACTAGCACGGGCATACTGGCTAGAATTTGGAAATCTTGATGATTGCTACTCTCGCGAGTACAGACAGCAACGGCTTCAATACAGGTGTTGGATCAGGAGACTGGAAGCATGAAGACTTGGGGTTGATATACAACATTTTCGTGATGGAATGCATCTAGAGGAAGCATGGAAATACAACTAAGGTATTTTTCCCTCTGCTCTGCTTCATCTTAGTGAGTCAGATAGTCAGACTCTTCTCAACCTGCGGTAAAGGATCAGGATATGTGTCCAAAACCTCAAGTGGATGCCCACATTCAAGCTGCTTGATCAATATAGCCAGTCATCTTAGAGGGAAATATTAGCTTCTACTATTAATTAGTAACTCTGCAATCTCGTTCCTAGGCTTCCTGGCCGAAAAGTAAATGCTTTAGATATATAGAACATTGACAGAGAGCTATCGGTAACAAATTGACAAACTTTGTCTTGCAATAGTATTCAGTTTGCTTGCCATCCTCTTTCTTCTTGCTCCACAGATACAACAAACCTTGTTCTTTGGATAATATATGTTAGAAGGTTCGCAATATATACTAGCGCAGCCTCGTCAACTGTTGGCGCCATTGTTCGCTACCAAATGGTGCCGGAACTGTTTTTAGGGTCCTACAAGACATTTGCTATATCCTAGACATCAAAGACCCTTTCACCATTCGGGGTGCCAGATTACACCTTTGAAAGAAGGCGTCGAGCTGCAGATCATCCACGTCAGATGGATATTCCCTGGATACTGCCGACGTGAGACTGAAGGTGCAGTCTAGCTGCATGACAGGTAGAATCCGTGGGTGGTCAGAGTTTAGCGCACACAGTGATTCTACGACCGATTGACGTAGGGAATCTGAAGGTGGAAGAGAACTTTTATAGAGGGGTAGGAAGCTCAGTTTGTAATATTGGGCTCTTGTGTCTATCATACTACCTTTTGATGGTCCGGATATGCGGCTTGGGATCGGTCCAAATCATCTTAGAGGCATTACTCGGTACTTCTGGTCCTCGAGCAATTTGAAGCATTCATCGATCGTACTCTGGCATGATTCGGCGGTGGTTCAATCCGTTCGGGGCGATAGGTAAACAGATCCCTTAATATGATTCGCAAAAAAAGGTGGCGTATTTTGACCTTCGCATCGGTGCAACTTTGCAATATCCCTCGCGACTCGCTGATCCTCTATTGGTCGTCGGAAGAACGTCCATCTGTTGCTCTTGAAGCGGAGAATATACACCAGAACAGAAAAGGTCTGTTTATGAGCGGTTTCGAAGTGATAATGGTCGTTGTTGATGTCAAAAACGACATAGGTATGTCGAGGATATGCATCGACAACGAGTAATCGCACGAGGTGATGTGTTTCCCACTGCTTTTTGAACGGCTCGGTCAAACTAGCGGCGGAAGCAAGATAGTCGTTAGAGGTCAGAAGCTTTTTAGGTATGTCAGCAACGATCCGAATCGTTTTCTTGTCCTCAAGGACTTTGAACACTTGTTGGTTGACCTCTTCCATGATCAACAGATCCAATGGGAAGAGTAGGAGGGATTTTCAGCGGATCAGGCGCGAGGCAAAGTGTTCTCTTAAGAACTTTGTGACACAAGTCACCTGATGGTTTGTCAATATCAATCTGTTGCTTTGATGTCAAAATGGCAGTCTTCCCCTTTCTACGCCAAACCCCCAAGTAATGCCCTAGAAGGAGAAGACATGCACACAGGCATTTTCTGCGCGTAAATCCCTCATAAACTATATGACAGATAGGAGTCAGATCACCATCACTATCAGGTAGGCCGTGACAAAACCCGTAACAGGTCGAAGGTCAGAACCCGAACCCACGGGTTACCCGCCAAGAACCCATTTATCATAAAACTTCTATATTAGGCCCTATTCACTGCATAAATTTGCTAATTAATCAAATTTCTGGGTTTATACAGCATGTTTGTTTTGTTTGGCAACCCACGGGTTACCCAAAAACCCGCGCGGGTTCATAGTCTGGACCCGTACCCAACCCGCGGGTTCAGACAGTGAACCCGAACCCAACCCGTTACGGGTTTTGGGTAGACCCGTAACGGGTAACCTGCGGGTTTTGTCACGCCCTACTGTCCGTTGCAGGATAATAACAAGTAGACAAGTTCTACCTTCTTGTGGCTTACAGTGCTAATGGCTTGGAATATTCGTTGTATTTAGCGTGCAAGTTACATCTGCCATAAACCTTCTGGTTAGGTTCGCAGCCTAAAACAGCCTCAGCGAAAAGGCTTTTGCCATTCACATCACTAGCATAATTAGAGCGTCGAACCTGCTTGAGGATGTTTAAAGCGGATTTACTTTGGATGCCAATATAGCTGTGGTGCACAGAAGCAAAAAGTAATCACAGAGTAAAGAGTACAGCTGAAAACTCGAAAAGGGAAACAACTTGGACCGGCCAGCAGGACGGATTGATATAGAGCTTTCCCTCACGGGAGGAAAGTAATTTAGCGAGTCAGTAAAGGATTATCTAATTGTGAAGTATTTTCTAACTATATATGTGGTTCTCAACTTGACACTAGCATCCCTTGCCAAGTTTAACCCACATCCAATGCCGTAAACCCTCATCACTGTAAGAGTCCCAGTAGACTAGCTTGCCTTTGCTTGAACGAGAAACCGACCCCCAAGTCCGCTAGAGTGTGCAGTCAGTCAACATTGGCTCACTAGGGATTTACTCGCTAATTCGGTTCCCACGAGGAGTCTAGGCCACGATGTCTAAGCCACAAAGCGAATTTCCCCGCATATCAGATTTGCTTGTGAGGATATGTTCAGGCGGGCCCTAAACTGGATGGAACTGAATAGAACTGGATAGTATCATTAGCGGAACGTGATCACACTTGGTCCTTCTATGGCCGACTATCCTTTGGGTCTTGTGCACGCATGGAAAATCAAGCCTAGCATTAAAAATAAATATTACTCATCTTGTTTAAAGTTTCCACTACATTACTTTGGTAAGACATATTCCTTGATAATTTGTCGTAATGAAAAGTAAAAGCTATATGTTAACAACATAGCATGAGCAGGGAGTCTTCTGTTTACCTGTAGTAAATGCCAGTTTGGTCTACAAGATAATAATTTGGCTCCAAATTCCTTAACGGTCCAGTTATATTGATCTATGCCATTTTTGTACACCATTACAAGCATCATCTTGCCTGGCTAGAGTTGGGAGGTTCACCAGGTATAATCAATACCACGCAGCACTTGCTATAAGCCTAAGATTGAAATCAAAATTGACGCATTTATGGTTCATACCTTTCGTGCTGATCTTCAGACAGGATGCATAATTTACGGGAATCATTGTCTTTACCTTCCTTTTGCCAGCTCAAGCACGGTACATAACACTGATCTCGAGCTAGCAATGTAGTACACGGAACTGGTCATTTTTGCTGAATCGACAGCCTGCCAGTATGACAGGCGAAAGTATGGCTCTGGAAGCATCGTTTAACTGAACTCAGATAAGTCGCTGTGCTGTTGAGCTAGGTGAGGTTCTCGCGTGCAGTGAAGTGGATGTAGACACGGGTCTCAGACTGGAGCTTGTGTCTGGGGTATTTTATAATATCCTAGGCTTATTATGACTTTATTTCATTTTGTTTTGTTTATTTTTTTATTCCTTTTTACTTCTTCTTATTCCTTCTTATTTCATTTTTTTTTTTAACTTCTTTTACTTCTTTTTTTCCTACTTTTTCCCCTGCAACCGCTTGTCAGCAGCCGACAGCCCAAGGATGACCGGAACTGCAAGCTGGACATTTGGGGAATTTTGCTAGCATACACGAATTAACCGATGGGATCCAGCTCGGTGTCCGAACCCCATGGTACAATGCTGTCCATCCTGGTGCAGGTGTGCATCCCGATCCCCTCCCATTGGGGTGTGGGCTGATCTGATCCCCGCCTCTTTCCAGATCACACCATCCCAGCTGCCGAGTATATATTGCCATCCCCGCATCGCAAATTAGACGGTCAGCTAAATTACATGATTTTCCGACTCATCGCGAGAAGCAAAATGTCGACCTGTGCCATACCCCAGCCCATCACCCACCCATCTAGCATCATAGTGGTCGGTACAGGCCTCGCGGGCCTCTCCGCCGCAACGCAACTAACAACGCACAACGTCCCGGTCATCCTCCTTGATCGCGCTGAACGGCCAGGCGGGAATAGCATCAAAGCGTCATCGGGGATCAACGGCGCAGGGACCAGATTCCAGATTGCTCCCGACACCGTCGAGGAGTTCTATAACGATACGGTCCGCTCAGCTGGGAAACCCTTTTCAACGGCTGCGGATGTCGAGAGGGAACGAAGGGAAAGGCTCATCCGCACTGTTACAAGGCATTCAAACAAGGCCGTGGATTGGCTTTCTGATGAAATAGGCGTGGACCTGAGCAAAGTCGCACAATTGGGTGGACACAGCAAACCGCGGACGCATCGGGGCGAGAAGGGGAAGCCGCCTGGGGCGGCAATCGTCGGGACATTATTGGAGAGATTGAAGTCCAATCCATTCGTGGACATGCGGATGAAATCCCGCGTGACGAAAGTGCTGAAGGAGGCGCAGGAAGTCGTCGGCGTTGAGTATATCGATAGCGACGAGAAGACCCAGAGCCTCCGGGGACCCGTTATCTTTGCAAGTGGCGGCTTCGCGGGCGACGTGCGCGGGATGGTCGCGCAGTATCGCCCTGATCTTGCCGGGATACCGTCGACGAACGAAGCGAGGGAGGGCTCGCAGCCGCTCCTGGCTGAGGTCGGCGCGGGATTGATCGATATGGACCACATCCAGATCCACCCGACGGGCTTCCTGGACGTCAAGGACCTGTCTGCGACGGTAAAGTTTCTTGCGGCCGAGGCTCTACGCGGCGAAGGGGGTATACTGCTCCTCGACAACGGAGCCCGCTTTGTCAACGAGCTGGAGACGAGGGAACATGTCACTGAGGCCGTGCTGAAGTCAGCTACGAAGCTAGATACCGATCTCCGGCAATGGGACGTCACCCTCCTCCTCGATGAAGGCGCCGCATCTGCCCTTGACACGCACATGCAGTTTTACCTGTGGAAGGGGCTCATCCGGAAAACAACGCTCGGCGAGCTCGGCCAATCCACGCTTGAAACTGTCCAGCAATATGCAGACATAGTGGCTGGCAAGCAGCCAGACCCATACGGCCGGACTGCGTTTGGGAACTGGACGCTTTCTGATCCTCAGCCGGAGTCGGTGGCATATGTCGGCAAGGTCACGCCCGTTCTGCACTTCACGATGGGCGGCGTCCTCTTTAACGAGCAGGGCCAGGTGCTTGACGAGACCTGGACTCCTATCCGGGGTCTCTGGGCTGCGGGCGAGGTCACAGGGGGTCTGCACGGGCAGAACCGACTGGGTGGCTCCTCATTGTTGGAGTGTGCGGTCTTTGGCCGCATTGTTGGAGATCAGGTGGCTGCATTCTATAACCAGCATTATGTTTCTAGTGGACATTGAGTGGTCAATAGATGCAGTTGTAGCGTAATTATCAATTGATATGATTGAATCTACAACGACTAATGGTTTGATATGGAGCCAGCTGAATCTATTGCTCTTGCCTAGATGCAGGATACTGAGAGAAAGGGCTAGCGGACTGCACGTGGGAAAGCTCATTATTGATATAGTCTCGTATACGACAGAGCGGACTAACCTTTCTATACATATACTCTGTCGTATGCATACATCCACAATATATATAGCGCGCTCTGCATATTTGTATCGTGATGCCGAAGGTTTTACTCAAACAGCGAAGCCCTGCAAATGGAGGTAGCAGTCATCGAGGAAATAAAATTCTAGCTGCATTCACTCTGGCACTAAGGCTGCCATGAAGCTTTGTATGGCCGTTTCGCAGGGCAGATCGGAAAGCCGCTCGGAACCAGCAGCGGAAAGGAGCCGCGTAGAGGCTTCACCGCGCCTTTTGACATGCGGCCCCACATACAGATTTTCCTTATCGATAAATAGAATCGGATTTCCCCAATTCCCCTCCAACCGCCAACCAACTTTTCTGGCAGCCCTTTCTTACTCTAGACCATTGATCATTCCCTTCTCCTCGATTGATCACTTCATACTCAACGGGCCTGTGCAATTCTGGAACTGTATTTGCTTTTAACGAGCGCCAATCCCGCCTCCTGCCAGCCCCTCACCCTCCGCACCGCACACAAAACCCTCGGAATCGGTTCCGAGGCCGAGCTCAATATGGACGGCGACCAATTTAGAGAGGCAGCGCACGCTACAATTGAAGACAGTAAGTTGTATGGACCTCCTCAGCGCCAGAGCTAACCGATGTAGTCATCTCCTATTTCAATAACATCCCCAATCAGCGTGTCCTCCCGACGATCGAACCAGGCTACCTGCGGCCCCAGATCCCCCCCTCGCCCCCAACCGAACCCGAATCCTGGTCGGCAATCCAAGCGGACATCGACAGCAAGATCAAGCCTGGTCTGACGCAATGGCAGTCGCCCAACTTCATGGCCTTCTTTCCGGCCACTGTAACCTACCCGTCGATCCTCGGTGAGATGTACAGCGCTGCCTTCAATGCGCCGGCCTTCAACTGGCTCTGCTCGCCCGCCTGCACTGAACTCGAGACCGTTATGATGGACTGGATGGCGCAGGCGCTGGGACTGCCGGAGTGCTTCTACAGTACCAGTGAGAATAAGGGTGGCGGTGTCATCCAGATGAGTGCGAGTGATGCCGTCGCGACGGTGATGATCGCCGCTCGGGAGAGAAGAGTTCAGCAGCAGGCCAAGGCTGAGGGACTGAAAGAAGGGAGCGAAGAGTATGAGGACCGGCTCATGGAGCTCCGGCCGCGGCTCGTGGCGCTCAGCAGCTCGCAGGCGCACAGCAGCACGGCGAAGGCGGCCCTGTTGGCTGGTACGCGGTACCGGAGTATCGGGGTCAGCCTGGAGAACGATATGGCCCTTACCGGGGCTGAGTTGCGATCCATGCTGGAGGAGCTGGACAGCAAGAACCTGACGCCGTATTTCATCACGCTGTGCTTTGGATCGACGAACTCTTGTGCTGTGGACCGCTTCAAGGAGATCACGGCCGTGTTGAAGGAGAAGGAGCATTGGTCGCGCATCTGGGTGCACATCGATGCGGCCTATGCTGGGTCTGCATTGGTTGCAGACGAGTGGCAGTACATTGCAAAGGATTTCGCCGAGGGCGTGGATAGCTTTAATATGAACATGCACAAGTGGCTGCTTGTGAACTTTGACGCGAGGTTTGTCCTTACGTTCTCTATCTTGGAGGATATAAATATTAACAGTACCATGATGATAGTCTTCTCTACGTCCGCAACCGCCACGACCTCACTGACTTCTTGGATATCACTCCGGCGTACCTGCGAAACCCCTTCTCCGAATCAGGCCAGGTCATCGACTACCGCAACTGGTCTATCCCGCTTGGCCGACGGTTCCGCGCGCTCAAGATCTGGTTCGTCATGCGCAGCTATGGCCTCAACGGGCTAAAGGAGTTCGTGCGCAAGGGTATCGAGCTGGGAGAGACCTTTGCAAACCTCATTCGCAGCCGCGGTGATCTCTTTGAGATTGTGACCAAGCCAGCGTTTGGGCTGACCGTGTTCCGTGTCAAGGCTGCTTCATTGGCGAATGGGAACGGGGTTTCCGTGAACGGACAGAGCGCGACTGTGGTGAAACCCGATGACAAGGCGGATGCTGTCACCAAGGAGGTATACGAGACCATTAACGCTCGCGGGGAGATCTTCATCACATCGACCGTCATGGCTGGGGTTTATGCGATTCGTGTGGTTAGTGCGAATGAGCGCGCAGAGGAGAAGTATGTTCGGAGGGCCTTTGATATCTTGGTGGAGACAGCAGAGGAGGTGTTGCAGAAGGCGAAATGACGTTACTGCTACAAGAGCTAGGTTTACCATAGATCCTGATGACTATAGACGTGACTATAGACGTATATTTCGATGACCAATAAGCTCCGAGTCAATTGCGATCAAAGTAATGGCATTTAGGCACTATTCTCTCGCCGTGAAGCTCGCAAGGACTCTTGAGACTTTTTTTTTTTATAGAGTTTTTTTTTTTTTTTTTTTTTTTTTTTTTTTTTTTTTTTTTTTTTTTTTTTTTTTTTTTTTTTGGACGGTTATCGCGCCGCACGTCCAGATTAGGAACTCTCCTCCCCCCAGGGGGCTCCCCTTCACCACCAACTAGGACTCTTGAATTGTCTCTCTTTGTGGGGGCGTCACTATAACCATCACCCTAGCTGCTGATGCCAAGTCAATGTGATCATGTCTTTGCTTTTGCCATCCTTCTACCACTTTCCCGAGACTAAAGGACGTCTCGTGGGACGCTGCTGATCGCATGCAGTCTGGTGGGATCCTTCACCCTCCTTAATTGCAGGAATATGGTTCCTGTAGGAGGAATATCTGCATGAGGAGAAGGATGGATAATCAATCCTCCTGTCGAATTGTCAAGTTTCGCCCCATTACCACCATCATAGACTTACTGCCGCATTGGCAGCCCATTAAGAGAAAACGAATGACAGCAATTGTACGTACTCTACATGTCAGTCTTGAATGCGAATATGTACTGGCAAGACCGAGAGCCCAGTAGGATGTTTAATCCAAGCCATCGGAATTGGTTGACCTATACAATCGGCACGCCGTCCACAGTGCCAACAGCGTCCACCAGGGTTAGTTACCTTGTGCTCAGGTCTGCAAAGGCTTAATCTCTGGCTGATTTACGCGCGGCTGCTCGCGCGAGATTCGACCCTTGAGTGGCCGTCTCCCGTTGAGCTTGTGTACTTATGCTCTTATTATATGTCGGAAGGGGAGGAATCAGCCGTTTGAGACTGCAGAACAATATTCAATACCTCACCCCATACGTCAAAGAATTTCATTGAATATCACTTTCACTCTCTAAGCCCCGCATTAGATAGCTGACGTTGATGTTCTAGCGATTGAATTGAGGCACCAGGAGGGAGCTGTCCAGCTCTGATATGTTTATTGCTATTCCAGATCAACCATTGTCAATTAGGGCATTAAACTGATAGATTCAGCAACACAGACAACCAGCTGCATTCTCTCACGGCTAAATATATTTAGAGTTAGATCAAAATCCCGAAATCGCTGTATCACACAAGAAGTCGTCCTCAATTTTATGCATCAGGCCCTCAGCCTTTTTACTTCCCTCTTGTCTTCTTCGTCCCTGGTCTCGACGACACATCACCAGCAGCAGGTTAAATTTTACTCCGCCAGTTCCACTTGTAATCGAGACAAGCCCATCGGGCAATGACAAACAACAATATCGCAACAACGAGCATTACGCCGAGATAGACAACAACCATATGCGCCCCGATCTTCTCCAGCATTTCCCCGCCGATTGGGATACAAATCAATGTCCTGCCACTGTTAGCATAGTCCTAGACCAGATAAGCCTTGACAATATGTTGGCAGCACTCACGCAAACGCAACCAACCCATACAGCGTCCCGAACCGCATCCCGGTCTCCTTGGCCGGCGAGATCTGGCGGACACAAACTGGGGCCAGGCAGATAAACGAGCCCGATACGAAGCCATACGTCGCGCAAAAGATGTACAGCGCGGGCAGGGAGTTACTGAACGGGTAGAGAATGGCGAATATGAGGACTACCGCCATGGCGACTAGGAGAATGAGCACGTTGAGCCGGCCGTACTTGTCTGCAACGCGGCCGCTCACCAGGCGGCCGATTGAATTGCAGCTGTCCATGTTAGTGTGGTCTCGTTTGAGAGCTGCGCGGGCGAATCCTTACACATTCATCACGACAAGGAGGTTGACGCTCGAAGCGGCGCTGAACCCCTGCGCAACAACGTAACTGGGTAGGATACCGAGGAGGCCGAAGACGACCAGTTCCAGGCCTAGGTGGAAGTTAGTCAGAAGATAGAAGCTCCTCTCCGGATGTCTCTAGACCCAGAGGAATACGGCAGGCCACATACAGAAGGTAGCAGCAGAAAGCCACGAGAACCTCGCGTCCTTGAAGCAGCGGATATCAAACGCGGCCTTGGGCCGTCCGTTTCGGGGCAGCCGGCTCTTGACAAGGAAACTGGCCGAACCACAGAGGACGAAGATCAGAAGCGCAGTGACTCTCATTCCCCATTTGAAGCCGATACTTGCCCACGTCTCCCGCAGGATATACGGAAAGACAACTCCCCCCAAGCCGGCACCCGCCATGGCCGTCCCAATCGCCATGCCTGCTTTCGCATAGAACCAGTGCGGAATGCAAGACATGCCGACATTACTGATCACTGCGGCTCCAATACCGGCTACTACGCCGAAGCAGAGAATGAAGTGCCAATACTGCGTACATTGCGCTGTCAACAGCACTCCAAGGCTATAGATGCCCGTCCCCACAGTGACGAGTTCCTTCGGCCCGTATGCGTCGAAGAGGGGGCCAACAAAGATGCCGAGAATGAGAGCTGTAAAGACAAAGACGCCAGAGATCCAGCCGACATCGCGGCTGGAGTAGTGCGACAGTTGGTGGGTTTCGAGGTAAGACTGGATGACGCCGACGGAGTTCATGAGCCCGTAAGAGGCCATGAGGAGGAAGAAGGAGCCCAGCACAACGAGCCATGAGCGAACTCCGCCGTCTGGGAATTCACCTGCATCGTTACTCTCAACTAATGGGGTGCTGGGCTCAGTGGAGGGGTAATCAAGCGGTCGTTCACGGTTGACGGCTCTGGAAGATTCGGCGAGTTCATAGCCTGAGGTAGTATGCAGCTGGGGGCCTTTGGTGTCCATTTGCCCTCAGTCCTGGATCTTGCGGTCAATACTGGGCCCGTATATCGTGTTAACTGGGCAGCTCCGGCTGTGGGAAGTCTTCATATAGGTCAACCTGACCGGGGCATATGGGTGAGTCACAGGACAATGGATATTGGATGCATCGGTTGTTGGAGTAGCACAGTGGGGTGTCCGTCCATGCATCTGGCGCCTTCCAATTAACTGGCCTGCTATTCTCTGATTGGAAGGGTTCTGCTGCCCTCTTTTGGGTCTTTTGACGATCTTTTCGAAGGCGCACTCGGTCCCGAGGGCCTTCCGATGCCTCGGGCTCTGTCCCGACCCTCCAGGATCCTCGAGACCGGTTCTAGACTCGCTTCGCTGGCTGTCCGGGCGTCTTGGTCTGTCTGCTATTGGACAAACTCACCTAGTACACCGCAAAATGAGGTGGGGTTTGCCGGTTCTCTGCAGGGCGTAAGTTCTTCCACCTTCTCCGGATGGCTGCCTTCGGTGGCCAGTCGGCTAGGGCAGGGCCGACCTGACGGTGTCGGCTCCACTTCTATACAATATAATCGCTTGCTTCAGGTCTGTGTGCCCTTGCTAGCCTTTGCAAAGGCTACTTTTTGCATCTGTGCAGCTTGCGTTGTTCAGGGAGCAAGCACGGCAGAGTCCTAGGTGACGTCTCATGTCCAGACGCGGTTTCAGCCTTGGTCTAAATTGAGTGCTTCAGTATTGCAATATAATATGTATTGACTGTATTCTATAGTTCATTGCTTGTGGTTATAGTTGAGCACCTGTATCCTAGCCGTTCTTGAGATTATCTGTAGAAATTTGAAGAGGCGAAGTGAAAATAGGCAGTCTGTCTATCATACTGCATTATCCAATCTTGAATGCTAGGTATACCAAATAGCAACATTAGGCAATAACATCCTGCTTCCTATCAAGGCCGCTGTCAACGCTAGAAACAAAGTCCGAGGTTGTATCCTCCGGCCAACTCAGAATAACTGCCTCCTCGCCTTTCAGCTCAAACTTGACAACAACAGAGCGCTCGTTATTCAGCGCCAGCTCATAAGAGCCAGGATACAACACCCTGTTTCCCTGATCGTCTGTCCTGGCGATACTGTCAATTGTCACAGGAACCGTCAGGGTCTGCGAGTCACCCGGTTCCAATCCTCCGAGCCGATCGAACCCAACAACCCACTTCTTGGGATACGGTGCCGGACCGGCGGTGGTGTTGACGTAGACGAGTGCCGTGTAGTCGGAAGCACGGTCGCCGGTGTTTTTGACCGTCGCAGTGAAGTTGAGGAGTGTCTTCTGCTGAACGTGCTCGTATCCCGAGTGCGGCGTCGTAAGGACCGTCTGGATGTTGAAAGATCCTGCATCTGTTGTCTCCGTCGATTCCTCGAAGGTTGTATAGAACAGACCGTGTCCAAACTCATAGACCGGGGTCCCAGTGTACCACATGTACGTCTGCCCGGGGTTCCCACTGGTCTCATTCGGCCTCAGGTTCATATCGATGGCCGGGAATACTTCTGCATACTCAGCGGGATACTGCGTCGTCACGAGGCGGCCAGCAGGCGCGCGTTTGCCGGTGATAATATCGACGAGCGCGTGTCCGCCCGACTGGCCGGGATAACCGCCCCAGATGAGTGCGTTGACGTTGTCGTTGTCTTTCAGGGAGGATGAATCAACTTGGCCACCGCCCATTTGCAGGACAGCAAGCGGCTTACCGAGCTCGCTGAGTTGGTTGATCAGGTCGAGCTGGTTTCCGGGCCAAGTGATGTTTTGGCGGTCCATGGCTTCGGCTTCAACTGTGTTATCAATTCCGCCAGCGAAGATGATTGCGTCGGCTTGCTTAGCTGCGGTGAGCGCCTCCTCGAAACCGGATGTCGAGTGCGAGGTCAGGTTTGTGCCGAGCGCATAGTGGACGTCCAAGTCGGAATCGCGGAAGGCAGTCAGTGGACTAATGAGGTAAGGCGCTGGGCCAAAGTAGTTGCCCTGGAGTTCCTCGGTGACATTCGCCCAAGGACCGATCACCGCGACGCTCTTGATGTTCTTGGAGAGGGGGAGCGTCTCATCATTCTTGAGCAGGACGATTCCCTCGACAGCTGCCTCGTATGCGATGTTCCAGGCATCGGTGCTAAGAACGTCATCCCATGTGATGTCGCGGTACGGCGCGTCTTCGCCGTCAAAGTACCCGGCTTGCACGAGGTTACTGTAGAGGCGGATAACGCCGCGCTCAATGTCCGATCGCGAGACGAGGCTGCCCTCGAATGCATCCTCAGAGTGCCACTGGTAAGAAGTTCCACAATCGATGTCCGTGCCTGCAAGAATCGAATCCGCCGACGCTGCCGATTCGTTGCTCGCATACCCATGAGGATTCCACACGTTGTACACAGCACCGCAGTCGCCGGAGACGTACCCGTCCTCGCTAAACTCAAAGGTATCCCTCAGCAAGGTCTGGAGGAAGAATTTGTTGGCGCAGCTCGGCACTCCATTGAGGGCGTTGTAGGAACACATCACGCTGCGGACCCTGGCGTCGCGCGAGGCAACGATGAAAGGAAATGTATAGTACTCGGACAGCTCCTGCTGGGTGATCTGCATATCGTTCCCGAGACGCGAGTGGTTATTCCAGCTCTCGATATCGTAGCCGGCGTAGTGCTTCGCTGTCGCGATGATCTTGAGCGTCTCGGGGTCAACGCCGCCTTGTAATGCGGTGATGTACTCGTACGCATAGACCGAAGTAAGAAATGCGTCTTCGCCCGGTGTCTCCTGTCCACGGCCCCATACTGGGTGTCGGAAAGTGTTGATGTTGGGGGAGTAAACGTCGATTCCGCCGAGTCCGGCGTTACTGAACGCCCGCAGCTGCGTGGAGATAATGCTCCCGATCTGATGGATCAAGGTCTTGTTCAGGGCTGCCATCGTCGTGATTGGCATCGGGAATGAAGTCGCCCAGCTGAAATTGCCGGATTCGACAAAGTTAGCCCGTCCGACGCCATGAAGGGCTTCACCCCAGACCTGGTAGTTGGGCAGCCCGAGCCGCGGAACGCCAAGACCTGTATTACCGGTGTTGTTGACGAGTTCCTCGAAAGTGAAGAGCGAGACGAGCGCTGTTGCGCGGTCTTTGGGGCTCAACGAGCGGTCGCAGACAGGGGTCGAACTGAGTGGGCCGCTGGCGCAGTCCGGAAAGGACGCGTTGAGGTGCTGAAGGCATAGCGGGAAGAGGTCGGGATTGGCTTCGACATTGTAGTCTGTGTAGCTGGTATTCGCTTGAGAAAGGGCTGTCGGAAGGGCCGACAGGACGGCCAAAGAGATGAGAGACCTCATTGTGAGCTCTACTTGTGCGCCTGACCGGTTCCTCTGGACCGCTATAGTTACGCGGCGAGCGTCGAGCGTTTCTTATACCCTGCCTAACGTCATAATATGCCGGACTATTGCCGATGGATAAAGTGAGCTCCAGCACGCGCAGTGACGATCACCATCTCGCCCGCCGGAGATCCAAGGATACCGGCGTCTCCAAATGTCGATCAGACCTTATAATGCGGGGAGAGGAGAGCAGGCTGGTATTTAGCCTGAGTAGCCGGATTATTCAAAGTAGCAGCCTAGGGTGAGTTTTTAGGGCTGGTCACTGCCGGTACACCAAACAAAGCGAGACTCAGGACTTGGTGATCTCTGAAGGTCAGGGGCAATGCCATCGAACCGTCATGATAGCTTCCAAAAGCATCCGGGATCGGGTCAGCTGCCTTCAGGCTGAATCATGACCAAGGCGACGATCTTCCGAAGCGGCGTTGTGGCGTTACACCCAGTTCCTTTAGCCGACGAGATGTCCGTGCGAGAAACAGCAGTGGGGTTGGGGTAGGAAAATAATGCCTCCACGGGGTCCGGCTAAACAGGCTGGGGGAGATCCGGCGGGGCTGAGAGACCAAGCAGAGAGCTGAAAAAGTAGGAGAGGCCCATTGTCGCATCGCCAACTGTGTACAATCCACAAGCCTATATACCCAAGAGATGTTCCTGCTATATACAGAACCCGGCCCTTCACTGCCTCACAAACCGCGCCTCATGACTCTTATACAGCGTGCTCGTATCCAGCACCTCCCCAGAAACTGAGTCGATAAAGTCCACCTGGAGGTGATTCCGATCCAAAAACCTAATCGTCGAGTAGGTATAATCCTCATCGTTTGCGAACTCGGTGAAATCCAACTGCTTGCTTATCGAACTCAAGCCCTCGATATTGCCGGCGCCTCCGGCGACAATGTACATCGGCGCCTTGGGGTCCTGCATTCCGTTAGGGTCGGCGACACTGTTGTAGACCGGCAAGAAGCGCTGCGCGTTGTGCACGTGCCCGAATACACCTAGGTCAACGCCGTACGTATACAGCAGATCCTCGAATGCCTCTTGGCAGGGTGTGCATGCAGTACCGGCCGTGTACCACGGCCGATGGCCGGCGACGATGACCCACGGTGTAACGTCACGGTCGACGCTTGCCAGGTCGGCTTCAAGGAATTCGAGTTGCTGGTTCTTTGCTCCAAAAGGCCCGCCGTTCAGATGAGCCGAGCCGCCCTTTCCGCTGGGTGCGTCTTCGAAGTCAGTTTCGGTGTTTATCATGACGATGTGGGCCATGCCGTACTCGAAGGAGTACCAGAAGGGCGGCTGCGCTAATTCGCGCGCTTTGTTGGCGAGCACTTTTGCTGAGTTGTTTGTCGAGACCGAGGCGAAACCGGACGGCATGGTTCGGCCAAAACGATGCATAAAATCGGTGAAGTTCTTCTGCCCGTCGGGGCAGAGGTCCGTCGTAAAGGGTATCTCCTGGCACGCGGCCTCGTGGTTTCCGGGACTGGCCATGTACGGTTTTCGACCGGAGATCGGGGCAAGCTGCTCGTAGAAGTTCTCGAGGATGGCCTGGTAGGCGTTCTCGCCATCCAGTAGATTGTCTAGTGACAGATACCAGTCATCTGCGTAGGCGAAATCGCCGGGGTGGATGACGAATTCGTAGTCGTCTACAGTACTTGCGAGACGGCCGATGGTGGTGTGGTTGAGGGCTGGGTTGATGGTGGGAATAGTGTCCCTCTTAGACTTGTCACCTTGGATCGTGTAGCCGTCCTCGCCGTAGACACCGAGATCGATGACCGCGTTGATGCTGAACGGGGTCTCATCGCCGGGCAAGCGCGGGCTGAGAAAATGATCTACAGTGGAGTTGGTCGACACAATCTTGTAGTAGTATGTGGTGCCAGCCGTCAGGTCGGTCAAGATAACCACGTTCTCGTATGTGCGAGATGTTGGGTATGTGGTTGGCTCAGCCGATGCGCACGCCCGCTGGTCAAGCTTGTCGCTTGACGTTCCATACTCGACGCAGGACTCGTTCAGCTTCTCGTACGTGTTCCACCCGATCGAGATCGCTAGCAGGGATTAGCAAAGGCCAACGAGAGAGCACGGATGTCATCGTACAATTGGGACCGTAGATGGCAAGGCGCTGCTGAACCGGAGTGGTCGTATCTACCGGGATGGCAGGATAATTTGCTTTGGCCACAACGCAGGCCGCCAGCAACGGGGCAGCTCTGAACGCAGTCAGAAGTCTCATGATCGGGATCTCCAAGAGCTCGAGAAGGCGAACTATCCACGGCTGCTGTCAGCTAGTGAGGGCCACGATGGGCGCCGACACCGCCATATATACCATGAGGCAGCACTCCTTCAGCATATTAATGTAACCTCGTCCATACAGCTCAATAACAGCCAAGGCCCAATCACCACCGCGCTTGTCAGGCACGCCGATGGTCCTCACCGAGGTCTCATAAGATCTGCAGGAGACGAATCTCAACCGCGGCAGACAGAGAGCGGCGGGGGCTGCGCTAGCGCGGCATAGCGTCCACATGCCTTGCGTGTCGGTCATCACTGGCCATTAGGAACCTTATTAGCCCTCTGCATAAGCTCGAGTCGCCAAATTTTGCTCCGGGCCTAGCACCCTCCAGGTTGCTTACTCCGAAGTTTCCATATTGCGGAGTTCAATTGGTGGTTGGTCAGAGAGCCAAAGGGAAGATGTACGTTGCTATACAGTAGCCGAAGATTGGCCAGCTGAAAGGCTGCCAAATCCAAACGCTGTTTACTGCCTCTGAAAGTGTATGTTTTGGGTCCATAATAATGCAATCTGTTTTTGCACATGAGTCACCTTTGTTTTTGATCGCATGATCGCAGAGCATTATTGCAGATCATTGCGGTCGGATTGCCAGCTTATGCGCTCTGGACAACCTCCACAATCTCCTCCAAATTCCTCACTACCGCAGTCGGCTTTAGCTCTGGAACCGCAGCATCCGTCCAGCCCCTCCCACCGCGATCAACCCAAATTGCATTGAGCCCAACACTGCGCGCGCCCACGATATCAAACGGGTTTCCACTAACAAGGTAGATATCGCCCTTCTGGGTCGACGACTTGCCTGATTTCGCGATCAAGTGATGATAGACTGCCGGAGCAGGTTTGTACGCCTTTATGCTCTCGACCGAGATGATTTCTTTGAAGACAGAGGCGTGCGGCGCAAGGTCGGATGAGCTGTTCACGGAGTTTGAGATCATGGACTGGGTGCCGTTGGAGAAAACAACGGCTGTTACGGTCGGTATCTTAGATAAGTTCGTCAATATTGGCTGGACGTCCGGGAAGGTTGAGAGATTATCATAGGCTTTCATTAGGGAGGCGATGGTGTCGTCGGGAAGCGGCTCGTCGTGTTCGGCAAGGGCGTGCTGCAGGGCGTTGCGGGTGATGTCTGAGAAGGGCTCGTAGAGTCCTAGACAGTGTTAGCTAAAGTCGTCAGATTCTATCGAAGGGCTCTAATAATACCCATGCTGTTCAAACGCCAGGTGTATTCGAGCTGATACCGGCGCCATAAGCTGGAAATGGACTGCGCCTTGCCCGGGAAGTGTGATTCAAGCTGTTTGGCGATGGACTCTGTGGAAAGCAGGGTGCCATAGAGGTCGAATGCGATAACCTTCTTGTCAGTAGTCATGTCTGCTATTTTGAGATTTTCACAAGATGGTTGGTGAGGCGAAGAGACCGATTGCAACATGAGCTGTTGTGTTGATCGTGGTGCGGGGAAAGCAAAACATGACTTCATCGCCGCTCACGCTTCCCAAGTAAACCGACAGCAACATCTTTTAGTTCGTAAGCATTTGGGTATTTTATCAGTGATGTTATGAGTGTGGACGATATTGGATTGTTCTAATGCCTTTATAACCAAGGGATGTTGGCTGGTCATGAATATATCATTCCGCATTAACCTAACTGCACATATCGATCCAAGTACTCCCAAAGGAATTATTAGGTTCCAGCATCTATTACAAAGTGGCATCTTCAGTTCAATGATCTAGGCTCAGCAAGGGTATTCAATTAGGCCCTTCAAGATCATAGCAACGCCCCCGCAGATTAAACCCCGCTACTGAGGATAATCGAAGGATGCCATTAGTGTTCACACAGATGGAACTCTCCCATCTCGAAAGCATTGTTGTTTTCCCGAGCACTTAGCCCGCGCTCTTCCATGAGTTCAAGCCTGAATGCGTGGGCCTCTTCAATAGTCATCGTGGATGTGTCCGGATCATAGTTCGAAGCACGGTCCCCCGTTTCCCGCCAGTCTTCTCGTTGAGGAGGAACATTAGCAGAGGAAATGATGCGGTGGTGAGGATCAACGAGAAACAAAGCAAGGATTTTGCGATGGCCAGGCTTGGAAGGATCTGCCAGAGAGAACGGAGAGACCCGGTGTTGGAGTGTGTTGGGGAAGGTGATCAGACGACCTTCCTTTGTATCCACGCTGCCCAGGTCTTGGGTAATCGGAACTTCATTACGGCCATCTACATCGTCGGGGAAACAGTATATTTGCTGAAGGAAGTGATGCATATCCTGTTCGTAATTGACGCCATACAGGTCGGACATTCCACGGTGCCGGAAAGCCAGTGAACTGGCTGTGATATTGTGACTATCATAATAGTAGATCGCCGACGCCGCGATGCGCTCATTCTGATCGAGTTACAAAACACATTCATGCAAGAGGAGATTGTGGAACTCACCAGTTGGCCCTCGATATGCCAGGTTCCTCCCTCGTAGTCGGGCTTTCCAGGCGTCAACATAATGTTCGCCAGTTTCACAATCACTTGGAACTTTTGGTTCGGAAAGTGCTTCTGGAAGTTGACCGCCGGGTATAAGGATTCTGGGGCCTTGAAGACCCCAGGCTCAGGCTGTTTTATTCGGCGGGAAGCGTATCACGCAGTTCGACGCTCTTCATACTGGTCTAATTCATCATCCTCAGCATCATCTGGTGGACATCCAGGCGGAGGGCAAGTGTCGTTCTCGTATTCGACGTCTTTGAACTTGATTCGTTCGCCCTGGAACGGTTTCTTCGTCAAGGAGCTTTCCCATAAGGGTAGCGTCTGGGCAAGGATCTTCTCAACGACCTGATACAGAGCCCGATGTTTCACTGGATGAGCATTGTTGATGTACGATAAGATACGGCAGTCCCCAGTGTCGGTCAGCTCCACCTCACAGGGCAGCCACTGGAACTTAGCACTAAATGCGGGCGGATGAAAGCCCTTATTATAGCCAGTGTGGGTTCGCTCCTGTTTGATATCACTCTCTGAAGGGATGGGAAGCAATGTACCTTGTCCGATGCTTTCCAGACAGTCATCCAGTCCAATGACCCTGTCTGGCAGGACACGCGTTCGACCATCTACCACCGGAAAGAGTGATGGGTGCACTAGATCGATTACTTTTCCATCAAACCCAGGATGGTCTCTCTGATCGTCTGGGATATCTTCCAAAGGGCCTACGGCCTCTTTCAGAGCAGCCCGCAATTCCGGCGTTATGGCAGTGTCCGATTTGACCACTCCGTCATCAAAAACTTTTACGAAGCCCGTGTCTTTCAACAAATCCGCCTTCCATTTCAGCTCGTCAATGGTCCAATCCATCATCCTCGCCGACACATCTTGGGCACTCTGAGCAACCTCGTCGCGCCATTTAGCAGTGATACGCCCATCAAACAATTTCAGTTGCCAGTCGGGCTTGTCGGTGATGGTGTTCATGATTCGCATCATTACGATCTCTCTGTGGGTGACAAGTCCGCTGCAGCAACCATATGAGCTTTGACAAAACACGACCGGAAACGCACAGGTGACTCGTACTCTAAAGTACCATGTTCAATATGATCACGGTCTAGGGCATTTGGGAACCCGAATGTATATCCGGAGATAACATTCAGCTGGAAGAGTTAGCCATATGCTTCTCGCAGGGCACGCCGCCATACTTTAGGTTGGAAATTCAGCGGCACATTGAACCCCGGCATATAAAGTCGCTGCGACCAGTTCGCCACAGAGCTTATCCTGGCGCTAGTAGCGGACAAGGCACGCCGCTGCGTAATCAGAAAAGACAGGGATTGCCGCATCATGTTTGCATTGATCTTTTGAGATCGACGGATGCGTGGCGAAAGCTGGCCCGTGTGGAAGGCATTATCTCTCGGCTAACACGAGGAGCTTGAGGCGTTGTCTAGCTTGAGACTTGTCTAACTTGAAACGGACAACGCGCCAGTAATCAGGTCAAAGGTACATATGGTTGTCGCAACTGCTCTACAGATAGAGCTGTTGAGCCACCATCTAACAACAATGCTAGGGCATATTTGACGGTATTGATCAATCTGAAGCGTCCTCATGGCGACCTGACCCGTTCAGACCCAGTGCACCCACTAATTCACCTTCTGCAAAGGGCTCGCAGATCGAGTGATCCAAGTTTCTGTCGCAGCGACCAGGCCATGCAAGATTGCTCGTATGGCCTTGTGGACCGTCTTTGTCTAAACGTCATACTCTGGAATAGGCAGGGAATCAGGGGGTGCATGAACTAGACATGATTAACTAGGAATACCCTGGCGGCTCAGGCGGGGGCCATTTGACCATGATTCTATTCTGATCGCTAAGCTCACTTGCAACCGATATCTGACTGTCAGATGTCCACAGGGCTGTGAAGCGAGCGGAGACTCTCCGATGCTTTATAGAAATGTCGGTCCTTCTGTCCTGGTAGGAGATGCGGACAGCAAGAGATGCTGATCGGCCTTATCTGAGGGGCGAAACCGTTCAGTAGTGTAGCTAATTGTGGCGACTTGCTTAGAACCTGTTGTGAATGCTCAAAGGGGAAAGGGCAGAAGGAAGCTGTATCAACTACACGAACGTAGCCTACTAAGGATCGGATGCCATATGACGATTGATTTTCTATCTCGTTGACGATAGATCTCTCTCTCTTCAATGTGTCTTGTACGATACCTTCAGGGGTCAGATCCTCAGGGGTTGGAGATCGTGCCTAAGCCACGATGTCACGTGGCGTAAGCCGGCATATACATGACATTTCCATAACGGAACCAAATCATCCCGAAGATCTCGGTAAGAGATTGTGGCTTGGGCTCCTGTTGGCGGGAATGGGCAATAGGTGGGTGAGTGTCCCGGAGACGGCAGTCCGACACTAACAGACTAGGCGCAGCTCAGAGTCAATCCCATGGTCTTTCATGAATCACGGATCTTACCGAATTCGGAATATCCCCATCTAACCATTGTGCATCTCTTTTTCCGGGGGCTCTGAAGAGTCGATGAAAGGCGGAAGAGGAAATGTGTTGTGGGGGAGTCGCTGGCCGGCCCACACGTGCCTGTTTTCCCAGCAAAACCGGCCCAGCAGCCGCCTTTATTATCAAGTCTAGAGCCCCTCTTGACAGGATTGCAACTCGAGCAGGGAGCAGGTCAGGTTTGGGATCTCCTCGCCTCCTGGGCTCCCGTTAACCTGTCATTTGGCTTGGCAGCATCAGTCTAGAACTCTGGCCTGAGTAGATTCGCCGCCTCCCCGCCCTCTCTGGCAACTTAGCCCTGCGGCGCACTTCAATAAAGGGAAAGCGGCCCCTCCTCGGTTTGCTTTTATCGGCCTTGTTCTCTCGTTCTTCATCTTCTGGCTCCTTGCCTTCCAGTTTCCTGACGACAATGCCTCCAGGACCCTGACGGGATGTCCAAAGGTGCTTACAAGTCGGCCTGCGCTGCAGAGCGAGAGAGACTTCGGGAGGTTGCCAGGTAGGTAGTGACCGTTTCCCGAGCGATCGAATACAGTACGGTACTTGATGCTGATCCTCTTCTTCGTTTATAGGTATTACTGCGTTGTCGATCGGTCTTCCAGCGACAAGGACATTGACCCCTTGCAAGGTGATAGCCGACCGGAGCACAATAAACGGCTCGCCTCAGATGCCGCCTTAACCGGACTGGCTCGGTTGGGCGTGCTGCAGTTCGGCTGCAACCGTGCTTTTGTTTCAATCATCGACGAGGCCAATCAGCATGTCATTGCCGAGGCCACCACTTCCATCTTTCTTCAGAACGCGGAGAAACACCAAGCCGGTGATGGGTTATATCTGGGAACGAGACGTCTGGACTTAGGGTGGGGCGTTGTGCCACGCACGATTGGATATTTCACCAAACGGAATCCGGACTTGATCGAGAACGAGAATGTGATTGCGAATGATACTCGATACATAATCAACGATCTCACCAAGGAGGATGCCTACAAAGAACGACCCTACGTTGTACATTGGCCGTTTATGCGGTTCTACGCTGCCGTTCCTATCAGGAGTCCGGCGGGGTACGTGCTGGGTTCATACTCAATCGTTGATGACAAAGCGCGGTCGAACTTTGGCGAAGTCGAGGTGGAATGCATGCAGGATATAGCGGACGCCATCGCGCAACACCTGGAGACTGTTCGGTTGTCGTATTGCCATCAACGCACCGAGACGCTGGTCAAGAGTTTGACCACCTTTGTGAAGGAACACGATGATTTCGATCCTACCGAATCCTACCAAGTGACCCCTTCTCAGTCAACAATCAATATTCCCGAAACAATGGAAGGCGGTGACCGTGGGGTTTCAGACAATCCTGGCGATAGCGATCGTAGCAGCCCAGATGTTGCGGGAGGCGATATCTTTGAACTCCTCGGTCCTTGCTCCCCGTCCGACGGGACCGGTGAAGCCTCGTCGTTATTCTCCAAAGTTCTCGGCTCCGAACAGACCGAGGTATCTTTTCCAATCAGAAGTGCTGGCCGACCGACCTCAGCCTTCTCCGCGAATGACGATCGAAGGGACAGTGTACCCCAAAATGCTCCAGCGGTCACGGACACTCCCAGTAGTGAGCCTCAGTCATGGATCAAAGAGACTGTTAACAAGACCGCGAAGATATTTAGGCGAGCGAGTATCCTTCTTCGAGACTCAATGGACTTGGATGGGGTTCTTTTTGTCGATGCGTCCCGTTGTAACGCCGGCGTGTGAGTAATTTCCCATCACGATAGCTCTTTCTCTTCCTAACTCTTGCGACAGTGTGCTAAGCAATGATACCGGCACGTGGGAACCGCTACCCTCTACCCTGAGCCCGGACTTCCTTGCCGATACTTATCCAAGTCCGGCGGACATGCCAGGTGTCGGCTCATTATCAAAACCGTCCGACAAGCCATGTACATTACTTGGTTGCGCATTAAGGGATTCGGTGCATTCTACTGAGTCACCCTACGACTGGAATATTACCGAGAGGGTGCTGGACGACTTGATGGCTTCATTTCCGCAGGGTCAGATATTTGACTTGAGCGATTTGCCAGCGAGGGAATCGTCGCTTTCTTCCGATTTGTGCAACAATTTATGCCATGACTTGGCTAAGTGCTTTCCTAATGCTAATTCAGTTCTGTTTTCTCCAATCTGGGACTGGAACAAATCTAGGTGGTTGGCAGGGACACTGGTATGGACGAGTGATATTTTCCGTGCTCTGGGCGCTGAGGAGTTACACTACTTCAAAGCCTTCGGTGATTCCATAATCTCAGAGGTGGCCCGAGTGGATTGGTCGGCGACTCAGAAATCTAAGTCGGCATTCATGTCATCTGTCAGCCACGAGCTGCGGTCGCCCCTTCATGGTATACTTGCCAGCGCTGAGCTTCTAAGCACAACATCCCTACCACCGGAACAGCAACACTTAGTGGACATGGTTGGGTCATGCGGGTTAACGCTCTTAGATACCCTGAATCATTTGTTAGTGCTCAACAACACCCTATGGTGTGACTGGTTTCCGTCTTGGATCTAATGTTAACACCAATTTAGACTCGATTTCTCCGGGATCAACAATCTGACCGCGCTCGAAGATCCGGCTCAGGGTCTGTCCGACGCCGGCATGACCTCTCTTGAGACCGACTTCGACTTGGGCGACCTGGTCGAGGAAGTGGTGGAAGTGCAGTACACTGGCCAAAACCTTCCTAAATCTGCCATTCATCTGAACCATCGGACCTCCCCGTCGCCGCAAGAATTTGATGCCGACAATGCAGAGCTGTCAGTCATCGTTCGAGTAGAGGACATGCCTACCTGGAAGATCCACTCTGTGCCTGGAGCTTGGCGAAGGATTGTGATGAACTTACTTGGCAATTCTCTCAAATGGACAAAAACTGGATTTGTTGAAGTTTCTCTGACCAAAGTGAGGCGAAAGCGTGACCCCCTGCATGTCTTTGCGCTCCTCTCTGTCACAGATACCGGTGCTGGGATATCTCCAGATTTTCTACGACACAACGTTTTCTCACCCTTCGCCCAGGAGAATGCATTGTCAGAGGGTCTAGGCCTCGGGCTTAGCACCGTTCGTCAGCTCGTCGGCTCTCTTAAAGGCCACCTCAACGTGCGAAGTGAGCTTGGCGTCGGCACTCAAGTTGACATATTCGTCCCTGTACAGATACTACAGCCTCCACCAACTCCCCGCCCAGACCTGGCACCTCGTTGCAGTGGCTCTCAGCGGTCACCTGTTCGTGTCTGCTTGATTGGGTTTAGCGATTACCCTTGCCTTAAGGAGACGCCAACTGGGATTTTGCCTGCCGAAGCGAAGCGTAAGCTGGCCATTAGAAGCTGTCTTACATCCATACTGGCGGAGCAACAATCTTGGGACATTGTCTCTTGCGAATCGTTTCACGGCACCGAAGGTGACATCGCAATTATCGAAGAATTCAGATATTTGGATGCACTGAAGAGCGGCGAATTGCCGCTAGACGATCCTGAACCAGCCGGTTTTAGGAGAATATTCGTGATACTTAACAGCAAGAACCCTACCTCTCGCTATCTGGACTCATCACGTCTTATCCGTGTTTCCCAGCCGTGAGTCCCCTATTCACCTTGCAATTATTCATCTAACAGAACCCAGGTTCGGTTGCAGAAAGTTCCGCAATGCTGTTGTTCGTGTTGACCAGCTATTGAAGGAACCGCAACCCGGGATCTCTTCCGACCATGGTCTCCGCAAGCCTAGCCCATTATCGGAACAGGAACCGCCGCGGCAGATACCATCTCCACCTGCGCAACAGCCGCCTATTAACGCACCGGTACTCGAGCATTCGACTGTTGAACTGACTAGCCATGGCACCACGGACCCTGTCCGAATCCATGAAAATCTCCACCTTTTGATTGTAGATGATAATGCGATCAACCTCAAAGTACGCTCACAATTAAAACCTCTTTTCACCTTGCTGGGCTCTTACTGATGATTGCACAAGATATTAGCAACGTTCGCTGCCAAAATAGGTTGCGCATTTGAGACTGCTACTGATGGATTGATCGCCCTGAATAAATACAAAAACACAGCTCAACGATATGATCTCATCTTAATGGGTACGGTCAACGAATTTCTTAGAGTCCGTGCATTGCTAATATCATCTTAGATATCTCCATGCCGGTCATGGATGGTATTGTTGCGACAAAGGAAATTCGCCAGTTTGAGGAGGAGATGGGTCTCAAGCGGTCGCGCATAATGGCTGTCACTGGAGTGGCGTCAACCGACATGCAGCAGCGGGCCCAAGCTGCCGGGGTCGATGAGTACCTCGTGAAACCAGTATCGCTGGTTGCTTTGAAGAAAGTAATTGCTGCGCTTTAGGAGCCTATATACCCCGTTAGGGCGTCTCACAATCCTATTCGCGGCCCTGGATTGGAACTAATCGTCACTTGCACCACGCCCATATCTCGACATAAGAGAGTCAGCCCGCCAGGACGTCATCAATGTCTATGGTCCCCCAGTCAAGAAAAAGCGCAGTGTGGCTTTTACGCACTGGTGGAGCATTAGTCTCGTATCACAGGATATATTCTTGGCGCCACTTTCCCAACTCGAAGTGCCTATGCGATTGCTTTTGCAGGATGCTGTTTCTGACGCATCTGGTGATTCAGTCTGCGTAGCTATGGAAGCTTGGCTGCATGGTGCCATGCAACGTTGCACCCTTCGGATGTGTCACTTATATCTACCATTCAAACATAGCGGGCGGGCCAGGCTTAACTTACGTTGCCTGTTTGCTACATCCGCCAATTCAATATCATGCCCGAAATGCGCTTGATGACACCCTTCGATGACCCATTGGGGTTTCTTTTCTTCCTTTATTTTTTTTTATTGTTTTTCGGCTTTTGCTTGTTATGACATGAGTCGGTCAGTTGACCAAGGAGATCACCAGTATTGAATGGCATCCGACCGTGCAGATTCTTCCTAGAGTTGTCAACGGACATTACGAGCTATGGATTAAACAGGCCTCTAGAAAAGGTGTACGATTAATCACTCTTCAATAATCTCTAAACCCTTACAGTCGATTAGTGGGTTCTCTCAATAAAATCATGATTCTCGTTTCACATTCACCTTAAGACTTCATATTGTTTTGGTGCATAACACTGGCCTGGATAAGTATCCCTCTGCAGTCGTAAATAGTTCCCTTCCTGTGCCCATTACCCATCCTTTTTATTTGGTTCTCGTCACGATTTATGTCCATTACATCGCCTTCATCACCTTGCGCACTTCACCCACGATATGAGTTAGTGCTATTGAGATGGATGTTACAATGCTGAAGGGTGTTTTGTATATACAGATGTCGTTTATTCATAGGCTCTGTTGGAGAGTTTGGCAATAATTACAAACCTACCAACACTCTTTGCTCAATCTTCAGGCATCGTCTGCAGGTATGGAGTCAGGAAGGCATGCATTTCTTCCAGATGAGACTCTTCTGCGGCTTGCAAAGCTCGCTCAATTTCACCCTTAGATTTCACCACGTTTCTATCCAGCAGCATGCGCACAATCCCCTTATGATTCTCACTTGCGGCCGCCGCGAGAGCGTGATCAACCTCAATTTTCGGGTGTTGCAGCAGCATTTCCACCACGCCTTTGTGGCCTACCTTCGCTGCGTGAACCAGCGCCGTATAACCTTCACTATCTGTGCAGTTGAGAGGATCATCCGAATGCTCCAGCAGAACTTTGATGACATCCTCATTGCCTGCCCGAGCGGCAAGAATCAACGGCGTGCTGCCGGTCATGTCTCGTGAGTATTCATTGGGCGCAGCCCCTCGCTCCAGGAGGAGCTTCACAACTCCGGCGTGCCCCGTGAGAGCTGCGTTTGCAAAGGGCGTCCGGTTATCGAGGTCATATTGCTCAAGTTCAACATCGGGGTGTTCGATCAACACCTTTACTGTGCCCACATGGCCACCATGTGCTGCAGCATCAAGCGCTGATGACCCAACCAGCACCGCCGTTCTTCCCGTCATGGCATTCAGAAGCTCAATGCTGGGGGCCACTTCCTCGGACTCGGGACCTAGCAGTCTCATCAATTGCAGATGCAGCTGGCTCGAGTAAAGATTCACTGCCGCACCTTCATCGATCAATATTCTAACAACTGACTCATGGCCATACAAGGCAGCCCACATGATCGGGGTGGAGTCGTCGGCACCACGCAAGTTGACATCCACATTTGGCCATTTGAGCACTTCTCGCACGATGTTGACATTTCCGCCCGCAGCAGCGTGCTTCAGAATCCCGTGGCCACTACTATCTCTGATATCCTTATGAACCGAGGGGTGCGACAGGATAAGACGGAATAGTTCTTCGTAGCCTTTCGAGGCTGCAGTCGCCAAAGGACTCATATCGTATTCTTCGGCATTGCGACGGTTTACGTCTAGCTCTATCCTCCCCATGAGCTCTTCGACAGTTTTCAGATATCCCCTCTGTACGGCCATAGCCAAGGGTGTCCTTTCACGGGCATCCTCCGCATCAACTTGGATCAGGCTAATGCCCTCTATGTTTTGGAGTATGCAGTCATCGTACTCATCGAGATTCGACATGCCGTCTTCGTTCCGAGATGGCTTCGCCATATATATTCCAGTTTGTTCGCGATCGAAGTCTAGCAGCTTCTTCACAACCCCGGCGTAGCCACTACTTGCCGCGCAGAATAGCGGCGTGTGGTCAAAATAATTCTGCTCGTCCGGTCGGACATTGTGCTGTAACAGCCACTGCACCAACTCCTCATGCCCATTCCGCGCGGCATAGTGCAGGGGCGTGTCCCCTGAATGGTTACTTTCCCTATTCAGATAGTCACCTGCGTGGTTGACCAGAAGGTTGATTGCGTCTATATGGCCCCCAATTGCTGCTCCATGCAGCGGCGAGCCAACCAATTCTCCACCCTCATTAAAAGCAGGATCCGCGCCTTTGTCCATGAGGAACTTCATGTCATCGACACGACCTAGCGTTGCGGCGGTCGTCAATGCTATATTGAGATATCTTTGGCCGGGGCCTCGTGCAGCGGCTTGCGCTTTTAGCGGCTTGGCCTCCATCAGAATACCTTCCAAGAACGTTTTTATTAGCCCAGAGAACCCAATGACGGCAGTCACCAGGCCCTGCATATACGCCTCGCGCAGCCCTTCGACGTCATCTCGGCCCAGTTGGCTGTCTTGTAGATGGCTGACAGCAGCGTCAACGGCCTCGATGATCTCACGTACAAGTGGAGCTCCGGTGCCTCGAGCCTGATCTCGCTCAATCTGCCGGGCTAGCAATCGACGGCCCATATGGATTGCCGCTGGCGTTGGCGGGTCTAGTCGGTGAAGACATGCCTCGTCGAAGTCCTTCGCGAGAACCTCCTTTGTCAAAAAGTAATCGAGAACAATCATATCGAACTCCTCTAATGCCTTGTCAGTTTAGTCCTCTCTGGTTGGTCGCCCATACGTACTGCAGACTAGCCTGAGGTCCAGGAAGTGCTTGATATCGTAAACGGAGCGCGTCAGAGGCCAGTACCTGCCCCACCCCTGTGGCGGAAATATGAACGATAAGATATGATATATGAGCTCTGCGGGAAGAGTCGAGATAGGCATCTTGATGGCCGATGGGGATCTGATGACTCCCTGGAGATGGTTGTTTTGGTGCGAAAGGCTTGACGATGCCGACCGTAGTCCTGCCAAGGTGCATAAAGTGCATAAGTTTGCATAGCATTACGACGACATCAGTATAGAGCTCAGGATCGCGCGCTGGGAGCCAACCTGCTTTGATATCCTGTCAAACATGGATGGGTTGGGCTCCTGGATTATCAAGAGCAGTTCAGAATATTCTTTCGGCCAATAGCTGCCGCAATAGCTACGGGTTTAGCTCCCATAAATTCTGGTTGTTGACACCCAGAACAGATCTCGACATGACTTGAGACACTTGATTCCCTCTCTGGAATGCCCGAGTGCATCTTCCATACCCATAGATCTTGCCCTTCACGCTAAGTAAGGTTGTCCGCTCAAACCGCATCCCACTTGTCCGCCGGTTGGTGATAGAAGGCCTTGTCTGGCCGACTACAGAACAACCCTCATCTTCGCCATAAGCTTGTCCAGCCTAACATGCCCAAGGAAAATTAAGCCGAACGGAGGCATCTGCTCAATGCCTCTAATATTTACTGGATGTCGAAGTCCATTCCAGACGCAGCAAATAGCTTGCCGTTTTGCCCTGCTCTCCTACGGACGCATAATGTATTCCCATTGTGATTCGTGCTTCAAAGAGCTGGCACTTCCCTGCGGCAGAAGAATAACTTGTCTATTGACCGCTGTTTCTGTCTTAAACGCTTGTTAGCATAGACTTAGTACCGGTATTGCGAGCTAATATATTCTATGCAAGAAGCCCTCATCGTGCATCCGTCTCCCTTCCAATCTAGGATCCACCCCACCGGCTGGTCTTGCTTTTGGCGAGGAGGCGATGAGATTTCCGCTTCCAGGACTGCTGGGAGGCCACGAAGAGAGGGAAGCTTTTTCATCGCAGAGGTCTTGGAGAGACCTAACCGGACGTGGTGGGCTGCGATGGTGGCTCATGCTAGTGAGTGAAAAAGGGCTTGGCCCTGGCCCCGATTGTATAGGGTGCTACGCGAAGCAGAGGATGAGTCGGGGAGAAATGGTCCAACTGAGAGAGCTAAGTGGTTATATCGAGCGGCTTAGAAGATGTTGGTGGGCTGGCAGCCCTTCGAACCTGGATAGGGTGATTGACAGTCGATGCTGATACCTTAATTCCTCCGAGAAAGAAATTCTTCTCGGCGACATAGAATGTCTTGTAGGTGTGTAGGATTAAGCTAAGTAGAGCAAGTCTGCTGAGAAAGGAGACGCCAGCAATCCAGTAAAGCTGGTGCAAAGACAGCTCGATGGCCTTTTACTAGAACGCAATGCCCTGAAGTTGGTATTATCACTCTCTTCCACGTAGATCAAACACAGGCTGATACTAGTACTTGAATCATCCAGATCGGAAGTCGCATCCCAATCTCGCCCAACCAACAACTCTGCCCATAAACGTCACGCCCAGCCAATTAGCAGATTATCCTACAGTTCACTCACCACTAACTCTGCAAAGACACGCAAGGGAACTTCTGCATGCACTTCCACTGCTTGCTAAAGAAGGGAAACATATCTGGATCACGCAGAACTGCACAGTGCACTTTATGATCCTCATGGCGAATGGCAGTTTCCTGGCACTCCTGACACAGAACCGGATTAGTGATACAGCTGACGCGAGCGAATTTGAGTATCCCAAGCATACCCGGCTGCAGAAAAAGAAAACTCGGCAGCGTGGGCACCGCTGTAATCCATATTTGCACACCCCACAGCAGCAGCACATCCTCTTGCTTCCGTATTGCGCGGCGAACTCGGAATATAACTCTGCTAGGTTAAGGAGAAAGGACATGCGAAATGGGAGGATCTGCCAGCATTCCAGACGGAGCCGTCATCAACATCGTCTCTGCATACGCGGGCTGAAGAGAAGATGTAAGTACCTTGACGAGCCGCGGGTCGAGCACCTTAATTCCCTTCCCGCCCCCAGGGAAGTCCTCGATCGACGCGGTGAGGATCAAGATGGTAAGGCCTTGTTTCAGGAGGCTTGATGGGATACACTCTTTATCTTGGGTATCGTGAGGGAAGGTGAAACCGATGCGGATGTTGTTGCCGTCTTGGTCCTTGACTGCCAGCTTGGTGCTGTTGACGCTCAGTCCGATTTGAAGGATCTCGCCGACAAAGCACTGATGTCTCTCGATCTCGCCTAGCCCAGAAGCAGCGGCCACAGATAGGTTACAGGGAGTCAGAGTCATGACGCGATGGTAGCGAGTTCTAGATAATTAGACAACAGTCGGGAAGATCCGCAGGAAGGAGTGTGTTGGTGAGATGCTATGGATGGAAATGCTGATGGTTTCCCTGGTTTTTTTAACAGGAGAATCTTTTCTCATAAAGCATAAGAACAGGGGTGAAAGAGAGGTGTGATATAGCCAAATCAAGTGAATGCTTGACGGGGTAATTTGGTTAGCAAATATATCTGATCATTGAGCTAACCACGTACTGTGAAGGGTACAGCCACTTCTGCTTAGTTCAAACAAAAATAGTATATTGAACAAGGCAAAGTTCTAAAGGGCATGCTCTGTGCCTTCCTGCACTGAGTCAGATGCACTCCCTACTTGTTTACGCTCATCCGGTTATATGGGCATGATTCTACAGGAGCCTGCCGGTTATGGCAAGTACCATCCCCAGCCCTAGGCTCGCTCTTTACGAATAGACGCTGGCCATATTGCATTGACTAGCTCTCGGAGGGTTACTCTTTGCCGTCTGGTTACCCGATGGATTGCAATGGGTCATGATGGCAACCGGTAGAAGTGTCTGATAAGGGCTAGATGCCATCCGTGCGAAGACGCGTCTCAGGGTCAATAGAGGTGCTAGGACGCTTTGAGAGCGAAACATTGGCCCATGAGGGCCATTGTCGATCATCTTCATCAAATAGGTAGGACTCCATCCCCCCGGTCCCGCCTTGCTGAGTATGACATATTGATCGACATTTACCCTAACAGCACGTCTGCAGCTGTACCGTGGTCAGAGCTATCATAGCTTACATTCTGGACAATTGCTTTCTCCATCATTTGCCGTCTGTGATACGTAATTCTTTAGTCTGGCTTGCTTGGTCAATTGCTGAAGAAATATATGGCGATAAGTTCTAGTTTGCGCGCTCTACTTCTCTCTCAATTTGACCAATACAGTCCATGAAAGATCATAGACAGCTTTGCAACACCAGGTCACGTCAACTAACCAATTCATGGGTGCCATGTGAACAAATCAGGTAAAATGAGGTGATTGAAACTGCGCCAGCAGGTCACGTCTGCTCTCCACCAAATCAAATCTCACTCTGTGGGCATCAGCACCTGATACCAGCGCTCTCAGAATTTTAAATCCAAGGTACGTATCAGAAGTATGAATATAATGGCTCTTATGGGTGAATGTCCATTAGATGAGGGTGGACTTGTACGCCATTGTGGTAGAAAGTGGCCTATGTAGGCTATTGATATTGCAGAAAGTTACGAATCCGCACTGGACTAACCTCTAATCCTGCGTTTAGTAAACTAGAAGCAGCGTCTCTCGCCTTCTTCTGAGGTGGAATTGCGAATGCTACAGACCGAAATATTGTAAAGGATAGCCTCAGAGCACGGGATGAAAGAGGTCATACGTATAAAACATTTTGGCAGTCTCTTTACAGGCTGGGCAGGTTTATAGTGCATTACTTTATATCTTCACTTACTATTACGATACATTCATCTGGGAATAGCCTTGAATAAGAGACTGCAACAAGAGGAAGGATAATTCCTGCAAGTGTTACTGTACGTCTCTCACCAAGGTTATTGGAACCACTATGCAGATGGTTTCGCGCATCTACTGCTAGGTTTACTGTATCTCAGCATGAAAAAATAATATATGAATGGAAAGCTTGTCTATACAACTGGGATATGGTGAAGGTGATTAGATATGTAGGAGTTTCATTATTCCTTTAAAGTAAATAAAGAAAAAATAAGGCTTGAGGTTACTCACTCTTACGGCCAATATACGCAAGACATCTTCCTCTGATTTACACGAAGCAAATGCAGGTAATTTATTGCATACGCCTTAATATGCAGCTGTAGCAAGCAGAACAATGTCTATAAATGGCGTCCCTGATATACAAAGGATCTATAGGCATCCATTGTTGGCCTTTGGCCTCCAACCATCTAGGCCTCTCGCACCCCTTTTGGCATCTTCCAAGATATCATGAGGCAATACCAAAAAAATGTGGCTGCGAGCCAGGAGGTATAATAATGGGGAGTTCATTGCACTTCTTTGATTCGGTAGTGACGGTATATAATCTAGACAGGGCACGGCATCTCTTTCCCTTACCTTTCAAATAGACTGTCCACAGCGAGAGCAGTTGCGTAGGTGACGACTGGGCTGGTCTTTTCGATATCGTGAACCCATCAAATCAAAAACAGCGAGAATGTCAGTAGATATCAGATGAAATGAATACTTGGGCAGCTCGTATTCTGAGTGCCACAGTAGGCGTAGGAAATAATGAGGCGCAAAGGCCAGCAGCCTGAAGATAAATAGCCTTGATTTGGCTGCTCGTCTTTACATGAAAATGGCCGCTTCAGAAGTAATTTTAGAGACACTGATATCTAGAGCAACGTGAAGCTGAGGTCCCATGGGAGACGCAAATCATTCACTCGTCCACATCAGGTGATAGGCAGGACCGGCAATCCAATAATCTCTGTCCATTGCCCATATATACGCAGAAAAGTAGGATAAGAAGCGCTTGCCGGGTCGGTTGGCTGCATAACGAGTGCCGAAGCCGGATGTCTTTAGTGATTTCGGAAGGGATGGCTTCTTGAGACGAGCGATGTACCCAATTGGCACCGAATACTGATATCTCACCTATGCTATATTGAAATAGAGGTCGGGTGGCTCCTGCTTGTAGCACAGGCCACGCAGATATCCGTGGCTACAGAGAATCAGGATACCTGCGTCATACAGTGCTGTATGCACAAGAGACACCAAATACCGAGAACGGCGGAATCATGTTGTGAGACCGGCAAAGCTCTCAAGATTTTATCTCGGACCATTATGCAAGATAATGCAGATGCAGTGTCGCTTCGGGACATACGGTAGAATGAAGGTTAGCAAGTGCACAACTAAACATACATCACCGTCTGTCGAGTTCCTGGCTTTCACTTGAATGGAGACACAGATAAATGCGCGTTCAATGAGTTGGCTGTGCTGTGGCTGGCTGTCTGAGATGAGGAGAAATGTGTTTCATATAAATAGCCCTGGCTGTCTCAACGCTCCGACTGCAGGACGAGTTGTAGACGAGATCCGAAACAACCAGGAAATATACAGATAAAACTCTATGGAGTCTTTGGCTGTTTCAAAAACCATAGCGTCTGTGGCTGTTTTAAAAAGACAAAAAAAAAAGTGTGCGAGCTGGAAGTCTTGGAAGATCCTGGCTCGACTGAACGTGATCGCGGTCATCTTCTCCAGGTCTTCTATCGGCAGGAAGCGATACCTGCAGTCGGTGATCGGTGATGTCCGAGAGTGTGAGACAGTGCCTTGTCGACAATAGTCTGGCTCTTTCTTCATGTCCTATCCCATCTGCTCGTCGATCACTCTGCCTTTCATCCCCTGACAGACGAAGAGAGCACTGGCCGCCGTTACACTGCATCACACCCCGCGAAACACGTCGAATCAGACAGCCAAGTCGACTGGTTTAGACAATGCATGCAACTCAGCAATCTGCTGCACGGGGCCTATGACATCGAGCGGGCCGCTATCAGCAACCTTGGAGACGAGGAGAGACGAGGATTGCGGGCTTGGCATTACCCGTTGGAGTGCTCCAAGATACCTTGAAGGAAGCGGAAAAGGTGCCCGAGTGGAGGAATTGGGGGCTAGATGCAACATCGGAAATGGTGCAAGATGGACTAAGGAAGCTTGGCGAGATTGATCGACGTTCAAGATCACCCTTCAGGAACAGGGCCGGAGTGGAGAGGCGTTTCTTATCATATAGATTGGGCTTGGATGTAACGTTGATGCGCGAGAGCTAGCAGCCGAAAGGGTCTGATACCGGGTGCTGCCGCTACTATCCTTTCACTTTATCTGAGTCGAGCATATGGGCCAATGCACAAAGAGGAGAGGTTGTTGTAGATTGAATCACCGCAGTAGCAGTATGGGGGCTAGGGCTTACGGCATTTCATACCCTGGCTAGGTGGCGACTACTCTACCCTATCCCTAAGGGTCTAAGCTTTGCGTGGCGTGAGTTGTACAGACACGTAATCTGCATCTCTGCCAATGCCAGATGATAGCCAAGGTTTAGATGACTTCTCAGAGGCAGGGCCTGTCTCTGCCTACTAGATAGACCGGCCAGAGTGGCTGGCTGGCCGGCTGGCCGTGCCAGGAGGTAAATATCAGGGTCAACCGGGGAACACCGACCAGCCTATGGACTTGGATTATTCGACATCCGAGTCCCAAGGGCCATGATCTGGGGTACCGACTCTACGGCCCAATCAGACCTTTGTTCTGAAACAGTCCCCTGGGCCGTCAGAGATCCCTGCTTGATTGGGCATATGGCCCGCGATCTGCAATGGCGATATCCTTAGCGCTTGCGCTGCCCCTGACCCTTATCGCTGCGCCCTATCACTGGATTCACAGCCTCAGCAGCGTTGTATGATCTTCACTCAATCCTTAGGAAAAGCCGAGTGACGCCTTGTCACTCGCCTGCGCCGATGTAACCCACCAGGGACCGGCGGCCAGGTGGATTGAGCACGCGCGCCGACCTGGCCTTGCTCAAAAGCTATATAAGGGGCCAGCTTGCTTTGCTGCTCCCTTTCCAGCACACTCGCATTCACTCCTCACATCCCTCAAATCTCCACCGCAGAGCCGACTCGCGCCGCCACAATGAAGGCCGCTATCAAGACCACAGCCCTCCTCTCTCTCCTCTCGACCGCCATGGCCGACAAGGCCATCGTCGGCGGCGACGACGCCGAGATCACCGACTACCCCTACCAGATTGCGCTCCTCTCTGACGGCTCCCTCATCTGCGGTGGCTCTATCATCTCCTCCAAGTACATCGTCACGGCCGGCCACTGCACTGACGGCGCGTCCGCCAGCTCTCTCTCCATCCGCGCGGGCTCCACCTACCACGATAGGGGCGGCACCGTCGTCAATGTGGAAGCGATCACCATCCACCCTGAATACAACGCCAACACCGTCGACAACGACATCTCCATCCTCGAGCTGGCAGAAGAGCTCCAGTTCGGCGACGGCATCAAGGCGATCGATCTGCCTTCGTCTTCTTCGCTTCCTTCTGAGGGCACGATCGGGACCGCAACAGGCTGGGGTGCGCTGACCGAGGGCGGCAACATCAGCCCTAACTTGCAGTATGTGGAGGTTCCCGTCGTGAGCAAGAGCCAGTGCTCGAGCGACTACTCTGGCTTCAACGAGATCACCGCCTCGATGTTCTGCGCCGGCGAGGAGGAGGGCGGCAAGGATGGTTGCCAGGGCGATTCTGGCGGTCCCTTCGCGGCGGACGGTGTCCTGATTGGTATCACCTCTTGGGGCAATGGTTGTGCGCGCGCCGGATACCCCGGTGTTTACTCGAGCCCGGCTTACTTCAGGGACTTTATCCAGCAGGTCACTGGTCTGTAAGCGGTTCTGTTGAGATCCAACTCTCACAGGGAACGTGGTGTATATAGTTGTTGAATATATAAGGGATCCATGAGAATAATTATGACGAAAGGGCTATGTATATACCAGATCCAATATATGCAAGCAAATGCAAATGAGTCTAATGATCCTACTGCCCAGTTTCAGGCAATCAGCCAGTACCTCTCCAGCTCCTTCAGCTGCTGGATCCAGCCTTCCCTCTTCACCACCCCGCCAGCCCTAACCCCCGCGCCAGCTTCGTCCCTCAACCTCCACGTCGTCTCCATAACCTCGATCGCAGTGCGCACATACCCCCACGGCATGAGCCCCCAAAACTCCGCTAGCCGATCGACGGCCCATTGTCGATAGACCGGGTTATCTGTCTCCGCGCCCGCAATGAACGTCGGCCACGTCGTCGCCATAAAGACTGGGTCCGTGCTACCCACAAAGCTCAGATGGGTGATGATATTCGCCACGAGCGTCTCGGTGTTTTCACCGAGCGCGGCCGGTGAAGCGATACTGTCGACGCTCCGGCAGATATACGTCAACAGTGCGTTCTGGTGCGCCAGGGCGGTATGGATCCGGCTCAGCGTCCGCGCAGAGTCGGAGGACCGTTCGAGTGAGAGCGCCCAGGCGTGCGCGTCAAAGGACTTGGTTGTCTGGAGAAGAGTGTGCGCCTGCGAGAGGATGCCGTCAAAGTCTATGTTTGGGTCGTTGAGCATCGTGCTCACCGAAACGAGGTTCGATAGCTCGCACGCTCTGAAGAGAATGTGCAGCAGGGTGGTCGGGAGGGAGATGTAGCTGGTCGTTTCAGCGCGCGTTAGGGACGCGAAGATGTCGCTTGAGAGCAGGAAAGGGTCGGAGAGGGTCGTGGTCTTCATCAGGGTCGAGCCGAGGATGTACCATCTACATAAGTAAACCAGGTCAGTTCAACGGCAGAAGCAGGCGATGGAAGGATGGTCGAGCTCGAGCTGAGGCGACCAAAACTTACATTAAACAGTCCGAGGTGACGGTGTCGCGAATCAAGGCTGCCGGAGAGGCTCGACGAGGTGCCAGCATCTGGAGGTAGCTGATGAGTCGCAATGCCCCCTGGACATGGGCGCGCCATTCATCGCCGCCGGGGCTCAGGAGCTCGAAGATGATGAAGAGGTGCACGACCGCGATGGACAGATCGACGTCGATAGTGGAAACGTCTTCGAGGGCCTGTCGAAGGAGAGCAAGGGCTCGCTGCTTGGCTGACAGTGCGTCGATCACTGCGCGGGACGACGGATCGGTGGGATCTGAGGCGAAGGTATGCCGACGCTGGACAGGTCGGTCTGCATCGGATGAATCTCTAGTCCGGCGATGGAGACATGAGATATGCAGCGCGCCCACTGCATTGACGGCATGTCGAAGAATGGGATAGTCCCGACAGAGTGGAACAAGACAGCGGAAAGGGTTCGCGTCGGTGACATCGACTATAGCCAGATCGCTGCAAACGCTTGTAGCAACTGAGCCAGTTAGCTGCGGACGACATTTCCTGGTTTATTTTTTATTTCCTCTCTCTCTCTTCTTTTTTTTTTTTTTTTTCATATATAATGGGGGTCCAAGGGCAGCCTACAGTGAAAGAGGTACCGCCTCGAGGACTGGTCCAGACTGTGATATAGAGGGTCTAGCAGAGGGCCTGAGACGGAAAGGCCAGGGTCAGTATAGACTAATGCGTCCTGAGCAGAAGAAACAGTTATCGCTTCTTTCTTTTGACTATCTGGCTTTCCCACTGGCCCTGACACTGACTCTGGCACTGGAAACGTCTTTCCCATCATCTTCCCCCGACTAGCCACGCCCTGATTCCAAAGGAAGAGCTTGCCGTATCCCAGACATTGCTGCCCGGTGAGGAAGCATTTCGAGCACGACGGGACAGCCCGATCGCATTTTAACCGCCGTCGCCGACAGTTATGACAAGCCTTGGAGGCCGGAGTCCCCATCGGCGGGGGAAGATCCAGCCAAGAAGGGTCGATCGAGATAGACGCCGGATACAGGCTGGACCCTAAGCAGGGCCACTGAATAGGCGTTCCAATTAGATTACCTGCGGGCAACCGACGGCTTCCGGCCCGTGATAGGCGAGGAGGTCGATCAACCGACACCAGCCCGACTTCAACTCTGGCCGGCCCTGGAAAGATGCACGTGAGGATGAGAAGAGAATCAAAAAAGCATGATGATTCCCATGATGAAATCATGCCCAAGGCGCTTTGTCAGCAGCTGATGCGTCTTGGCTGCTGAGTTCGGTTTAGGGCTATACTTAGTGGCTCGCCCAAAGGACTCGCTCATAGTATGCCAGTGGGGCAGCCACCCATTTTTTGGTAATATATACAAAGCACATCATTGTCTACGCAAGCTCTCTTATATGCCTCAAAATTCGACGAAATGCGGGATTTAGAGCTCAGAGGTATGACATAAGGAGCGCAGTTCGCAAGCCAACATATCCACTCTCATTACTCCAGGCTCGCGCACGCACCGCGAAGATATGCATATGCAGCCATGGCCATACAGTTTGATGTCAAAGACAGGAGCGAAATCAGTCTAGAAGCCGGAGTCCAGATTGAGAAACCGGACTCGAGTGCCGGTGCCAACGGCACCGGCATCGAGTCACCACCCCCCTTCCTCCTCGACAAGGAGAGCCTGGACCGGCTCGGCCGCGAACGACCAGAGGTCTTCCCTAACCGTTGGATCGAGCTCGGGTTCTGTTTCTGCTTGCTCTCATCCGAGCTTCTTGCTGTAAGTCTGATCAAGGCGCACTGGTCTTCTGCCGGCAAGAGACGGTGCTGCATATGCTAACCTCCCGCAAGAATACTTCGTCAGCGGCTTCAATAATCTGCTCCCGCACATCACAACGGCGCTTGATATCCCTCCTGGCTCGCAGACATGGCCGGCCAGCGTCTTCTCCCTCGTGACGGGCGCTTGTCTGCTCCCAATCGCCCGTACTGCGGACATCTACGGCCCGCGTCTCGTCTTCAATGTCGGGCTCTTCTGGTACCTCGTCTGGTCGTTCATCGCGGGCTGGAGCGTTAACTATAAGATGCTCGTGGTGTGCCGTGCGCTGCAGGGATTAGGGCCGGCAGCATTCCTGCCGGCTGGTATCATGTTGATAGGGAGTATCTACCGACCCGGACCGCGCAAGAACCTGGTGTTTAGCCTGAACGGAGCGTCTTCGCCTGTGGGATTCTATGGCGGGATCTGTACCAGCGGATTGGCGGGCCATTATCTGAGCTGGAAGTGGTACTCTTACATCGGCTGTCTGATTGTACTCGTCGTTCTTGTCGTCGCCCTGGTGAGTATGCCGCTGATCCGGCTACCGCAGCACACATCGGACCTCAAGATGGATTGGTGGGGTGCTGCACCATCGTGCCCGGGCTGATTCTGCTGGTCTTTGCGGTTACCGATGGCTCGCATGCACCGGATGGGTGGAGGACCCCGTACGTTCTCGTGACCTTTCTTGTCGGCATCGCGCTGCTGGCCGCGGCGATCTACATCGAGGGCTGGGTTGCGGCCGAGCCGCTGCTTCCCTTTGATGTCTTCAAGGTCAAGTCGATGAGTCCGCTCTTTGTTGCGTTGTCATTCTCGTACGGTGTCTTCGGGATCTACCTGTTCTACGCCAGTTTCTAGTAAGTCAACCCTGATCGCTCCTTGATGGCAGCTAATAGGACCAGCATCCAAGACATCCTCGGCCACTACTCATTGATTTCCGCCGCTTGGTTCGCTCCTATGGCCGCCGGCGGTGTCATCCTCGCCACGGTTGGCGGCTTCACCCTGCACCACCTGCCCGGAAAACTCCTCCTCCTGATCTCCGGTGCCGGCTACCTCGTCTCGATGCTGCTGTTTGCGATCATCCCAGACAGTCCCAACTACTGGGCATATGTGTTCCCGGCAATGGTGGCCGCCACCGTTGGCGTGGATATCGGGTACAGTGTCTCCAATATCTTTATCACGACCAACCTACCTCAAAACCGGCAGGGTGTAGCGGGCGCCATCATAAACACGATCGTATTCGCCGGAATCAGCTTCTTCCTCGGCTTGGCGGATCTGGTCGTCGCGCAGACACAGGATCTAGGAGCGGCGGGGAGCTACAAGGCTGCGTTTTGGTTTGGGGTGGCTTGCTCGGGCGTTGCAATTCTGCTGCTGGTGTTCATCCGCGTCGGAAAGGCGCAGAGTGACTTAACGGTTGAGGAGAAGGTCCAGTTGGCCGAGTCGTTGGCTGTGGGGGATGTCACGCCAGAGCAGTTGGCTGCGGCCAGGCATTCGAGCTGAACCATCGTCTGCCTTCACACTGAGCAATTCATCCAGGGCTCCTATGCGCACTTGATTATGGTTTGAACTTTGGGAGGAGATACGTTACCCGAATCGTCTGCCACAGTGCTCTTTTCCGACATTCCTGGTTAACCATAGCCTGGCGGACAGCACCTTGTATCCCCCTCGGGATTTGAGGGAGGCGCATTGTAAGGCTGGTAGGGTTAAAAGTCGTCGCAGTAGGTTACCATCCTTCTCTCAACGTCCCACTGCTTTGCATCTAGTTGCAGGTGCGTCCGGTCCGGTCACACTGCAGGACTTTAGCCTCCTGACTACCTACGTATACACATCTTCCGCTCCTATAGTCCATGAAACTAGCGAGCAGCTGTCCTGTTAATCTACTGATGAGGCCATGAAATGCATAAATCTATGAATGGATTGCCCTATAGTGAAGTCTGATATAACCAACAATCACTTTTTATCATAATAGAATATCCGCTTCGCTCCCTACCTCCAAACCCTGCGATCACTACCTTGCCGTATCCTTTAGTAAATGCCGCTCCTGGCTGAGCCTATTATATATTCCTAAAAGTATAACATCAACCTAAGCGCCCGGTCTAATCTTGTCTCTATCCAGTTCAAGTGCGAGAAATTCCACCTTAACGCCTCATTCAAGCACCCTCCCATCACCAAGGCACAACACCGTCCCTATCCGTAAACATCCCAGACCCCCCATCCTTCCCAGCAGTAGCCAATTGCACAATCCTCGTAGCACTAATCTCGGCAATCGCTCCCGCGTTCATATGTGCCGTCATATTCGTCGTCACAAGTCCCGGACAAACAGCATTAGCCTTGCCCCATCCCAGCTCGAGAATGCGATGGTAGTTCGCAACGAGCATGTTGATCGCCACTTTGCTCGAGTCGTATGCGCGGTTATCCGCCTGATAAAACGGGACGCTCTTGTCGAATGCATATGTGATACTTCCCATCCCGCTGGAGACGAAGATGATCGTTGCCGGCGTCGCCTTTGCCTTCCGAACCAGGGGCAGCAGCAGGTGCGTCAATATTGTAGTGCCGATGACATTCGGCGTGACTGTCTTGCTGTACATTTCCCAGGGCGAGAGGTTTTTGTCATGGCTAAGCAAGACAGCAGCATGGCTGATCAGGATGCCCAGGTAGCCGTAGTCTTTCTCAATGGTTCCAACGGCGGCCTTAATGGACTCTTCGGGACTGAGTTCGAGCTGGAGCGAGGTGGCTTTGTGGCCGGCAGCGCGCAGCTTAGAAGCAACCTTCTCTCCGGCTTCGACTCTGCAACAGCCGATTAGAACGTGGTAACTATACTGCGAGGCAAGAATTTTAGTGGTGGCAAGGCCGATGCCTTAGTTTGCGCCGGTGATGAGGACGAGAGGAGTGGACATGCTTGGTGCTCTTGTAAGGGTATTGTTATATTCATCAAATGGGTTAGGGACTAGGGAGGCACAGATGGTCGCTATATACAGTGTGATGTGGACACGCGAGTAGAAAGCTGGTCCAGGACCTGACAACCCACAGATATAAGCACGGCATAAGCCATGATCCCGGATGAATGATGGCAAAAAGGCAAAAAAAAGTTATAGTCAGATGGACCGCTTCACTGCTGTGCTAACCAGTCTTAGACGATGGCCCTTGAACACAAGCCACACCTAGTCATGCAGGTGTAGTATGATAAACTCCTTATTTCTGACGAAATCATGCAGGGACCCCTTGCTTCAAACCTTGAGCTTAAATTCCGAGCTTATGAATAGTTTATTAAGACACACAACTTACGGCGCAAGGTAACCTCCTCGCTTCCTATAAGCATGTCCGCCTCACACTAGATACTCTGGTTGTGATGTAAGAGAGTCAAAGTCGAGGCTTTGGCGGTTTATCTAGCGAGAGGCAAGGGTAGAAGCAGTGCATGAGGACAACGTACTTCACTCATCCAACACCTCAGATCTAGTTTGGTACATATCTCAGAGTCAGCAGCGTCTCCTTTGCGGGCTCAGAGATGATTTCTTTCTCTCGTAAATTCATCCCGTTCGTAAGGCGAGGTTTTCTGGTCTCAGTATCGAGATATCTCCCGATTGGTGACCAATTCCGACGCTATTTGCCGATTCTGGGGGATTAGGCCTGGATTGTGATGTGGTTATAAGAAGACACGGAGGGAGAGCAGCTGATCCTCAGGCACAAATTGCCGGTATGGATCACAATGTCAAGTCTGACTTTTTATGCGAGAGCTGCCGTGGCTTTGTCCGCAAGCGTGAAGCACAAAAACGCTGAGATGTGCTCCCTTGCTAGGATTTACGTGGGCAGAGTTGACGCTTTCAAGCATCCATGGTTCAGAGTGCAACTGACAAGACTCCTCAACCTTGAGAGAGATGGGATAGGTCGAATTATAACATAGGCTAACGAGTCGTGCCTCAGAGACTTTGAGAAATCGAGAAATTCCTACAGGACTAGATTGATTATATATTCTTGAGGCCCTAAGTATAGTATTACCACAACAAATCTACAGCCAGCATCCAAACCGACTAGATATATCAACACAGATGTCAATTGTTCCAATAGGTGCCTGCCTCCGCACCAATGTTGTATTCCTGGTTGCCAATGTAGAGCGCTGCATTGAGCTGTCGGTCAGGAGCTCTTCGAGTGTCGCCACATTCAGCAGCGGTTTCTTGGAAAGTGAAGTATGCGCCAAGATGTTTGTTTGCTTAACAGCACCAGTGGAAGTTTTATGTTGTCTCTGAAGGTATCCAGAGCTGCTGGTTGTTAGGGTTGCTGGGGTGGTCGACAGGGAAACCCCAGTTCTCGCAGATTGGTAACTCCGCATATACAATCAACCGTGCTGCATTGGATCTTTTCGAAGAGTAATCACATCCAGAAGCCTTGGGATCGCGTCTTGGGCTCGTCGTTATCCATCTAGCGGGCCCTGGCTTTCTTTCTACCTCAGACCGGCTTGAAGCTTAATAACGTGGTATATATACCAGTGTCAATGCAGTAGTGGCCACCCAAGCCGGGAATATAGTGCGATGGCTTGAATAGGCTTTACATTGAAACAGGCTTAACAGATGGATCTTCGTAGACAACAAGTTCGGTTATATTACAAAAGTTCTTCTACCCAGTGTCTGATCTGTGCTCCTGTTTAAGCAACCGGGGCTGCGGCCCAACACCTAGGGAATTATGGCCCCAAGTGAGTAATCGAGCTCCCTGGAAACGCAGGAAGCCATTCCACCGTACATCATATCGCGGTCCATTTGACACAAACACTCGATCATTGAATACGGCGATGAGCTGCCTTGAGTCTTTATCCGCCATTGTTATAGGTGGGGAGAAGGAAATAGCCTGATGCTTCCTGACACCCTCTTCCAGATGGTATGAGCGAAGCGTTGCTAAGAAAAGTGTTCAGTCTTGTAAGGTTTCCCTCATTTTGCTTATATCTCCCAGTCTTTTATTGTTAGCTTGAAAGCGAGAAAAGCACGAGTGCAGCCTTGGTTAAACATCGACATAGCATCTAAGCTCGTCTTCAGCGCATCCTACAACGTCCTCGCCCAAACTCACAAACGACATCATCAGCATTGTGATGAGCCAGATGGTCTCGTGTGCAATTCTCCTACAGGTCCTGGGACCGAAATTGGAGCCAGATCGGCGTCTGCTCTCAGCGGCAGAACCCGACAGCAGTGCGCTTCAAGCTAAACTCAGAGAAGACTTGGAAAGAGAAACGCTAGGTATCTATGATTACAGTTTCTACAAACAAGTTCTATATAACATCGGCCATGTCTTCAACGCTCTACGCACTACCGGCAGCATCTTCCCACGCCTCCTTGATCGCCTTCCAATAAGCAACCGGGTGCTTCCTCATATGCTCAACATGCCCGCTGCCCTCAAATACCCTGTATTGTACCTCCCACCCCTTCTGCCGGGACTCGGCAATGTGAGCTTCAATATCACTCCACAGAATAATCTGATCCTCCTTCCCGTAAAGATATAGCCGTTTAGTCTCCAAACTCGCCAGCTCCGGGTTGCCAACCACCTTCACGCTCTCCTCACCGGCGCTTGTCCGTCCCAGGATCTTCTCAATGAGGTTGAGCACGTAGAGGAAGACTGCCCAGAGACCTCTCGTGACGCAAAACGGCCAGGGAAAGAACTTGGCCGTGCCCAGCGCCATGGCCAGCGCGAACCGGCGCATATTGGCAAACGTGAGATCTGTGCTTCCAGGCGTGGAATCAAGGACGACGAGCCTATGCGGGAATGGGCGGCCGTACCGATTTCGATAGGCATGAAGGGCTGCGGCGTAAGCGATTCCGCCCGTGTTGGACATGACCTGGATCAGGACGCCAGAGCCGTCGTGATCCTGCTCGGCTTCGCTCTTGCCAGTTGGGGGAAAAACCTCGTCTAGGATCGGGCTCATGGCCTCCACGCGCTGCGCCATCGAGCGCCATAACGCCTTATAGATTGGAGACAGCACGACGATCTGCTTTGCGGACGGGTAGAGGGTGCGGAAGCCGTCGGCGTATTTTGTGATGTTCTTGGGCTGCGCGTCGCCCCACGCGAAGATTATGAGGGTCTTGACAGGATTGCCATTAGGGATTGAGGTCGACTCTGACGAAGCTGAGAAGCCGTCGCGGACGAAAATCTGATCAGTGCGGGATGTGAAGCCGGGGAAATGGATCGTTGCACCTGCTTGGCTGACGACCATGGTGGATGTGAAATGCTAGTGGACCGGTGGGGATGAGTGATACCGAGAGAAAAGATGCCACTTAAAGGAATCATGGCCCATGGCGAGCCCAACAAATTTCTTTGACTGTTCAACAGATCTCGAATCCTTTCTCCCGAATGATTACACTGGTAGGTAAGCGGCCCGTTGATGGTTGGCATGGATCCACTTTAAGATGCTGATATTGATTCCGGTTTACAATCAACTGCTGTGATTGGTGCGCAGTGTCAGAATCCAGGGGCAGTGGAGTGAATCACATGAAAAAATCCAACAGATTTTCTGAATTGCACCGAGGTGCTAAAAGATCTGACATGAATTTTTAGGGCAAGGTGGATTTCCTGAAGCTTCGACAGGCACCTATTTTTGTTGCTACAGTTCATTATCCATTCCATGGAGGACGGTGCGTCAATCAGAGCCGTCGTCTTGAGGCTTTTGTACACCTCTCAAAGATTAAACACGGGATGCCATCATCCTGAGTAGGCCGTGACAAAACCCGTAACGGGTCGAAGGTCAGAACCCGAACCCAAAACCCGCAAACCCGCGCGGGCTTTTGGGTAACCCGCGGGTTACCCGCCAAGAACCCATTTTGCATAAATCTTCTATTTTAGGCTCTATTTACTGCATAAATTTGCTAATTAATCAACTTTCTGGGTTTATACAGCATGTTTGTTTTGTTTGGCAACCCACGGGTTACCCAAAAACCCGCGCGGGTTCATAGTCTGGACCCGTACCCAACCCGCGGGTTCAGACAGTGAACCCGAACCCAACCCGTTACGGGTTTTGGGTAGACCCGTAACGGGTAACCCGCGGTGTGGATTATCGAGGTGGTTATGTAATCAATATCTGCGACGAACGATTGCATTTGAAGGTCTTGATCTCCTAACTACGATCTGTATAGGCAATTTATAGCTTTTCAAAAGCTCCAAAAAAGAAGGTTCTCGCTTATACAGGAGACATCCTTGCCATACAAACGATATAAAACATCAAACGGATATGTAAACGAGCGAGGTGCTGGACGTTGATTAGTAAGGAGGGACCTCCTCCGGTTGACACGCGGGTTGTGTCACGCCCTAATCCTGAGTCTAGATGCATTGATAACATGCCTCTGAAAGCGTTCATAGTCTTGTACATGACTCCACTTTTACTGTTCTCGCTACCCTTCTATTGACGGCTCGAGTCCTAGTCAAATGCGGATGGCGAGCGTATAGGCCATGATTAGCTCACATGAAGTGCGCAGCTGCCTAAAGGATGTCCTCCGCGGCCTCGAAGTTGAAATCACATCCAGAAAGAGTTGATAGTGTACTCGAAGCCGACATTCAGACTAAATCTTGCTGCTATTGACGGCTAAGGTGTCTCTATGTCGCATTAAGGTCCCGTCCAGCATGAGACAAGAGGAATGTCCTTGATATGCCACGTCCTGCTGACAGAGAATTGCTCTCGCTCGCAGTCCGGTGACTTCGCGCAGCGCCTTTTGCCATTTTTGCAATCGTTAATGTGGTAGAGAGTGATCCAGAAATGGTAAATTACGGCCGGCGTGAAGGAGGCCTGCTTGTGCTCTCGAGCTTCGGTCCTAGATGCTTGTACTGTCCCCGAGGTAGCGGTTTGGACGTAGCTGTCTAGTAGGGTACTAACTTACCTTCATATTGGATTTCTTAATATGTGTACCTTCTCAATTTGTCCGGTTGGCAGACGGCCGTTCATCAGCTCCGTTTGGCGCTATAGGATGCAGCAACGAGCTTGTTAGCACCTTTGCGAATCTCGTGTAATGAGCTCAGTACGTTCCTGCAGTTTCCTTGTAAAAGGCAAGCAGTCGAGGAGGCGTCGATATGTAGGTATTTAATGCACTGAAAGTTCATCATTCGCTTGGCCCATTGAATCTCTGGATACAGGCGTAAAGAGTACCGGGATAGTGACTGAAGTCGAAGGTCTAACAAACCAACAGTCTATTCTAAACAAATTTATGCAAAAGCACCCTGCCTTAATACATTGAACCTAATTCAATGTCTTTGTCCTGAAGAGGACTCGACTGGCGTCTCTTCGTTCTGTGTTTGTTCCAGAATACCTTCCATGACAGGAATTTCCCAGCGCTTAGCGGTATGCATAGGATACAAAATAACCAAAAACCCTTGGATATGATAACCCCGGATGGCGCGTTCTCGTTATCAAATTTGAATAGGTCCATTCCTAAAACGTCTTTGACGTGCGACTCGTTAGTCACGCGTCAATTGCGGTATTGAAGGGAGCATCACACGTACATTGACGAAGTCGGCGGCAGATATAGCATCGTGAGAAATGTGATAACCCTCACGGCGGCACTGTCGTCGGCGCTGCGGCTTGCCAACTGGAGCATTCGTTTGTCGATCTTTCCAGTCGAATTCCGGTTCCTAGATCGACCGCCACCTCAAGCTGGTAGGGGTAGAATCGGTCAGTCACTGGCGAAGCCAGATAATCCCAACGGTGGTCAAGGGGAAATACAAGATTCAATGTTCCTTGAAGCCGAGATTCCAGCGCCTCGACACTCTGCAAGTGTCCGTTCACCCGTTGCAGATAGAATTCCAGCAAATCGTTCGTTTGCTCTCGATCAGGGTTGGGACGGCTGAGTTCGTTGACAATGGGATCTATCTCCTTGAGCCTCCCCAGAACTTGATGTACCACTTTCAACCTCGGCTTTAGAGGTAGCAGTTTCTCTCGCAGAAGTGATAATTGGACGAGCCAGTCGAGCGCTTGATGATGGCTGGTCTCGTCTGTGAACTTCGACACCATCACAAGGCCCGTCTGATCAGTATTACTTCTGATTAGCAAGACGCATGGAAACAGCCGCAATGCGCAAATAAAGTAATAAGAAATAAATAAGAAATAAATAAGAAATAAATAAGAAATAAATAAGAAATAAATAAGAAATAAATAAGAAATAAATAGGAAATGAAATAAAATAAAATAAAATAAAATAAAATAAAATAAAATAAAATAAAATAAAATAAAATAAAATAAAATAAAATAAAATAAAATAAAATAAAATTATAGGACAGATAAAAAAGATAAAAAGTCTTTAAAAAGAAATAAAAAAAAAATACCATGTTTTCAACCTCTTCTCCAAGTCTTTGTATACAGAACCGCCAGTTTCCCATATATGACGACAGAATGATCAGATGCAAAAGAGACAGATGCTTGGAGAAAATTCAAGGCATGTTTTGCTGCCGACTCAATCCGCTGCTGTGCCTCGCTCTTTTGTTTTGGGTGGAGGATAATCCATAAGTTCTGGCCAGCCTTCTTAGGAGCGAATCTGTTGAAGACACCTACCCATCGATTTGTGTGCTTCGTACATCCTTCTGCGTTAGAGCTCTCGACATAGGGAAGGAGGTATTGAATATCTGTGACGGTAACATCTGTTAGTTAAAATGACCAATCGCTCCATGTACCCGAAAGACCACACCATATGCACCGTTGCAACGTCTATGCATAGTGATCCGCCCATGTCCTGCGTCTGAAACACGGGGCTTTCTGCTAAAGGAGTGAACCAAGTCCTGGAATTCCATGCCGATGCCGTACCGGTTCAGAAGAGTCTGCATAGCTGACTGCGTGATGAGAAGGGGTGAGACAGAGTTCCTGGGACATATCGAGCTGTAATTTCAGGCAGTTGGTATGTCAGCATGGCCAGAAAAATTCACAGCACGGTTCCAAGCGAGTCCTACATGATCCGCATCTGATGTTTGTTGTGATATACTCCCTGAGCTGCTCCTCATTCCTAATCATGAAGGGATCCGTAGCGGTTCTTGTAGATGCTGTGGAGCGAGTTAGGAGAATGTTTGTTCTAGTCTAATGTATTGGAAATGAAAAGACTCACTGTCAATATCAATTAGAGAAACCTCAAAATCTGTCGGCTTCTTAGAGAAGGTAGAGAGGGCTCCGAACGGAGAGGGGACCTTTATGGACACAAGACTCGTGAGCTGTCGAGCCAGACTCGTCTCGTCGCGATTCTCTGCCATGATCGGCGGCAGAAATTGGGGGCGTGCGTGTATGTGTTGGACCAGACTGCCACCACGACTGGTCCGCGCTGGAGGGTATTAAATGCATCAAGGAGTGGCGTATAGATGTAAGCAAGCCTTACGCTGGCCTATGATAGAGAAAAAATTTTATTCAGTATCAGCCTAGGCCGTTTAACTAGAAAGGCTGTAGGCTGCGCAGGGAACCAAGGACTGCAACTGTCTCTTCCAGCTGATCCGTACTATGTAACCCTACATTGTGCTAAAAGCACTGGGTTTCCAGCTTCTCAGCGAACCCGGTTGACCCCAATGATCTGCCTGTCATACCATCAGTCGACTACTGCTTTGGGTAATGCCTTGGAAAGTGTTAGCCATACATAAGATCATCCTGTGCCTGGGTCAGCGAGGAAAGCCACATTGATGGGTAAGAAATCCACATCTGTCACATTGCCAGGCGCGAAAAATTCGAATCGATCAGCCGTGTGCTGAAGAGCCTATTGTATGAAGACCCGAAACCATAAGGCTTCCTGAGCTTTACTCACATTAACCTTGATAACCTCACCGAACATTTCCTGAAGCAGCTTCTCGACCTTTGATTTGTGAATGTACGGCGTAAGATCAGCGCGAAAAATGGTCTTCACGTATTTCTTGTTCATATGATGCTAGTATCTCTGGCGCACTTCACCCTAAGATGGCAAGATGGTAAGCAGTGGAGCAGGAAAATGTGGCAGTGAAGGGCGAGAACCCGCGGCGAGCAGGGCCCAAGAAATGGCATTCTTGGGGATGAGTCTCAGTCCTTAACTTGACGTGGACGAAGAATCCCTATTTGTTTGCTGCGTCGAGTAGACCGCAAGGCTGAGGAGCTGGAACTAATCGTAATTCAGAGGTCATGCGATTTGCCTCGAAGCCACTGGCGAGGCAGTATTTAGCCTGCTTTGTAGTACAGTGCTTGCTTTTACGTATGGTGCCTTGTTCCATGTCTCCTTCATCGAAGTTCGTTTGCTGTTGTTCCGGTGCATCCAAGTATACCTACTCCCACCCCCCCCCCCGGGGGGGATGCAGTCCAGTCTAATTTTAGACAAATTAGATATGCGGGGTAGGGAAGACGTCTTATTAAGCTGCTAGTGTCATTGGACTTTGAAACTTGCGTGATTGATCTCGTCTGACACCGTGTTCCTTACAGTGTTGTGTATGATCTCATCCGCAGCCGCTGCTTGGACATAGAACGCGAAATAAGGTGACAGCAACCCGGTGATGGGACACATCAAATCAGCGGGTGAGCAATCTCTTCAGGTGTATAGAAAGCAGTTCTTCAGCACAATCTGAAAAACCAGTCACAGTATCGACGATCCTTTCCATGGGTTATCCCTACAAGATATTGAGAACGACGCGAGGAGATTTCACGGCGAGGCCCCAGGGCTCAAATCAATACTTGATGTCGAGGTGCTGATCAAAGGGGCAAAGCTCGCCAAGGACTCCAATGCCATAGATACGATCCCCATAGCTGAGGTAGAAAGAAGGGTGCTAGAAGAAAAGAAACAATCCAACCTGCGCGGGCTGAGGGAGGTGATCCAACAGTTTGGGGAGGGTATGCGTGTCACGATCATGGTGACGGCATGCGCAGCAGTTGCCTTGTAAGTTTGCAAGCAATCGTAACTACGACTGTACTGACGCATTGCCATCCAGGGGCTGGCAACAGTCGGCAATCAACACCTCAACACGGACTTGGCCAGACAAGTTCGGGCTGGCTCCCGATAGCTGGACAGTTGCTGCAATCAATGCGATCCCATCGCTGTCTGGAAGTATTATGTACATTGATTTTGCACTCCTCTATTTAGACCAGGAAAGAATGTTCATCAATCTTCAGTGGAACGTGGGTTAGCAACCCGCTTCAGGGCTTCAGCCTCTCGCGGGACGACTCAATACCTGACAACGCACGCTACGAAGCCAATGGCCTTGAACCGCAAGAGGTTAGGCAGTCGAGGTTCCATCTAGGAAGACGGTTTGCCCTCTTTCATAGTGGGGTGGTCTCAGTAGTATGCTGTATCTGTCCGAGGACATCCGTCTGCCTAGGTGAAGCCCTAAGGTGAAATGGACAAGGCTAACGACACACATGAAAGGGTCCGCTCGCTGCAAAAGTTGGCAAGAACTGCTTGTTTGCAGGGTGATTCTCGGTATCGCCGTAAGGCAGCCCCCTATTCTTGCTTGTTTTCTTTCTTTTTGCTTCCCTTTTCCTTTCCTTTCTTTTTTTGCCGCCAATACTGACGATCATTCTGGACAGTCTGGGACCAAGGCCTCGGTTGCTCCAATCTTCGCCGCGGAGGCTGCATTGGAGAAACCCCGAGGACGGATATTGATGCTATGGCAGTTGTTTGATGCATTGTAAGTCTCCTCTATCTCTATCTCTCTCTCTGGGCTGACCTCGTGCTAAGATGAAAATAGCGGCATTATGCTCGGATTCGTGGTTGCTTTAATAGTCCCTGCGAGCTGGGAGGCTCAGCTTGGGCTTGCCATGATTCCATCATTGGCCCAAATTCTTGTTGTAATGCTATGCCCTGAATTGCCCCGGCTCCTGATCCGTAACGAACGCTACGGAGAGGCGTATAGAAGCCTGCGGCGACTTCGTAGGCTGGAACTTCAAGCCGCGCGGGACCTCTATTTCATCCACTTTCAGCTGCGACAGGAGGTTTGGATGTACGTGCGGAAGCAGGAAAGCGCCAGTTCCCCCTTCCCATGCCAGGACTATGTGGAAAGGATAGACGGTTTCAAGCGCATGTGGTACCTTTCACCCTACCCCGGAACAGAAGGGCATGTCTTGTTGCCTTCCTCGTCATGACTTCCCAACAGTTGTACGGTGTAAGCAGATGAACTGACAGCTAAATACTGCATTTGAGCTCTCCGGCTAACCCACTGCTAGATTAACGTTCTCTCGTACTATTCGTCTACTGCTTTTGGCAATGCGGCGTCCACAAACAAGATAAATCTACTCAGTTTCGGTTCGTCGCCTCTTCCCCTTCATAAGCTTGCTGATGTCTGACCACCACTTCTTTCTAGGATTTGGCGCGTCGAATTTTGTCTTCACCCTGGCGGCCTTCGTACTCATTGACTTCCAAGGGGCGCAGATTTACCCTTTTGACGTCCTTTTTCTTTATGACAATCACCCTGCTTGGAGCAAGCTTCTGCTTCAACATTGACCCTGAAGGAGGACGTGTCGCAGCGGTCGTGGTTACTATCATACTCCTGTATACTGCATCATACTTGATCGGCGCTGGCCCTGTTCCATTCACGTTGAGCGCAGAAATCTTCCCTCTAGCATTCCGAGGTGAGATCATCTGATCCTCTTGGCTTCCCACTGGTAACTGACAATGCCATCACCACTGAATCAGAAGCCGGGATGAGTTTCAGTGTCATGGTGAACTTCCTGGGCCTTGGTTTGCTTGTCCTGTTTGTCCCCCGCATCACGCGCAGTTGGCCGTCTACCGGGAACGAGCGAGTCGGCCAACGCAATGTCCTGCTTCTATTTACGTAGGCTGGCCCTTATGCCGCTGAATAGGTGGTTATTAAATAACATTGAGAAGAGGACTAAACGCCGTTATGCTGTTTTTGCTCTTTCTATTGGTATGGGAGCCTGTCTCTGGCTCAGATTCTTCATGCCCTTCTAATGACATTCTAACACATCGCCGTTAGATTCCAAGCACAGAGAAGAAGACACTTGAGGACATGAACTAACTCTGTATGTTCTATCTGCAAACGCTTCTCAGAGCCTGACTTGACGTTTCACGCAGTTAATCAACCAACCAAGAACCGTGTCGCCGCCAATATCAAATCCGTTGTCAAAGACGAATCGACAGACGGGGACATTACTCCTGCTCCTGGTATCGCTCTTCAAGATACACACCCAAGATCTGCAGCAAGCTGAAGAAGGCCCGGGCATGATTGCTCACCACACAACTCGGTAGTACGGTGGTCTGTTCCCTTCCCCGGCATAGAGAGGCTCAGGGGTGATTTTATGTCTTTCAAATTATAAACAAGACTGAGGAAGACATCAAGTTATACTGCGAGTCTGCCGTTTCCCTTCTGAATTTCTTTCATCGCTCCGCGATTACTCACATTACTCTTTGGTACCTTCCATGTCTGATCATGATACTTAATTAGAATCTCCATCGCCCGTTTCTCCTTATTCTCTAGAGCAAAATCGATTGCCCTTTTATGATTCCGCTTGGGCGAAGCGCAAGCATTCGCACCGAGGCTGACCAGCCGGTTCATGATCTTATAACGATCATCATGCCCACAATCCCACTGTAGATGGAACTCTAGAGGTGTTCGGTTTAACCTGTTTAATATGTTGGCATCGAGCTCTAACCTTCTCTCATGTTGTATTTTTATGAACTCGTTTATTATCTCGATTTTTCTGGCTTCGGTTGCAAAATGGAGACATGTATACCCATCTTCACCCTGGAGGTTCCAGTCTGCTCCCTTGTCACCAGGTACTTCGCCGTATCACGAAAACCGTTCTTGCAGGCGTACATTAGCGGTGTATTGCTGCGGCCATCCCGCTCGTCGACTGGCGCACCCTTCTCAAGCATAAACTTGACGACTTTGGTATACCCCCTTATTGAAGCGTGGCAGAGGGGGGTCAAGCCTTCGTTGTACTGCTCTATGCTCGAATACTCTCGGATACTCCTGCAGAAAAGGGACTTTATCTGGACCAACGCATGATTCTCATCTTGGTTCTTTATCGCGAGAAATATAGGGTTGGGATTACGATCCACGAAGTTTCCAGGTTCTTGCCCTTCAGCCGTGTCCCCGTTGATTTGAATCTGTGGCATCCCTCGCAGTGCAGCATCTGCAATTGAAGGTTGATTGCGTGTAGAAAACGGTTGGCCGGGAACAGTGAGCAAGTGCCCTGTAAGTGGAGGTCTCTGCGGTCTGGGGGAATTGATCTCAAGGGAGGTCTCGGTGTGTGAGGATTCCTCGCAGGTATCTATGATGTTTTTCAGGTCCTGATAGAGCTTCAGTGCTTTGGGTCGCCTATCTTTGTCCATATCCAGTATCGACTTCAAGAGCTTTCCACATTCTTCTGTCACCGCACACCCCGAGGAACAAAATTGTCTTAACAGTTCCTTGACGCACGTATCGACAATTGTCCCTTCATAGAAGTAGTCGTTCTCATCCGAATCTTCCTTAAATCTCAGCCGTCGAATCGTCGCAATCCCTCGATCCCGTGGCGTTTGCGGGCAAACTACACGATACAGGATGCAACCCAAAGACCAAGTATCTGTGTATGAACCTCTTTGCTTCTCTTGTGGGAGGTAGATACTCGTTCTTCCGGAAAAACTGACTTGACGTTCTGCCTGGACTGAATTTGAACCGGATTCTGCTGAGACTCTATTGAAGTAGTGTTTGGACCTGCCAAAATCTGAAAGCATCCATGTCCCGGGTCTATTAGGATCATTGGACAGCTTTACCAAAACTTCCTTCGGCGTGAGATCCAGAGGGTGGATAATATGACAGGGCGCGTCTGGCTTATGAAGTGATTTAAGAGCGTGGGCAAGGTTTGCGACCTGCTCGAGTAGCGATTTCAGGCTGATTGTGGAGTCCATTCTACCCTCTTCTGTCTAGAAGGTTTCGAGGTTACAGTCAGCGGCGTCCATCAAGATGCTGTACTCCGATTTGAGGCTGATCATGGCAAGCGCGTAGACGATGTTATTGTGCTTAAGAAGACCATTTACCAGTAACGACATGATCACCCGTTCACGGTCAAAGTAGATCTTGTCCGTGAAGCATTTTCGAGCAATGACCTTGTCCTGCGGAGGGAAACGGGTTAGTCTTTGGTCGAAAGAAGAAACCCAGTCTGGCCTACTCTGAGATTCGGCTCCCTGTTCTTGTCTAGGAAGTGGCCTGCGACGATCGTCTCTCGAGTGACGGTGCCATAGCCACCTCTTCCAAGCTGTGAGCCTGACTCAATGAGAAGAAAGGGTAGACGTGCACCATCCGGGACCTGCTCATACACGCTGTGCCCTTCACTTCTCGACCTAACGTTCTTCTCGCAGGCCATGATCTTCCCGGATACTATGATTATTGGATTGAAAGCCGCGATCCAATTTTGAAAATTAATTGCCCAGCTGACTCCCAGACACTGCTTCAGGTCCGATAATGATAGCCTCATCCTCCTCAACACATACTCAGGCACAAATGCCCAAGTTGCAACGACAATGTATTAACCTCTGGCTATTCCGGTAGGTGCTGATATTAGGGCATTTCATGGAGTCAATCCTCATTTGTAAATGGGCCTTTTCTGTCCTCGGCTTGTACCGAAGTGCATCTGTTGGGTGTATCAGACGTCTTCTGAATACCCTAACTTTCCAGTCTCAAATATTACGGGAGTAATACCAATGTTGGGCTGACGAGGTGCATGGAAGACGTGACAATTCATCTCCGTCTATGACCAAGTGCTCGGTCCATAATTCTCAGCCTCGCTATTTCTGAGTGGATTGGTTCTGTAAATACGAATCTGCTTCATTTGCATGCGACCATAAGCATCCACCGCCATTCCTCAGCAGGCCCGCGGTGCAGGATAGGCCAAAAGACCCCTGCCGCTGGCTCGATCCTGCGACTGCCACTGCATGTGCAGCAACTCCTGAATGAAAGGCTGGGTCAGAAGGCAATCAGCAAGCTCACTGTGCCGCTGCACAGAATTGCCTTGTCCCAGAATGCAACTCCATATCGCTTGCCGAGGGCGAGCCTCTGGTACTCGGTGGCGCTACTCTCCAGTGCTGCCTATTGGCAGCATTTTTACGGACTGTGGTCAGAAGATAGATATGTGGCACAGCTGCTCTTCGGCAATTCGAGGCACAATCTTAATTTTAGGACAATGAACGGTTTCATTGACGGGGCAGAATCTGACATCGAAAGTAGGAAGGAGGATGGTTGCGCCAGCGCCAGCACCTTTGCATATACGAGCCTGGATAACCATTTACTCATTTGGCTCGTAGACAGTTTGACTTTCGTTTCTAATGGCGCTCTCTATTGCTACGGTGATATGTCAGACCTCCCTACCCTTCTCATTTCTACTATGCGCATCAACCGCTCCGCAGCTGTAGTTCTTGACCTGTACCACCTCTGGGCCCAGCATAGACTTTCCGCCTCTTCTATCTAGGGTAAAGCACTTGAGCACCTTTGCCTTTTTTGTCACAAGGCTTACCGTCTGCTGTTGAGTTCTACGCTGCAAGAGCGACAAATTAGCTGGACTGGAGTTGTGCACAACAGAATATCGGCTGAGACGGTCGATTATTTCTGCGAGAGACGTGGGCCTGAGTCCAGTACTAGGCACAGGCAGCCTCGCGGCTCTCTAGAAGCAGAATTCAAGCAGAGTCTGATACATTGCATGAACACTCGACGATATCCTCGGCCAATATTAGAACACTGGCTGGAGAAGACAGTGCAAAAGTCTACCCAGGTCTGACCAATTATGCCACTATTTCCAGCACCTACTGACTTCATTACTCTGCTCGGAAGTTTGCTATATTTACAAAGATATGCTGCAACTTTTACATCCTAATACCCAACAAGCAAATGCCTGAGCACCCTGGTCGTCTAAGGATAGAATTAAACAGGTATCCCCAACAATACCATTATATTGACCAATACCTTGGCCACTGCAGTTCTGTAATGTGACTCTGATGTCTGGTTCCCGAATAGACAGTGAAACAGCCATGTCACTTTTAGGTATAGTCAGCTATAGCAGAATACTCAGGTATTGAACTACTGCTATCAACCAGACCCAGGGGCTGCGGAATACCGCTGGCAAGATCTGTACCACGCCATTGATCTTACAAGAAACGCGATCGTGGTTATACAACGATATTTTCGGGGCAATTTCAAATACAAGATGCCTATGTTTACAGGCTCAACCGCACCCTGATGCATGCAGACAATATACTTCAAACGCCGCAATAGGCGACGCAACGCGCGTAGTCCGGACCACCGCCGAAGCCGCTTATCTCAATCGAACTCTTCATTATACATTCTGTTTGACTAGAGCCAGTCGCCAATTCACGAGGACAATACCTGTCAACTTAACTGCCTCTATGAAATCTCATCCTGGTGGTGGAACGCCGGATATCTTCCTGCGACAGGACCTATGTCAGGAAGGTTTCAGACCACCCATGATAGCAATGTAGAATCTCTCAAAGCTTTATATGTCTAGCAGCCTCCAAGCAATCAATCTCGCTGTAGTTTGCATCCACCATCATGGTTTGTTTGTCAACTCATGCTACATTGTTACTAGAGACCCTGACGTGCTGGCATCTTATGCATTCTTTGAAGAGATATTCATGCAAACATTTGTATTATAGTACCCAATACTCCTTCTCCGTGCCTCAGCTTTGTTTCTTTGGTTGTTTCTGATGAATAAACAGGTTGGTCAAAATACACCCATTCCTTTAATGCTTCCATTACTACACCAGAAAAAGCCCCCAGCAATTTTTTTTTTCCACTCGAGAATATCATGGAAGTAAGCGCTTGTTCCTGCTGATATTGGACGGCCGTGGAACCCAATTTGGCCGGAACTGTAGCCAAAAACATTCCGGTCTGCATGCTTCCTAGTCCATTGCACCTCTTATAGCCGCAGTTTTGATTGCTTGATCTCTTACAGCGGACACAGAGAGGCTTTTTGAAAGTCAGATGCGGCTTGGATACGGCCACATTGACAAGCTTGGCTCTCGAATAAATCACCTTGATGCCGAAATTGTTGTCGAGTCTTGCGGCGAGCAGGACAGACACAGGAAGTAGTGTGGGATCTATTCGACCATAGTGAATAAATGGGATTGGTAAGAATCGCGCTGGGTTTTGAACCCCGAGCTGCTGTGTACATGCAATGAGAGACAGCGATGTTAACCATTACACCATATCGGATTGATACCAGATGAGCCCTAAACACAATGACCAAATCTTGTACATCTATAGATCAGTTACAAAGTCTCCCTGTTCAGCAGCAAAGTTCTGCAATGGTTGCGTGGGAATGAAAGCAGAATTATATACCAATTTTTTCTTTTTTTTGTCTGATATCTTCCGTTGACGTTGCGTGGTGGAGTCGAGGAGTCATATTTCGTTGTCTGAGATTTTTGGGACAATCAAATATATCAGGTATATCTTTCCTCTTCACTCATTGTTTCTGATAAAATTATACTAAAGTGATATCAACCAGCATAAGTACATTCGTCCCCAGGCATGTTCAACATCCCTCTGTTGATCAACTAGAACTTAGATTCCTTAATCTCTCACGCGCTTATTGGGAATCATGAAACAAGTTCCAGCAAAGAATGATATGAGCCTTGATCATCACCTTAACCACCCATTCGCGCAATCAGAACCACTGGGGGATGGATGTATCGCGCGACACACACTCTACTACCCATTTTACTGCCCTACTCCCCTACTCACCAACAGGTTTACCTTGCGCCTCAGCTCGTGCAAGCTCAGGGCGGCTCTCCTCACCCACTAAGGAACGAATCAATGGCCTTGACCCTCATAACTGTTGCCGTGTAGGCGAGAACACTCTTGTCAATCTGTCCGAGTAATCCTCTCAAACTCATCCACCGTATGCCCCCACACCAGATCGACCATATCCTTTTTGCGCAAAGTTTCCAGAAAGTCCAATGTCTCCATGGATACACACTCTCCATCCGATCCCACAGCGTACACCCCGCTTCCGACTTTGCTGTCTGTACCACGGATCACGTCTGGATCTGATACACGATCGCCATCCAACTGCGCCGACCCAGCGTCTTCATTCCTGCCCGGATACCGCGCACTGGTCAAAAGATATAGATGCCGCTCGCCGCTCTCAGTCGGGTCCATCCAGTTCCCCGACGCAGCTCCGGTACCGGACATGACTCTCCTCGTCAAGGGTGTGTCCACCGTGCCAGGGTAGCTGTGGACAAAGGAAAGTGAGGGCGTACGTCGAGCCAGAGCCTCCAAGCCCAGTGTTATCAATGTCGCCACATGTCCACGAACCTGGCTCTGAGCCACCTGAAGGGCGCCAAAGTCCGAGGTGTCAATGGGTCCCTCAAAGCCAGCTGCGCCGACGGTCACCACGCGGCGGAGGCACGAGGCGCGCTCGAAGAGGGCCTGGAGATTGGCAATAAAGCGGGTGCGCGAGTAGTGGGCCAGTGCTGTCAGGAGATGCAGCCCTTCGGGTGTCTCTGTTGCGACTCTTTAGCCGGGTATCTTTGAAGACAAAGGGCTCGGGGGGGTGTACTGTTACGCTCGAGGCTTGCAGTTCCCTGACTCAAGAAGAGGATATTCAACCGAGTCTCCCTAGCCTTGATGCGCGCACATACTTCGTCCACCGTGTGGATGAGGCTGATATCTGCTTCGATAAAGACGTACTCGCCCTCCGGGTTGAGGGCCTTGCATTCGGCAATGATCGTGTCTGCTGCGGTTTGGGAGCGACCAACAAAGTACGCACGAGGGAGACAGGTATACCTGGCGAATGCTTTCAGGGTTGCTGCTCCAATGCCACTGGTGGCGCCCACAAAGACGGCTACAAGGCCTGCAGGGAGGGAAGAGCGGATCCCGGCATTGTGGGAGAGCATCGCCTGGAGGGAGACCATTGTCGTTTTAAATGGTATGATCAGCACATAAATTTGAATGTCATCGACGCGTGAAAAGCTTGTCTATAGGATAAATGGGCCCCCAAGGGCTAATTGTACGTCGGCAGCTGAACGATACAGGCTGCCTACTCGACATGTCATTTAGTCAGCATTCGTCAGCATGGATTATTCAGACGACGACTGCATTAGAAAAGCACGCAATAGTCTGAAATAAGACTCTATTGGCACCTAACTCTTATTTGCAAAAAATAAACCGCGAAAAAAAGGGGGATTCCTGCAGAATCAATTAATGGTCCTGAATAATGTCCTGGATTTTTCGTCTTAATAATCAATATTACCAAGACCTTCTTGACCCCCTACTGAAGGATACTCTACTGGGGGTCTAACTAGGCCGTGACAAAACCCGTAACGGGTCGAGGGTCAAGACCCGTACCCAAAACCCGCAAACCCGAGCGGGTTCATAGTCTGGACCGTACCCAACCCGCGGGGTTCAGACAGTGAACCCGAACCCAGCCCGTTACGGGTTTTGGGTAGACCCGTAACGGGTAACCCGCGGCTTGTGTCACGCCCTAGGTCTAACTAAAGGACTTGACTGGAGGACTCGACTGAGGATCGACAGATTGCTGGGAATCCCTTGATAGAATTTTGTTACCTCAGCATTCTGGACCCTAATCTCAGACCTTAGCCTCCCTAACCCCGCTATCGTGACCCTGTATCTTTCGCATGACAAAAATTCTGTATTGAATTAGTTCACCGGTAAATGGAGCCAAGCCACCTATCTATAGATTTCTAACTAGCACAAATCAGGCGAAGATCAGCGCTTCCCACTGTCGACATGCTAGACTAATTAGGGAACTCGCCGGCTCATTGGAGGAACGGTGTGCCGGTCAACTGTGTTCCGATTGGATGGTGGGGAAGCCAGCTATGCAGCCATCAACGTATTTGGAGATACCAGGCCCGTTACGTCAGATTCGCCATTAGCGGTCACTTGGGGATAAATGGTGGCTGGCTGTTTTCCTATCTCCTTCAGCATCTGACTCTTCAGGACTTGGTCAGGAATCCGCCATGCCCCCCGGCTCCAGCAACACTATTTCCCTGTCGCGGAAGCGGAAGGTCACCACTGCGTGCACGAATTGCCAGAACTTGCGGATAAAGGTAACGTTTTCTTTGAACTGTTCACGTTCGTTCCTTTGGCTTACCAGAAATCATGACAACTATGGATAGTGCGCTGGACAGCAGGACCAGCCTTGCGCCAACTGTGTCGATACCAAGGTCGAATGTGTACGGAACCCTAGCCAAGATGGGCGCAGCAAAATTCCCATCAGGCAGAGGCTCAAAAGCCTAGAAGAGGACCAGGATCTGTTTCTTCGATTGCTCCGCACCCTGCGTCATGATAACCAGCAGGTCGATAGCTTGCTCGAATACATTGTCGACGAAAAACCTTCATTGGATGAGATCAGGCAGTATATGGACCGTTACTTCCCGCCCCAAGACCTTGAAAGGAGTCTCGATCTGCTGGAATTGGATGAAGAGGGTGGGTCTGATCATCCCGCGAGCGTGTCAGCTCATCGTGCTCTAAATATCGCTCGACTCTGTGACATCCCCCCCTATAGCGGACCCGCTTGTCCGTGGACGACAGTCACCGACGATAATGAATTGGTCTCTCACCTCATCTCGCTCTACTTCACATGGAACCATCTCTTCTTCAACTGTATCGAGCGCGACCTTTTCCTCCGAGACCTGAATTCCGGCAATGTCAACTCGCCCTTTTGTTCTCCGTTCCTGGTGAATGCGATCTTGGCGGGCGCCTGTGTAGGTTGGCTCGCCCTGACCCAGCAGATTTTACCGTATTAACGGCCGTGCTGTCTAGTGGTATTCAAGCTACCCGGAGACCTGTGCAGTGCCGGGCGATATCACTACCAAGGGCCAGCACTTCTGGGGGGAGGCTCGGCGCCTTCTCGATGCCCAGGGGGGGAAGATCACCTTGCCAACGGTGCAAGGCATGGCGATCATGTTTCCAGCGTGAGATACGGCGCAGTACTGTCTTACTACATTTTAGTCTGATAAACCACTGACAGATCATGCGTCATGGGCAAAGACGAAGTGGGGTGGCTCTATGCCGTTCAAACATCCAATGCCATTCCAGTCCTGCGCGCCTATCTCGAAGACCCCTCCAACAACGATCTCCATAGAGAGGTGACCTCGGCTATGGTAGACCAGCTTGAGATTTCCTGGTTCAACGCCGCTATGTACAACCCCAGCCAAACGCTCTGCGCCTGGCGTAGCAGGCAGTACGCTAACCATCCAAACAGCGCAAGGTGTTTTGGGCTACGTCGAGAGCCCCCGATGGGCGTGCCCCAGTGTTCCCGTCTGCCGGTTCACGAGAAGACCGACGAGACCTGGTTTCCGTACCCTCGGCAAGTAGAGCCGGCCCCGGCCATTCATCGAAACTGCGTTCTCAATCACGCAGTCGCGTTAGGGGAGATCATTTGGCATCTGTGCGGTGGACTCTATGCCGGTGGACAAGACGGCCAAATACCAGGAGCGGACATTGGGCAGATCGTGAGCAAGGCCTATGAAGATTTACTTCGTTGGCGGGAGAATGTACCCGCGTGCATTGAATATGATGAAGAATCTCTCCCGGACGTGTTGAGTTTGCAGTGAGCTGCCCCAGCCCTAATTCCAGCATCCCAAATTTCTTTTTTTTATTCTTTTTAGTCTCTGGCTGACTGTCCAAGTATGGACTACCACACCATCATAATGACGGCCCTGAGCTATCTCAAAACGTCCATCCCCAACACCGACACAGACGTGGAGATGCAGGGGCGACTTGCATCCATGAAGGAAAGATGTATCGCCTCGGCCCACGCCATTAACAGACTTGTCACAATGTACAAAAACCGCTGGGGCTACGGATACCCAGCAGTGCACAATTTCCAGCACTTCTACGCCGCCCTCTTTGTTCTCATGGAGGATCTGAATAACTCAGCCAGCCATGACGCATTTTTGAGTATCGCCAATACTTTTGCGCGCATGGCTGGGCGCTGGTTATATACGAGGGGAATGTTCAGACATGTCCAGATTGCGACATTACAGGGCAAAGAGACCCTCTCGCCAGCAGTTGCTAGGCTTTTTGAGATGTTTGAGCGCCGCCTATGGAGGCTCGAAGATCGGAGGAGCTTTAGCAACGCGTATCCGGGCTTTGCGGCTGTGTTGCAGCAGGAGGGCGACGATTCGTTGGATATTGTGGAGAATGGATGACAGTTCAAGGATAGAAATACCATCGCAGCTATAAAAGGCATTATGGCGGCCACTGAGGAAGAGAGATACCCTACATTCAGAGCAAATATAGCGTTGGGCATGCATTACTGTCTTGCTTCTCATCTTCTGAAGCAAGCTGTTTACGGACTTTGATCTCCCCGTTCAGATTTCCATCTCAGCTAACTCATTCCAGAGGTGGCCTGGATCTCCCACGGCCAGGTCTTCGAGTGACTGTAAAGGAGGAGCGTGAACGGACTATGAGGTGCCACAATTGAGGGCTACGATACGGATGCTTCTCTCGATTCCGGGGCTTGCTGATTTGTACCCATCGATAGTCGTGTTCTTTAGAATACGGTCTCCCTCTTACCCCTAAAACTCTTGACGAATACCCTTTGGACAGTTCCTGGAATAATTTGGCATTTAATGACGATACCCAAGTCCAGTCCTAGGTTACGTTTGGTTTGTTGCGTATTTATGTGCACAATATCATCTCGTATCCTCTCAGAAAAGCCTATTTTCGAAAAGATCTACTGAGCTCTTGAACAATGAAATGAACTTTTAGGTTTAGCATTGAGCTCTAGCAAGATCTCGGTTCGGGCTCATCTAGGGAAAGCGGCCTCGAGTATATCGTACATATATATACAGCTCCTTCCATGTATATATTTTTCTCAGCAGGCCGTGAGCGGCCCCAGCGAGACTTATATGGAATATGCACATTAACTTGCTATTAGCAGCTTCCACATTTGAGCGCCAGTAATGTACTTGATCCTCATCACTACTGAAGAACACGTTGCGTCTATCTCATGTTTGGTAACAACCCCATAGGATATACTGCCCAGCCACCAAGTTGTTATAGCCATGTAATGCAAACACACATGTTCCAGAAGCAATTGCCGATAGCGCTGATGGCTGAAGATGAGCAGTTTGACTTGATGTCACGGCTCAACTTTGGCTTTATACTCCTTTGTAATATCGAGCATAGTGTGCGGTTCATGTTTATTGGCGAGACTGCGCCAGAGGCTTTGGACGTATATATGCACTATAAACAGGAGGAGCTTCCTCTCTCGCGATCTTGATCTAGCTGTTCAATATTGCCGGGTTTATGCGGGTTTGTGCGGGTTTATAGCTGGGCTGGCTGTAATCTGATCTAGTTGCGTTATCCATATATTCTTCTGAATCTGCACTTAGATACTGAGAATTAAAAGCTCTTAGCTACGTACCCGCATTAATCTGCAACTGGAATCTTATGAATGTGCATGGTGTTGCCTTATCATGTACGCAGCAATCTGAACCTATACGTTGAGAAAATCCATATTGAAAGTCTTCGTATGGTTCTTCCCACCACCTTGCCTTCCAGAACAGAGTGCGAGAGCAAGCGCCCCGCGGTTTCTGTAGGGGTTAGGAGTCAGTCCACTACTTTGGTTTCGCTGGCCGGGTATAAATTTCCTATTATAGATTATAGGGTTAGTGTCGGATTTCCTCCGAGCTGTTGTTCGGGCAAAAGCTACCAGGTCCAGCAAATTGGGCAATAAACATCCAAACACAGCGTCAACAGGTAGCCCTATTCGGCTACAGAGGGAAAAAGCACCAGATGATATGCTCCAACTTACAGAAACCATGACGGGATGCATGACGAGGACGCATGAAGAGAGAGGTCTGGCCAAGAAATCCAGGGTTATAAAGCCCTTCACGGCTTCCTCTCCCCTTGTCCCAGATCACAATACTTATAGCACACTATCCAAGCATTTCAGCCTTTTTCCTAGAACAGAATGCCCCCCAAGAAACTCCAAGTCGGCGCCGCTGGTCTCGGCCGCATGGGCAAACGCCATGCCCTCAACTTCCTGAACCGCGCTCCGCGCGCTGAATTAGTTGCTGCCTTCTCCCCTGACCGCGAGGAAATCCAATGGGCAAAGCAGCACCTGGAGCCTTATGGTGTTACGCTGTACACCAAATACGAGGACATGATCAGCCATCCTGGTCTCCAAGCTGTCGTGATCGGGACTGCGACGTCAGTCCATGCAGAGGAGGCAATCAAGGCGATGGAGAAGGACCTCCATGTCCTTTGCGAGAAGCCGCTGAGTATCAATGTTGATATTGTACATACACACCTCTCTCCCTCCCTCTGTCCCTCCACCTAAAAGAGAAGCTAACCTTGTGTAGTGCAACGAGGTCGTCGCAGCCGCAAAGAAAAGGCCACACCTCAAGGTGATGTGCGGATTCTCCCGGCGCTTTGACGAGTCCTACCGAGCCGCCTACAGAAAGGTTGAGAACGGCCTCATAGGGCGCCCGTCTATCCTGCGTTCCCAGACGTGCGACAAGCATGACCCGTCCGGGTTCTATGTCGAGTACGCTTCCTGGTCTGGCGGCGTTTTTGTCGACATGGCCGTTCATGATATCGACCTGACACTCTGGTTCTTCGGGTCTGATATCATCCCAAAGTCCATCTCCGCGTACGGAATCACGGCGGTGACGCCTGACCTGAAGAAATACAACGACTTCGACAACGCCGTCGGCGTCGTCGAGTTTCACGGCGGAAAAATCGCGTATTACTACTGTTCAAGGATGATGGCCCATGGACAGGAAGACGTGACGGAGATTATCGGGACGGAGGGGAAACTCTCGGTCAACCTAAACCCGGCCAATGACTTGGTGAACTATTACCATGCCGGTGGGATCACGCGTGAAGTCCCTGCGACGTACTGGGGCCGTTTCGAGCAGGCCTTTGTGAAAGAGACGAATGAGTTTGTGGCGGCTTGTCTGGATGACACGCCCCTTCCTATGAAGCTGGGCAACGCGGTCAAGGCGGTGCAGATTGGGGCTTGGTTGCAGGAGGCGCTCGTTACTGGCAAGCAGATTAAGTTTGATGAGACAGGGAGGAGGGTGGAAAGTGCGAGGATCTAGGCCATCTAGGGTCGTGGTTCTAAAGCATAGACGGGTGATGTTGCTATATGTCTAGAGATGGATACCCAGGATCTGTTCTACAGCGTCGTCCTCCAGGGGAGTCCTTCATTGAACAGATACCTCCAAGCTCCCTTCTGTATACTGAGCCACTTCTAGGCTGCATATCCCATACATGAATTCCCTAAATACCATACATCCCCTTAATGTCCGTATTTCTACCGTAGTTCTATCCTGTCGTCTTCACTGGTATGCGCCCCGTATATTAGGCCCTGTCTACGGCTAACCCCCACGATACTCCTAGTTGGTTCCGATAGTTTGCTACCGGCCACCCATGATGGTACTCCAACTCGTCCAGCAACCCCATAAGCGCGCGTTGTTCGGCCCCGTCCTCGATATGCTCCCCGCAAACCACGATCCCAAGAAGTGCCGTTGTCAGAGAGGGTGGATTCTGACGGTTAGACACAGCTATTCCGCACAGTCTAAGCACAGCTGCCCTTAATTCCCGGCTGAGATCGCGCATACTTCCCCGGTACCCGATTCCCAGCCGCGGAAGGGCGGGATTATAGACCGCGAGCAGGATCCGAGCAAGCTCGAGGTGCTGCACGCCCGCGACGTGGATGTTGCTCAGGTAGTATATCTGGGGGAAGACTTCGCCTTGCTGCCGGTCCGCTTCGCGGCAGTAGATAGGCTCGAAACCGGACGGGAGGCACTCGGCCCATTTCTGCGATAGGGCGTTCAGCTCCTCCCACCTTTCCCTCGTGCATCCTTGTGCTGGCGCGTGCGCGGTGTTTCCGTAGCAGAACTCGAGCACATCGGCGCAAAAGATCACTAGACGGGCGGTCCAGAGTGCATCTTCCCCAGGGGAGAACGACCGGAAGAGGTCACAGCGGGAAAGCGACATGTTGAAGGGCCGCTGTTTGAGGAACGCCGAGTAGACTTCCTGTCGAAACGCAACCCAGAACGCGGCCTGACGGAGGCTTGACATGTACCAGCGGGACTCGAGGGGCGGGTTGCTCGCCTGACCAGCTGAGCCCGATGGGGAGCTGTAGCCTGATGGAGAACCGTAAACATTATCTGCCGTAACCGGTCTCTCCGCATCTCCGGCGGAAGTGCTCGTGGTGGCGACGGATACCTTGCGCTGCTGGTCGAGAGGGAGATCTGGAATCTGTGCCTCGATGAACATGTTGAGAACGCGGAGAAAAAGCTCGTTGTCGCGACGGTCCTCCTGTAGGGGATAGTCGACCTCTTCGTAGAATCGCAGGATGATTGCCGCAGCCAGCAGATCCTCATTCCTGGTCTGCTCGGCGGTTCCGCTGAGCTCGAGGAGGCCGTGGATGCACTGGTTGTGATAGTGCAGCGCTGTCTCCTCGGTGAGATCGTGGAGGATCCGCCCCTTGTATTGGACCGCGCCGGTGGGCGTCCTGTACTTGGGCACGCGCGTGAGATGCCGCGCAGACGCTGCCAGGATCGCGTTCATCAACGGCGGGCAGGTTCTCGCCCGGTGGGGGACGAGCAGCTGGAAATGCCGCTCGGGGTCACAAAGATCCAACCACATGCTGAGATGGTCGATGAAGTAGCCCAGCAAGCCAAACTCCAGCGTACCGTTGGGCGAGCGCCGTATGCCCGACAGAGGCTTGATCATGCCGTGCAGGACGGGTCTCGCCGATGGAGCTCGGCCAGTGTCTATTACGGCGGCGGACGGCGACGGCACGATGCCACTCACGGTCGATCCTGGCTCTGTATTTCGCGATGTCGGTAGCGTCTGGGAACCGAGTCCAGTCAATACTGTTTGCATGGTCTCGTCGTCTTGCCGATACATGGCCGTCAATTCCGCCGTCTCGTCGACGTATACCAGCTTTCCTTTTGCAGCCACAGTCAGAGCCTCAGAGACTTCCCACCTCATAGCCAACCACTGTAGCAATTCCGAACTCACTAGGTATTTGCGGCTTTGGCATCTTAGCCAACAGGCCTCCCTTTTCGGTCCTCCAGTGCGCAGATACGTCGCTGAATCGGATGCCCCGGCGGGTCTGGATGCACGCCACCTGGTCCTTCTGGCATTGCTTGCAGCTGGGGCTTCTTGTAGTCTCGCATCTCACATGTTTCTTTGTACTGCTCGTCAGCTTGGTTCGTGAAGTTTTATGGGAGACTTATTTGCAGCGATCGCACGTCGTGCTTCTCCTTTTACGAGTCACGTTGGCGTTGCCGATACTGCTGCCGTTGCTGGTCTGCGCTGTCGATGGCTGGATCTGGCCGCTCAACGCAGCTTGTAGAGCGTTCCTGCTGGTCTCCATGGCAAAGATGGCCCCCGGTTCTGTAGCAAGAGACGGACTCACTGAAACTGGAACAATATCGAGCGGGGATGATCGGCTGCGGGGAATCCTTCCCCTGTGGGGGACGGAGATGGGCCGAATTTCCTTATTAGTTTTAACACGCTGATGGTTAGCCACTGAATTAATATCTGGCCACTTTTTTGACTAGAGGCTAGACGATAGCTGGCTTGCCAGTTCAATAATAAAAGCATCGTAATGGGCGGGAATGCGCAAGTATGCCTATTATCAGATTTAGTTCATACCTAGCAAGAACAGCAGCCAGCCGCACGGTAGAGAAATATACACATATATGTATAAAAAAAAAAAAATAAATAAATAAATAAATAAATAAATAAATAAATAAATAAATAAATAAATAAAATAAATCAGTTCTTTAGAGCCCTCAGCTTCTCCTGCAATGCCTTGAAATTCCTCTCCATCGCATTAGCATTAAACTCTTCGCCCGTGACCGGCGGATACTTCTTCAACGGCCCCTGAATCACCGCATCCTTACATGGCTGGTTGAAGAAAGCGATGCTATACCGATCACCGAAGTAATCCCCTGCGCTCTCAGGCGCCTTGACCCGGTGGAAGGTGCTCTTGAACCGGTCGTCTGACCAGCTCATCAGCAGATCGCCGATATTACACACGATCCCGCCCGTCCTCGGCTCGATCTTGGTCCACTCATCCCCGATTCCGAACTCGGTGACGCTCTCGCGTCCCGGACAGATCTCCAGGCCCGACTGGCCCTCTTTCTGGAAGAGGAGCGTGAGGAAGTCCCAGTCTGCGTGTGCGCCCGCGCGGTGGTAGGGCTGGTCCTCCGCACCTGCTCCTGCCGCTGACTCGGACGGCGGCGGGAGGGCAAAGTAGTGCAGCAGTCGACATGTTGTCTGTGCATTCGGTTTCGAAATATCGTGTGCCTTGACGAAGAAATCGTCGGGGAAGCCCAGTCCGCGTGCGAAACAGCGCATCAAGAGTTCCGAGACTTCCTGTACCTGATTCATGAATGCCAGACACGTCTCTCTGAACCCGGCGAGATACCGATCGTCCAGCCACAGACCGTCCATATGCTCGCCAAACTGCAGCTGGTACGATTCCTTCTGGTCGGGCTGGCCGGTCGACGGCCGCACCTGGCTCTTCTTCTCCCAGCCGACGTTGTTGGGGTTCCAGGGAACCGTTGCTTTGATGGAATCGGGGAGTGCGAAGAACGATTCAGCGAGAGCAAACATGGATTCGATCTGCTCGTTGGGGATGCCATGGTCGGTGATAGTGAAGAAACCGACATTCTCAGAAGCGGAGACGAGCTCGTCTGTGATCTCGTCGATGCGGGAGTTGAAGTTGGCCAGAGAGATGGCTGGAATTGGGCGGTTTACGTATCGCGTCGCTGTCATTCTGCCTCGCTGGGGCCATAATATGCAGATTAGCGGACGTTAATTGCGCTGGAGGGTGGAAGAGGGGCTATATAATTAGGGCAAGGACTGACTTATCACGCATCGGCATTAATACTGTGCCCCGCTCGCCGTGATAAGTTGGAGACACTCAAGCTATCTATTCTCTTCTTATCTTGATTGACCCGGATAACTACTGATAAGAGCAAAAGAAGTGACCCAGTAGTGAGAGTGAGGTGACTACCGAAAAGCCAACGGTTTGGGCCCTGAAGGCACGACACCCTCGGTACGAGTCGAATCTAGAAACCAACCTGACGCACCCACTGCGTCTTCTTCAGATTATCCCATTACTATGGCCTCTTTTGCTGCTGCTGCTGCTTGCTGGGCAGTTAGCGCCATGATCCCACGGCCGGTTATTCGAGGTCCAAACACGGCCAGTGCGGCTACAACTTTGCCTCCCACCATCGTCTCCCAATCGCAGTTCTTTTTATACCAATAATTAATAAGACTTCGACTTCTCATATTACTCAAGCCCACTCTATCCCCTTCGAATCAGCCCTGCTCGCACTCGCTTTGAGTCTCAATCTCCGGTCTGTCCTGTGGCCGTCCAGCCCTAGGCTACCAATACTATCAGATATTGATTTCCATGGTCATTGCTCACGCTATGCCTTCAGCTGCAATTATGACATTCACAGGTTCGATTGCATAGTGGAATATGAGCTTGCCCGCGCCAGTATCAGGCTCTCTCTCTCTATCGAACAGTCAGCCCTGGGAGATGGGATCAGCCCCTTGAGGTTGTCTGCGACGTGGGCGGCATGATGGTTGGCGCTGGGGGTAGTTCTCAGTTAACGTTTTCTTTCTTTCTTTCTTTCTTTCTTTTTTTTTTTTTTTTTTTTATACAGCCGGAGTATCATTTTTCTTTATCGTGTCTTTTTTTCTCTAGTT
>QPHH01000035.1:162548-222951 GCA_003574815.1 Aspergillus spinulosporus | reverse complement strand
TTGGGTTAAGATTATTTGCTTAACCCATGGGCGGTTTACTGTCTAGGTAACCCACCCCAAAACCCGCGCGGGCGGATCAGCTAGCCCTGAAAACCCGCCCCAACCCGTGGTTTAACAAGTCTAGTTAGGTCGGGTTTCGTGGGTTGGGTTGAACAAGTCTAATGCTGGAAAACAGTGACTTATACTATTTTATACTGGCTATTAACTACTTGCAAAGCAGTTAGGTTGGGTAATAATAATAACTTATAAACAGCCCTGTTTACTACCTTTTATATAACCCTACCCCTGGTATTTTCTTCTTCCAACTTTATACCATCGTGGGTCTTAATATAGGTATGGAGATTGTTGGTTGCACTAAACTTTTTTTAATTAGATGTTAAATAGTTAGTAATTAGTTAAAAAGTATTGTCCAAGCTTACTTATAGTAGCCTTACTGTAATCTGGCACATAACAAAAAACCTCTCTATAGTAAAGGATAATGCAATTATTATTATTCTAATTAGTTTATAAAGGGTTAGTAACTGGTTGAGTTTAAGTAAAACATAACTTACTAGTTTGTAGTCAGGGAGTTTAAGATTACTGTTGGCAGCCTTACAGAGGTACCAGAGGTACTACTTCTAAACAACTACATTAGTGATTAGAGAGCAAAAAAAAGCAATCATAATTAATATAATGGGCATATTAATGCTTTTAAATCATTTATAAAGGAAAAACTCATGTTCCTGCATAGAGCTGCCATCACAAATTAGCTGGTAAGTGTTTTGAAACGGGTGGGGTGACTCGTAAGCTTCGTTTGTGTGTTTGGGGTCGTGCGACCGTCACCTGACTGCCAAGTTTCTTATATAAGCAAATTTGGGTCGCGCGACCTAAAAACCGGGTCTAAGCGAGCTGCAACCACCACGCCTCGGACTGGTTATGAACAAATAGGGCTTAGTAAGACTCCCTACCCGCTGGCGTGCCCTGACCCACAGGTTACAGGCCAAACCTGACCCACAAGGGGACTACCCCAGACCCGCAGGCCCACCACTAACCTCTGCCTTATGGGTGTCTCACAGAATTTCAAACCAACGCTTCTAGTTGAATGACTATAGCCGAACTCGAATGACCCAATCTTTGACTGAATTAAAATTGTAAGACGTGATTTAACTTGTAAGAGCTCATGTCCAGGCAAATGTACTGCAACTTACCAAAAAGGTTACCTTGATCAGGTCATAGCCTGATTTGCCTGAACTGCACCTTTCTAGCTAGCCCGTGACAAGCCCGTGACAAGAGCGCTTACCGATCTTTTCTGACGGTTATTAAGAGAAATGTTAGAACCAGCCGTTTGTCTGACTAATTGGAGTAGTTTGATTAGAAATCGAGTTGGTTTTGACTGTTGGAACCAGCTTCAAGCTTAAAAATCAATCATTTTCAGAGGCTGAGGGGTGGGGGATCGGTCGGGTAGGGCGGGCCGTCCGGGACTTACGGGGAGCCTTGTCGGTCCCGGCATCTTTAAGAGCCGGGGGTGCCAAGAACGGAGCAAAGGAATGGCCAGAGAATGATACTCGCGGCCTATTCCACCATTCCCGATATCCGCCAGGCGTCTAACTCTAAGTCGACGATACGCTAATCAGAGATATGCCCATCTATGTAGAAACTATGTCTATCTATATAAGACCACTGCTTGAAGTGCTCTCCTACATACCAGGTACCTCGCACAGAAACCGTGATGGGTTCAGAATCTGCAGTCGGCGAAGCATCTTCACAGTCCACGCGTTACAATGAGGCTCTATCTGCAGTGGAGCAAGAAGATAAACTACACAATGAAGTTGCCAATGTGGCGAAACGATTGTCAACTCCATCTGCTTCGGGTCATGGGCAGCCACAGGTACTGAGCCCGACACCTGGCAGTAACCTTGACCCTTCGTCTCCCGCATTTGACGCTCGCACCTGGGTCAAGGATTTCAATCGATTGCTCGAGTCAGACCCCGAGTCTGCGCCTCCTCGGTCCCTCGGCGTTGCCTTCAAGCAACTTGGAGTATTTGCATATGGCACGGCCGCAGAGTTTCAAAAGACCACCGGAAATATCCTAATTGAAGCCGCAACTTATCTAGCAAGATGGTTTGGTGGAAATCGGCATGGCAGACGGGTCGATATTTTACACAATTTTGAGGGCGTCGTAGAAAAGGGAGAGATGTTGCTCGTCCTCGGTCCCCCTGGATCGGGCTGCTCGACCCTTCTCAAGTCGCTAGCAGGGGAAACAGCAGATCTGAACATCACGCCAGAATCATACATCAACTTTCGAGGTTTGCTGTCCTCTTTTTTTTTTTTTTTTTTTTTTTTTTTTTTTTTTTTTTTTTTTTTTTTTTTTTTTTTTTTTTTTTTTTTTTTTTCTTAACTGTCTGAGGCATTCGCTAACCAGGTACAGGACTGGACCTTGCTAGTATCCGTTCCTCGTTTCGTGGTGATGTTTTGTACAATGACGAGCTCGATACCCACCTGGCGCATTTGACTGTGGGGGAGACTCTGACATTTGCTTCTCGTGCTCGCTCTGTTCGACACGTGCCAGGGGGGTTCAGCCGTGTGCAGCTGGACAAAGCACGCCGCGATGTCATGATGGCCATCTTTGGCTTGAATCATACTATCGATACTCGCGTTGGAGATGACTTCGTGCGCGGAGTCAGCGGAGGAGAGCGCAAGCGAGTCAGTATTGCGGAGGCATCTCTCGCCGGGGCGAAGTTCCAGTGTTGGGACAATTCTACGCGGGGGCTCGACAGCGCTAATGCCATTAACTTTTGCAACAGCTTACGCCTTCAGGCAGACCTTCTTGGTGTGGCCTCCGTAGTCACCTTATACCAAGCACCCCAGTCGGCCTACGATGTGAGTTTTCAAATTGAGTTGTCATTGTACCAACTCCTTGCTGATACAACTTCGTCTCATTTCTTATTAGCTCTTTGATCGAGTGACCTTGATCTATGAGGGACGGCAAATATTCTTTGGTCATATTACCGAAGCAAAGCCCTATTTCGAGAAACTGGGTTTCTTTGGTGAGTTCTTAAGCGTAGATGAGCCGTCCGCCTTCAGGTCGCTAACATCTTGCAAAGCTCCTCCTAGACAGACAATCCCGGATTTTCTGACATCTATGACAAGTGCAGAGGAGCGACGGGTGAGGCCTGGGTTCGAGGAATCAGCGCCTCGCTCACCGGATGAGTTCGCAGAACGATGGCGGCTAAGCGATGAAAGGAGGAGGTTACTGGATGAGCTGGCATCGTACGAGCAGAAACATCCTCCTGAGGTGCGAATGGCGGAATACAACCGGTCGAGGCGAGATGAACAGGCTAAGCAGCAGCGCGCCAAGTCTGCTTATACCATATCATACCCTCAGCAAGTTACTCTGACTCTTTGGCGCGCTTATCGAAGACTGATAGCTGGTCCTGGTTTCACAATCGCCTCCTTGCTTTTCAACGTCGTGATGGCGCTCATACTGGGCAGCATGTTCTACAATCTCAAGCCAGATACCTCCAGCTTCTACTACCGTGGAGGCCTTATCTTTTTCTCTCTCCTCTTCAATGCGTTTGCGAGCCAGCTCGAGGTGAGTCCGTCTAATCTCAATGACTTCGATGTTGTAAGACAGCTCAGAGGAATATAGGTTTTGACGATTTATGCCGAGCGCCCAGTCGTTGAGAAGCAGAATCGCTATGCGTTCTATCACCAATCTGCCCAGGCGATTGCGAGCTACTTGATGGATCTACCCTACAAGATCATCAATATGTTTGTTTTTAATATTCTAATTTACTTCATGGCGAATTTAAGGCAAGAAGCGGGTGCTTTCTTTTGTCTCACCACACTTCTCAGCACTTTAGTCCAGTCAGCGGTCTTCCGCACACTCGCATGCATTACCCGGACTTCCGACCAGGCTATGATTCCAAGTGCGGTTTTAAGTCTTGGGCTCATGATCTACACGGGATTTACTACACCGCCAGAGTATATGCCGGGTTGGTCACGGTGGATGGCATATATCAATCCCCTAGCGTACGGTTTTGAGGCTTTGATGGCAAACGAGTTCCATGGTCGGGATTTCCCATGTGCTAGCATGGTGCCTACCGGAGAAGGATACGCTAGCCTCCCCTCTGCATCACAAATATGCTCTGTCGTGGGCTCCGAAGTTGGCTCGGCTATTGTCAATGGAGATAGCTACATCGGCAAGTCTTTTGACTATTGGAACGTGCACAAATGGAGGTTAGTATCTCAGCACACTCGACTACAGAAGAACAGTAGACTAACGCGATCCTGAATAGGAATATTGGAATTATCTGCGCATTTCTGGCTTTCTTTTTCCCTGCCTATGTGCTTGCTGCTGAGCTTGCCAAGCCACCAAAGACACGCGGTAAAATCCTGGTATTCCGTCGTGGCAAAGGACTTCTTAGGAGAGATCAGCCCTCGGATGCTGAGAGTCAAGAGAAAGGTCGTCCAGTAGTAGCAGAGAAAACGCAAGAACCACCCCAGTCTGACATGATCGTTGCTGGAAGGACGTGTTCCACTGGGAGGATCTCTGCTATGATATCAAAGTCAAGGGTGGGACGCGCCGTCTTTTAGACCATGTTGATGGCTGGGTCAAGCCAGGGTTGTCTACTATTCTCATGGTATGTACCACCCATATCCCAAAAGATATGGGGCTAAATGTCACCTCAGGGTGTATCTGGCGCAGGCAAAACAACTCTCCTAGACGTTCTGGCAACCCGTGTTACCACCGGTGTTGTGACTGGCCAAACAATGGTGAACGGGAATCCAACAGACCACTCGTTCCAGCACAAGGTTGGCTATGTTCAACAGCAAGATTTACATCTGAGCACCATGACAGTCCGCGAAGCTCTACGGTTCAGTGCTGTCCTTCGCCAATCCGCCGAAATACCTAGATCTGAAAAGCTAGAATATGTTGAGGATGTCATCGACACACTGGAAATGCGAGAGTATGCGGATGCTGTTATAGGAGTTCCTGGAGAGGGTCTAAATATCGAGTAACGCAAACGCCTAACAATAGGTGTGGAGCTGGCCGCTAGGCCTCAGCTCTTAGTCTTTTTCGACGAACCTACCTAGGGGCTGGATTCGCAGACCTCTTGGGCCATTTCAGAGCTTATCAAGAAGCTGACCAAGAGTGGTCAGGCGGTTCTCTGCACCATTCATCAACCGTCTGCTATTCTCTTCAACCAATTTGATCGGCTTCTTCTAATTGCTCCAGGAGGGAAGACGGTATACTTCGGCGGTGAGTGCCTTAGGCTCCCTTTTAGATCTGTCCTAATCAAAGGCTAATTTGATGATGTTTTAGATCTAGGTAGCGGTGCTTCAAACTTGATAACTTATTTTGAGAAGAATGGTGCTCCTCCATGTCCAACGGGAGCCAATCCCGCAGAGTGGATGCTACAGGTGATCGAACCGCCTGCCGATGGTTTGAAAGGACCAGATTGGCATCGAATATGGTTGGACTCCCCTGAATATCAGGCCGTCAAAGCAGAGCTTGGTTACCTTCGGACTCTTCACACACCAGAATCTACACCGGGAGAAGGTCTGGTGAATGAAAGCAGCTCTCAGCATCAGGAGTTCGTGGCCTCTTTCTGGACACAGTTCGGCGAAGTCCTGCAGCGTACTTGGAAGCATATTTGGCGATCGCCGACTTATACCTGGTCTAAAATTATATTGGTCGTCCTTGCTGTACGTGGACTTCCTCACTTCTTTTCTGGCAGGGTGCTAATCACGTTTTGACTACCAGTCTCTTTACTTAGGGTTCAGTTTCAATGTCAATAATTCGATACAAGGGCTGCAAAATCAACTATGGGCAATATTAATGTTGCTCATTCTGTTTATCAACATTACCGAGCAAATAATGCCCATGTTCCTGCCCCAACGAGCGCTGTATGAGGCGCGCGAGCGGCCTTCGAAAATTTATCGATGGACAAGTAAGACCTTTCTCGTTACTTGGGACATTTCTCCGAACATTAACTTTATTTTCTAAAGCATACCTACTCTCCAATGTCCTCATTGAGCTCGTCTGGCAGACTCTCATGGCAGTCTTACTGTACTTCTGCTGGTATTACCCTGTCGGCTTCGTTCAAAACACCACATCTGATGACCGGGTTATCCGCGGTTTTGCCGTCTTTCTCCTCCTATGGGTCTATCTCCTATTTACCAGCACAATGGTGCATTTCGCCATCTTCTGGATCGACCTTCCAGAAACCGCTGTCGTGCTTACTAGCCTTTTATGGATGCTGTGCATCTTATTTTGCGGGCGAGTACAACCTCAACGTCCTAAGTTCACCGTATGCTAACCAGAAAAACAGAGTGGGAGTACCGATGGCCGATCTACCAAAACTTTGGACCTTCATGTACCGTGTATCCCCTGCGACATATCTGGTTGGGGGTATAATGTCGAACGCAGTCGCCAACTCGGACGTAACATGTGCCGATCGTGAGATTCTCCGAATGGCTCCAATCGGAAACCTTACCTGCAATGAATTCCTCGCTCCGTATATTGATGTCGCTGGCGGCCTGGTGCTCAACCCGATATCGCAGAGTATCTGCGAATACTGTCCACTTGCTACGACGAATGAGTTTCTTGATCGGTTTCAGATTTCCTACAGTACAAGGTGGCGCGACTTTGGGCTCATATGGGTTTACATTCTTGTCAATATCGTGGCGGGACTGGGGCTGTACTGGGCGTTCAAGGTCCCGAAAGCAAGGGCTAGCAAGAATGCTTGAGGAAAGCTGCACCAAAGAGTGGGTAGAAGTAGTGCTCATACAATTACCATGGTTCTCTAATTTTCTGTTTCAATATCTCTGTTCTATGCGCTCCTCAAGTCTAGATCTTCTAGCGAGTTACAAGTCTAGCTTTTATATCCTAATGTTCAGTGTTTAAATTGCCCAGCTCTTTCCCAGGGGGTTAACAAAGTTATTAAACCAGGAGTTTAGTGACTTGCTATAAACTAGTGCTAAGTACTTGAAAAATATACCATAATACTAAGGATAGTACGATTATATATAGTGTTTGGGTACGAGGACATGATTGAAGGGTATAAAAAGGACCCAGGCGATCCGGATGGATACCACAGCCCAAACCTGGGGTCTTTCCCGAGCGCCATATCAATGTGTTTTGCAGATCGGGCAATGTCACTCTGATCGGCGAGCTTGCAATTTAGAGTATATTGCGGGGGATTCTGGACGGTAGATGTTGTCCGGTACTTGCTGTAAAGAGGGCTAATAGAGTTGCCGAGGGCGCTGCCGAGGCTGGACCTAGAGAAAAATGGGAAGACAGCTTTGCCGGCTACTGGGGAGAAATGCTTGCTGTCTGTAATCAAGGTGCTGGTTGAGGCTGCGCATGTCTATATGAAGGACCGGATCTTGGACGAGGAGGGTTAGGCGGACGAAGACGGGCAAGAGATTACGAAGAATACGACCTTAAACACACTTGTGACCAAGGTTTTTTTTTTGTTTCTAATTTAGGCTAATTATTAGATTCCAGCTATATCGTCCATAGGTTCACGGCTGGGCCTGGCTGTAAGAGTCCTCCAAAGAATCTATGTAGTTGTCAATACACAGCTGATGAACGAACTGATAGGGAGACAGGTCGATGACTGTTTTTCTCTCTCAAAATTTATAAGGATGATATAGACAATTGAGAGTGATTTTTCCTGTTATATACGTGGCTGCCAACTCAGCCGCGTTAGTTGCATATGTGCCTTCGGTTGAAGATCCGTATCTAGTACGAAACCGAAGTACGTCTTATATGCTGAAGCGCGAGAACATATTGATGGACGGCGCCTGTCGCTCCTGGAGGGTCAGGTAGTCGCCCCTCCCGGGCCCGTTAAGGGATAGAAGAAATCAGTTAGAGGGTATCTTCAGATGGCTAATATGAGCCAGTACACCAGTGCCCAAAAAATTGCAGGGAAAAAGGATTCATTATGATCTATTCGTGCCTCCAGAGTCTCCAAGCCCTGGAATCACTCCACCTTCGCCATCCGACCTGCTCCCCAACACAAGCGGGCTTCTAAGTAGCGTAACCAGCGAATTCAGTACCCCGAATTCCATCTTGAGCTTGATACTATAAAGCAGGGCACAATACCCGTTCGCGGCAAGGGCAAGGTCCATGTAGATCTGCACCAGGAACCCCGTATCCAGCAATATGGCCGCAACCTGCACGGCCATGAGATACACCAAGACTCTTTTTCCCGCGCGGCCTTTTGCCCGCGAGATCGGATGCAGATTGCGATATGCCTGCACGGTGTAGATGGCGCACACGACGAACTCGCGGATTGTAGCACCCAAAAAGACGATGCGCTCCAGGATGTACTCTGCCTTTGCGAGATGTGGGTTCCTCGTGCTGACCAATGTGAGCGTCACAGTCAGCTGCGCCGGCACGGAGAGCACCGAAGTGACGATAATCATTATCAGTATACCGCGGAGAATGCGGTAGCTGTGCAGGACGAGGTGTAACCGCGAGTACAGAACGAGGATATGCGCTGTCAAGAGGGCTGTGTACGAGAAGGCAAAGATATACCCGGCGGCCAGAAGCTCGCTGAACTCTGTCCTGAAAGTCCGCAGCGACTGAGCTACGATGAACGCAGCCAGGGAGAGAGTAGAGGCGAGGATGCTGCCAAAGTATAGCCCGCGCCGGCGCTCGAACATGTTGAAGATCCATAGCAAGAGCTCGAGGACGTTGTAGCCAGCAACGCTGAGGAAAATCGGATTGATAATGTAGAAGGCAGACGAGCGTGGAAGGGTAGATGGAAGGGACGCCGTGTCGGACATTGCATGCTAGACGAACGGCTCGTGAATTCTGAAATTTTGATTCCAGCCGACATGGTGGTTTGTCCCCTAGCAATATTAATTGAATCTAATGCCGACTCCCTCCAGGGATCTTCAACCCTATTTTCTTTGTCTTGCTGGAGGCCAAACAAGTCACCACCTCGGAGCCCACAATCTGGGCTCCGGGATGGTGAGACAAAGAAAGTCAATGGCGCACCTTTCTGACTATCACAGCTCTATTGGGTTTGGATTTGCGCACGGGCCAAAGGCAATTCGGCCATATATCGATAGCAGAACAGAATTCTTATCCTTTCCACCAATGGTCATCTAAGGGGCGAGGCCGTGCTGTCCCGAGGCCCGTCGAGGGCCGCCCAGGGCTGCCCAGCTCTGCTTCCGTTCGGTGTCACGACGGGGCAACCCTGGACCACCACATGGGCCCAGCGGATCTACTGTCGTACCGGGGGCAATAGCCGCCGATCGACAGGGTTGCTGTCCTGTGCGGCGGAGTATTTGCAAGAGGATTCGTTGTTGGTGCAGGGATTGCAGTTGTGTGAGCCGGGTTGTAGTCATGATTAGATATACAAATCAAGAGCCCTATGGTGCCTAATCTTGAGTAGCCGGATCTCAGTAACCTTTTCTATTTCACTTTATTTCACTTAACTTTCTCTGATTCTTTCCTCTTGTAATTTAATTTAATGTATTTATCTATTTATTTTTTCCTATATTTCATATCCTCCTTTTGTCGGACGGAAGCAGTAATACGATGGGGAATTTGTATTTTTCAGTCAGCAAGTCCTAGGTTGTGTTCAGTATTGTATAGACACAGGAAACAACAACAACAATAATAATAATATCTGCTCTATACTGAGACCCATCATCGTCGTTATTAATGGATCGTAGCTCGAGGTACGAGGGCACTCGTGCTTTATATTTCTGAAGATCACCTACTAAACTGTGAGGCTGGTGACTGGCCAGTCCTGCTGGCCAGAATTGCGCTATACAAAGCTCAAGCTCTACCAAGAGGCCAGCCACGGGCCCACTGCTTTAGCTTCGGATGGTCTTTGTGCGACCTTAGGCTTTTTGGATGAGACGGCGATCGGTATTGGAAAAAGTGACTTATACGTCCCATATGTGGTGTGTTTCGCGACATGGTCCTGTGCTAAAAGCCATCACGTGTTGGATCAGTCTTGCTTATGATTCATTACCTGTTTTAATACGATACGAAAAACCGGTGGTTGAGCGATTGAAATATCTCGAATATAGTAGATTTGAAGTGAGCTATACTGTACTGTACCTTACTGTACCGGACAAGTCAGTGCATTCGCGCAACCCTAAAGACTCGACTACATCCAATCTTATGGTTGCATTGCGCAGCATTTGCTGAGATTGGTCTATCTGTCATGCTCGACCTTTTTCTTAGGAGATTCTCGGCGTGTCGTAGCATTGTGAAATTACTCTGGAGTAGAGACAAATCTGTCGTCGGCGCCCTATTCCTCTACCTCTTCAATGGCCCCTGCGCAGCACACCTCCTGGACCCACTCTGCTTCAGCCTTATCCTATATTCGACATCGTGCTGCAGTCGGCGTGGCCGGTCCGCAGGCTCCAGCCATGCAGCCGAGTACGAGAAGGATGAATGTTGCCTAGCGGCCAAGGCGCCGAGACCCCCGCGGCCAACCGATCGACTGAGTACATATCCTCCTGACTATCGCTATTTTTCTCACCTTATGCTCTGAAAATCACCACTCCATTGTATGTGCTCCGGTAGCAATGGAGGACCTATCTACTTCAAAACCTAGGCCTGAGCCAGAAGCTCCGGTCGAAATCCAGAAGGAATCGGCGACGGCGACGTCGCCGCTGGAGCCAGAGAATCTGAAGAAGGCCAACGAGAACGACGACGGCTCCAATGATAAGGAGATCAAGACTCCCTTGTTCGCGAGCTACGCTGTATGCTTAGACTCTTATATGCATATGCTTGGTCAACTGGCGCTCTGACCGCTGTCTAGAGAATCCTCTCGTACGGGACCGGTCATCATGGCTGGCTTCTCTTGATCCTCGGCCTTGGATGTGCAATGGGATCAGGAACGGCAGGTCTCATTTCCATATATGCACTGATCCTCCTAACAAGTGGCAGGCCCTCCCCCTGATGAACGTCTTCTTCGGCAACCTCGTCGGCGACTTCAATGCATACTTCATTCCAGATTCGGGAGTGACAGAGTCTCAATTCAACTCTGCCGTTAGCAGGAACAGGCATGCCAAGCCATCCGTATAGCTTGACCAACTCTTTGCTGACATGGCCCAGCCTCTATCTCATCTATCTCTTCGTCGGCAAGTTCGTTTTGACGTACGTCTACATGCTCTGCTTCCGTTTGATCAGCCTAAAAGCGTCCTCTTCCCTCCGACTGTCCTACATGTCCTCCCTCTTCCGCCAGCCCGTTAGCAAACTAGACGCCATTTCCGTCGGTAGCGTGACAAACACCATCACCTCTCTCTCAAATACAATGCAGCAGAGCGTTTCCGATCGCCTGGCGATGCTCTTCCAGTCGGTCGCCCTGCTGATCGCCGCATACGCTGTAGCCTTCCGGTACTCTTGGGCACTGACGCTTGTTGTCTCCTCGGCCATACTCTTCGTGGTGCTAGCATTCAGCGTCACTCTCCCGATCATAATTACTGGTCAGCGGAGAGTTGATCTCGCCGATGAAGAGCATGCCTCGATCGCGAGCGAGGTCTTCGGTTCTATCCGGACAGTGTTCTCTCTTGGCGCGGACGGGCCCCTGTTACGAAAGTACAGCGAGTGGGTTGATGAGGCGCGGAGGCGCGGACGGCGCATGGCCTTTGTCACGGGCATTCATCTGGCGATACTTTTCTTTAGCATGTACTGCAGTTTTGCGCTTGCCTTCTGGTTTGGGATCAAGCTCTTCCGCGAGGGGAATATCCCTAATGTCGGGACAGTGATAACGTATGCTCTCCGCCGTACGCTTTTTTGGGTATTTCTGACTGCGGTGAAGCGTCTTCTTCTCCGTCCTTCTGGTGGTGACGATCATGGGCGGCATTATCTCACCTCTAATGGCCATCTCAAAAGCCGTCAGCGCCTCGGCGGCATTCTTCTCTATTATCGATTCCGAGAGGTTACCGAGCGGTGGATGCAAGGAGCCCGATGTATCAAGCCAGTCGGATATTGTCTTTGACAATGTGACGTTTGCGTATCCCTCCAGACCTAGCGTGTCTGTCTTGAAGGGATTCAGTGCCGTGTTTCAACGTGGGAAGACAACGGCAATCGTTGGACCCTCGGGTTCAGGAAAAAGCACGATCGTCACGTTGCTGGAGCGGTGGTATCAGATCGACTCATCCAGCGAAGGGGAGAAAATAGGTGGGGAGATCAGGATCGACAACCGAAACATCAACGATCTAGACCTCAAGTGGTGGAGGACACAGATCGGCCTTGTGCAGCAGGAGCCCTTTGTGTTCAACGACACAGTTTTCAACAACGTCGCCTTTGGACTAATTGGATCACAGTGGGAAGATGCTTCCGAAGAAGTCAAGAGAGGTCTGGTCGAAAAAGCATGCAAGGAGGCATTTGTTGACGAATTTGTTCAGCGTCTTCCCGAAGTATATACCCAATTCATCTCACCGTATCACGCCCGCACATACTAATCATTACAGAAATACTCCACGCTCATCGGCGAAAATGGCTTAACGCTGAGCGGCGGCCAACGCCAACGGCTAACAATCGCACGGGGCATCGTCTCTAACCCTCCGATCCTGATCCTGGACGAAGCAACGAGCTCTATTGATGTGCGAGGAGAGAGGATCGTGCAAGCGGCCCTGAACCGTGTCTCGAAGGACCGCACGACAATCATGATCGCGCATCGACTGTCGACTGTGAGGAACGCGGATCGGATCATTGTGCTTAGGGATGGGGAGAATGTTGAGGAGGGGAGTCATGAAGAGTTACTCAAGAGAGAAGGAGTTTACAGTGGTCTGGTCAAGGCGCAGCTATTAGGAACGTTTAACGGCACGGATGGTCTTGAGGATAGTGAGCACAATGAGTGGGCTGTAAGTGAAGAGAAGGAAGAGGAGGAGTTCGACTTTGTGCCAGAGGAAGCACCGACGCAGAAGATGGGCGGTTTCATGAGCTTGAGCACTATTCTCTATGAACAACGGGCCTACTGGATGCTGTACATTGTTATCCTCGCGGCGGCCGCTGGTTCTGGATGTAAGTCGGCCATACTCGTGAGGCGCAAACTAACATCACACAGCCGGCTTCGCACTCCAAAGCTACCTCTTTGCGAAATTGATCGAGGTCTTCAATTTCACCGGCCAGAGGCTGATAGATGCCGCCAACTTCTGGGCGTTGATGTTCTTCGTCCTAGCGCTAGCCGTGGGAGCCTGTTACTTTATACTAGGGTCTTGTTCTGTCATTGTCTCGCATGTATGTCCCCTACTTGTGGCTTTCCATCATCAAACTCATTGTATAGTTTATTGCATCCTTCTACCGAAAAGACTACTTCACGAGCCTCATCCGAAAACCGGTCCCCTTCTTTGACTCTGCTTCCAACAGCAGCGGAACCCTAACATCGAGTCTCTCGAGTTCGACCAAGCAACTCCAGGATCTCTTCAGTGTCAACGGTGTCTTCCCATTAGTTTCAATTTTTGTCATACTCGGTTGCATTTCCATCTCGTTCGCCTTCGGATGGAAACTCGCTGCCGTTGCCATCTTCGCGGCATTGCCGTTCATCACCTTCGCAGCAAGTCTACGTATTCGGTACGAAACGCAATTCGAGCTTATGAATGCAAAAGTCTATGCAGAAAGCTCGGCGTTCGCGGCCGAGGCAATAAAAGCATTTCGTACCGTCTCTGCGTGCACGATGGAGGGGTTTATTCTGGAGAGGTACAAGGCTCTGCTCTCGGAGCAACGAGAGAAAGCACTGAAGAAGGCCTGGCTTGCGTGCGCGGTGTACGCCTTCTCCGATAGTGTTGAGTTCTGCGCGATGGCGCTGACGTTCTGGTATCCTGCTCTTCCCACTTGACTTGGTGCTTGCTAGAGCTGATGGATTGTCGCTAGGTACGGCGGTCAACTCCTTGGTTCAAGGGAGTACGACCTCGTCCAGTTCTTCGTCGTCTACATTGCCATTATTCAGGGCGGACAGATGGCCGGAATGATGTTCAGCTCCGGCGCGGATTTCGCACAGGCAAAGGCCTCTGCTGCGAGGATTTTCATGGCGCGAACACCGTCGCCGGCCATCGGCACTCAAGATCCTGCAATCACGCCTCCAGATCCAGGAACACCATCAGATGCAAGTCTCGAGTTTCGAAATGTTTCCTTCCGCTATTCCTCCCGCAGAGCGCCAGTTTTTGCAGACCTCAGCCTTCGAATCGAAAGCGGGCAGTTTGTCGCATTCGTCGGGCCTTCAGGGTGCGGGAAATCAACGCTCATATCGCTGATAGAGCGGTTCTACGAGCCTACTGAGGGCAGCATATTGTTTGGAGGAGTGCCGATCAGCACACTTGACATCGTATCCTACCGTAGGAATCTATCTCTCGTTGCGCAAGACCCGAAGCTGTTCAACGCCAGTATACGAGAGAATCTCCGTCTGGGAATTGACCCAGACGACCAGGAACAGGAACACGACCGTGATCTTGAGGACAGGATGGTATCTGCCTGTACCTCCGCTGAGATCCACCCATTCATCCTCTCCCTTCCCGATGGCTACAACACAGCGCTCGGAACAAACGCCTCCACATCAGCATCTCTAAGCGGCGGGCAGAAGCAGCGCCTCTGTATCGCCCGCGCGTTACTCCGGAACCCGCGAGTATTGCTCCTCGACGAAGCAACATCTAGTCTGGACTCACAGAGTGAAAAGCTTGTGCAGCAGGCGATGGAGAAACTCGCTGAGAGTCGTGATCTGACGATCATTGCGGTCGCACATCGGCTTGCCACTGTGCAAAAGGCCGATGTTATTTTTGTTTTTGGCGAGGATGGGACTTCTAGGGCTGGGTCGAAGGTGTTGGAGAAGGGGACTCATTGGGAGTTGCTGGAGATGAGGGGAGTTTATTGGCAGATGGTGAGTTCCTCTCTTCTCCAGCCCTTGATAAATAGAGCTAGAAGTTGCTAACAATGAGCAGTGTCAAGCTCAGGCACTGGATCGGTGAGTTTATTTATCTTACTTGTCCATTGTACTGTGTTTATATGTAGTCGTTGAACCGTCACCATGAGCTGGCGTGGTTCTGCCTCGTCGGCCGGTGCTCCTGGACCACGCCACTTCCTTCAAATCTTGTATAGTATCTCGCTCCTCGCTACTTGAATGAAAAAGCCAAAATCACATTTTCGAAGCCGAGGCACATAGCTCGCAGTCTTGAGTGCGACGCGCATTGGCTGCAACCGCTCGTAAGCGCATTAGATATCAAGCAGTCGACTATCCACTTTTACTAAAACTACTGTAATTATTGGCAAAATTAACCGTATCCACTTGCAGGTGTCAGCATTTAGCGTCCACAGCGGGTCAGAGACATCACAAGGCGGGTGGGTACCCTCATTCTATATAAACACCAGAGAAGAGTGCGGAATGATTTCGCAATTAAGATATTCTACCCATATTCTCAGGCTCCATCTCGCCCAAATGCAATGGTGAATGTCGCAGTTGCCGGGGGCACCGGCGGCGTTGGCCGCACCATCGTCGAAGTCCTGAGTCGATCTCTTCATCAGGCATTTGTCTTCTCGCGAAAGGTACGAGAGGGCCTGTCACCCCGAAACACTTCCCATGCCAGCTACAACACTGGTTACTGATACGACACAGCCGCTAGATGGTGGCATTTCCAATAATCAGAACATTACGACCGTTACGGTCGACTATACCAAGGTAGACTCCCTAGTCCGCATTCTCGAAATTTACAAAATCCACACCGTGATCTGCACCTTCTCCGTCTCGGGCGACTCGTTGTCGAGATCACAAGCGAATCTCATCGAGGCGGCAAAGCTCTCGAAAGAGACGAAGAGATTTGTGCCGAGTTCGTTTGCGATCCAGTACCCACGAGAGTATGAGTCCCCGCCCCAGTAGTTCAGGACCAGGACCAGGACCTGGGAGACATTTGTTATAGACTAGGCTGATGGATACAAGGGCTGTTAAAGACCTGCCACAATTAAGGGACTACTTTGCTGCCATTGAAACGTTGCGTCAGTCAAACCTCGAGTTCACCGTCTTTCATAACGGGATCTTCCTCGATTACTTCATTTCCCCCAAGACGACATTGAAGTCATACCTGAGACCGAATGTCTTCGTCATTGATATTGCCAACAAAATTGCCGCTATTCCTGGTGATGGGAATGCTCCTGTCACACTCACGTACAGCTTCGACCTTGCGAGGTTCGTTGTTCAGAGTCTCGACCTTAAAGATGGCAAGTGGCACGAGGAAAGTCGGGTTGTTGGTGACGAGATTAGCTGGAATGAATTCGTCGGTTTGGCAGAAGAGATGCTGGGTATGTATTATTTCATACCATCCCAGTATCGGAGCGGATATGGATCCTAACAAGTCCGAAGGCTGCAAGTTCAAAGTCCACTACGACCCGATTGAGAAACTGAAGAATTCTGAGATCACAGAGTTGCCCGGCCACAGGGTTCTGTACAACCGCTTTCCAAAGGAGAGCTTTCGTTGGTTTATGTCTATTTTTGAGCTGTTTACGGTGGATGGGGGGTCAAGACTTGAGAAACAAGGAAGCTTGAATGAGAGGTTCCCAGAGATTATACCATTCACGGTCAGGGATGCATTAAGGGGTTGGAAGGACGAGGTGTCAAGATGAAAAAATTCTGGATGGCACTTAAACAATCTGTCGTGTTCTTTGAACATGTATAAGGCCGTTGGAGGGCCATTATTGATGCAGATGGTAGTATGAGGATGTTATGCTAGTAATATGAACACTGAAAGGCTCTAGGAGATGAAGTAGGCTCTGGGGTTTCAGAGCCTCGTATTCAAAACCAGTAGCTCGATGATCATGTCAATTCCAGGGCGGCCTTGCTGTTCCTGGCCTAGCAAACGAATCCTTCGATTAAGACTTGCCAGACTGGGTTAATACAAACGCCCTGGCTAGGTGCTAACCTAGGTATGGTGATCTCTTGCTGCTGCGCTCAGCATAATGGACAGGACAGACATGTCTATCTCGCCTTCGGAACCTTACAAAACAGAAAAATGAATAAAATAAAAATAAAATTGAAATACCCCAAGCAGGACCTTTGCAGTCCGCTTCAGCATACTATCGAATATGTTAATTGCCAAGGCTGTTCCAGCGAGATGGGAAATGAGCAACCGGCTCATCCAATGAGTAACTCGTATAGTGAGGCTAAAGGTGCACTGTGACTGCGCCGCCAAACTCAGTCCAGGAACCAAACACGAGCTCGATTTTGATTCAGTTTCAGGGTCTGGGTTCCGCTGGGGTAGTTCGGGCGTTTGCAGCCGACAACCAGGCTGAGTCGGGCTGGGCTGGCTTCCACCTGCATCTTCCCCCCTGAGTCCCAGTCTGCTCTTCTCGATTGAGCTCAATCTGCGTGCTGGGGACGCGTTCGAAAATGCGTACACTGGTCCGACTTCTTCTCTGTACGGCGATTGCAAGCACAGCGCTTGCACAGTCCCAGTGGGAGAGCGAAGATTCTGATGGCGCATCCTACAGCGAATCCGAGTCCGACTCTTACTCGTCAGACCCAAATGGTAACGCCCACCTATCTGCGGCGAAATGCCCTATCCCACCTACATCACGCCATCTCTAACAAGCAACCATAATTGAACCAGGATACATCTACATCGACCGCCCTACACAAGGGGAACTCGTGCCAACAGACGCCTTCACGCTAGAATGGTCCTACGACTTCGACTACATCGGCGACTTCACCGTCGAGCTGCTGCCGATGGGCGCAACAGCAATGGACAACAGTGTCTTCTCGACAACAGTGTTTGCTCTCGATAGTTCCACCGTCCTGCCGGGGAGCGTCCTGCCGTCTATACAGCCGTCCCAAACGGCCGCATTCTCGGTCTGGCTCTATACGTATGATGCGTATGGCGGGTTTGGGACGTATGTTGATCAGGTGCTTCTAAAGGGAGTCGCGACCGCGACGGAGGCGCCGACGACGACGGTCACCCATACGGTCGAGGTCGAGGCGACGCCGACGGCGGAAACAGTGGGTGAAGAGGGGATGGTTCGGACGCAGCAGTCGGACGAAGACGGGGGGCTCTCGACAGGCGCAAAGGCAGGAATAGGGGTTGGGGCTGGGGCTGGTGCTCTAATCCTCGTAGCGATAATGGGTTTCTTCCTGTACCGCCGTCGAAGACGGCCTGAGAACCAGCCGTCCAAGACAATCCGCGAGATTTCGACGTTGGGGCCGGCGTCTGTTTCTGCTGAGTTTGCGAATGCGATTGCGAATGGAGGAGACGCGGCAATTTATACTGGGAGTGCATTCGCTTCGGAGTTGCATGCAGGCAGTGATACGAGGCCTGCTAGTCTGCCTTTAGTGCTTTCGCCACTGTCTGATGCGGGCTCCAACTCGGTGTCTGGGATGGGGTCGGTGTCTGCGAGGCATTCGGGAGAGAGGGAGAGGGAGAGGTACGAGTTGGGGGGGTGAGCTAGATATTCAATAATGATCTGGGCTTTCCGGTGAAGTAATGTGAGCACCTTGAGCGAGAATTAGCATATAGGATATACCTATCAATAACTCTGGTAATCCATAAGAGGCATAAATGGTTTCGGTCATGCTCCACGGGTGCGACAGCTCACCCTTATCGAGACTGGCACATTGTAGTCTTCCCTGTAAATGATCGCAGCACTGTATCTGTTCATCAGTGCTTGATTACAATCATTACTCTTTATCAAAGATGTTTCCCGCAACTAGCTATTCACCTTTATGGTTTTGGGAAGGCATGAGAAGCGGCAAGCCGAGATTTATATCAAAGTATAGCACTAACGCTTTGCATTGGATCTGCTAATGTCTTGCTGGTTTTCGAACTCTTCCTCGCTTTGCAGCAGCTACAGAAAAATAGTTAATTTGATTCCTCAGCAGTGCTGAGGAGCCTGTGTGTTTATATATATTCACCGCTGCTCTGCATATGTTAAACGCCACAGTAACTACTAAGCGTTATGAAAGTACACGTCATAGACCTTGAGAATGAGACAGTTCAAAAAGGTTCAAATCAATTGAAAAACTGGCTATAAGTTAAACACCGCCAAACTGGTTGGCAGTTTTGATGGATGCAGACCAGAGGGTTTATTCCAAAGACGCAACCAATCTCTATATTGAACCCCTGATACTCTAAATCTCTATCTTATCTGATTGTAAGCCTAGGCTACATACACCCACAAACCGGACTGACAGCCTCGCCATCTCTGACACACCCACATGTATTCGACCCAGGCACTAACATCCCATGGCACCCTGACAGACAGCACCGGTAGTACCCGTCCGGGCACTGTGGGCAGTCTTCGTAGGTGGAACAGCGGCCGCCCCAAGTTGGGGCTGGGTCGGGATCACTGGTGGTGGTGGTGGTTGTAGGTATGTTGGAGGTTGTTGATGGTTCGGTGCTTGAAGGTGCCGTGGGCTCTGGAGGGGAGGGCGCCGGTGGTTCTGTAGATGTTGGCTCATTGGTAGATGTAGATGAGGAGGTCGTCGGTTCCACGGTTGTCTCGCTACTAGTACCCGTACTCGTGCTCGCAATATCGGTTATCACATTGGTAGTAGATGTAGTGCTCCCTGCGTCTTGGGAACTGGTCGTGGTCGTGGATGTCGGCCGAGCACTACCGCCCAACTTCGACACCTTCCCTATGTCACTTGGTCTGTCGAGCGGACAGACATGGCTCAGTATAGCCGTAGAGGTAGCTGGGCTTCCACTACAGACCGTCTCCACTGTACATGTCGTCGAGAAGCACGTCGTTGTGACGGGGTTTGTGTCCGTTGCGCAGAGGACAGCGCAGTTTGTGAGCTTTGTGGCTTCGCAGGAAGATGGCTCTGTCATTGTAGATGGCACGGTTAACGTTGAAGAAGGCGGACGGGTTATGGTTGGAATTGTCGTGCCGGATATAGCCTCATCGATGTCTGCGCTCAATGCATCTAACAGGCTCGTCAGGTCGTTTAGAGGGCCAGTTAGGGAGGTCGATCCACTGCCGCCGCTGCCGCTACCGCTGATGATTCCGGAAATCATAGAGAATAGACCCCCTAGTGCAGAGGAGATACCGCTAACCGTGCCGCCAAAGATGGACCATAGACCAGAGCCTGGACCGGATATGCTCAGGCCACTACCGAAATCGTTTGTTTCTGATAAGAGTCAGCGAGTATTCGATCAAGTTTGGCTGGGATCAGTCACCATCTCTCGTGTCTTCCACCTTTTCCAACGCCGCCGTAGCCTTCGCAGTATCCGCTGTGTTGGATGAGAATGCAACGATGGCGGCAGAGACATCGCCCAGCTCAGAGAGGAGAGCCTGCGCTGAACTCACGGCTTCATCTGGCAATAGAGAGGTGATAGGCACGACGGCACCATCAGAGTTTGTAGTGCCGGTGATTATTGTCGTTATTGGCCCAGAAGCACTCGGATCATCAATGGTGCTTGTAACCGTCGTAATTGGCGGAACTGGCCAGGGAAAGACCGTGGGGAAAGGTGATGATGAAGAGGTCGCTGGAGGAAGCGTGCTAGAACCGGGCGGGACAGGAGCAGGCGGTGCAGTAGGGAACGGAAGGGGAGGAAATCCCGGTAAAGACGTCGTTGCCGTTGGAACTGGATCCCATGCGATGCCTCCAGGGCCAACAACGAACGTTGTAAAGACTCCGTTAACGTCCGTTGTTATAGTGCTCAGGGTAGTAAATGACGTGAACTGGGTTAGGGTTGTCGGGGTGAATGTGATCTCAGTGCTGGAGGTGCCTTCTGTTGCTGTCCAAGTCATAACGGTGCTTGATTCTAGAGGTGGAGGTTGGGATGAGGTGCTGGGGAAGCCTGATGTCGGACTTGGAAATGTTGAAGCCCCTCCACCTGTCGATGGTCCTGGACCACCCCCTGTTGCATCGGCATCTGTAGGGGTGGGAGTTGTGCTCGTTGACGGTACAGGGCTAGTTAGAGTACCAGTTGATGGCTCGCCAGTCGGCGATGCATCCTGTGTGGTATGTGGTACCACAGTGATTGTCAGGTCGTCAACAACGATACTCGTAGATAGGGACGCCGGCCCTGTCCACACAGTCATTGTGCCAATCACGACCAATGAAGGCGCCAGAGTCACTGATTCTCCGTTGCCATCAACGATGGTGGTCGGCGTGGGTCCGATGATATACGTGGTGCCTTCCATGACAAAATCCGAGTCGTAAGTAGGTAGAACCGGGACTTGGCCGGACTGGCCCGGACTCTGACCTGGAGACTCGTTGGGTAAGATTTGGGTCAAGGTTGAGTTGACGCATCTGTGGATGGTCAGCATGTATTCTAGTGAGCGAGAGGGACAGAGCAGACCTACCGGTACTCCGACGGAGGATAGCAGTCTTCGCCGCAGGGGAACGTTGCGTTACCATTTAGAACGGGACACAACTTGCTCCCAAAGCAGGTATACTGCGATTCGAGGTAGCAATCCGCTCCACAGGGCAGTGTGCGGAAGCCGTCAAGAATAGGGCAAAGGATGTTGTTGGCGAAGCAATTGTACTATCACCATAATCAGCGTCAGCATCAGCCTCAAAGTATACTGCGATCACTCTTACCTTCGGCTTCCAGTATGACTGTCCCCCACAGACAAGTAAATCCGGCCGCTGGACAGGGTAATCAGCCAAGTCAAGATTCCTATCCTCGCGATCACCGAAAAGCAATGGATCCCAGTAATCCTGATACAGCCGTCCCATGGGATACCCCTCGCCCTCTTCATCTTCTGGGTCTTCGATATCTTCCGCTTGGTAGAAGAACCTCGCGCCTCGCCGCGTAGGGTTGACTTCCGCCTCGGGGTCATATTGATACAGCCCCTTCCCCCTCCAGCCATCCAGCAGCGAATCATGTCTGTCCAGCGCTTCGTACGAGAAGACAGTTGGCTCAATCCCAGGCAGGATTTCGGCAAGGTACTCCTTCAGCCGCTCAATGTAGTCCTCATACAACAGACCCTCACCGTACTCGACGACACCATTAACTTCTACGCCTTCTTCAACTGCGTCTTCAAGCTCGTCTACAGGCGAGACGATGATGATTGATGGGTTTGTGTCGGGGGTGAAAAAGTGTAAGTTGTCCGTGAGGGCGACGTACTCACGGAGTATCAGGTCGCCTTCTTCGTCGTACACGTCGCCCATCAGGTCATCTCCGGTATCCAGGAACCCAATTACAATGTCTTCAAACCGCTCACGGGCTGTCGCGTTGTTGGCGTAGTCAGAGTCGAGGAAGGAGATGTTCTCGCTGCGTATGTTAGCTGCTCATCACATTTAGGGCACGAATGGGAGGGAAGGTTCACACACAAGAAATGAGCAAAGTATACGGCCCTTCTTGACGCAATCAGGAGAGCAGTGCACCCGCACAGTCCATCCAGCACAATTTCTACGGGCTCAGCCCCCAGTACCTCGAATTGCGCTGAGTTCCCGGGGTTAAGGTCATAGTCGTACACGGTGAGTGCATTGTTGGTTGCATAGTTGTCGACGCGGTCGATCAAGTAATCTTCCATGGCCTCATTGTCAGCCGGGTAGACAAACTGACGCCGGGATAGCCTTTTCTTTGGCTTTGCAGTTGTCCGGGTAGGTGCTGGGACTTTCAGCCTTGGTTGACGCTTTGCCAGCTCTGGGGTATCGGGCTGCCTGGGTTGTTTGCATTTTCCACGGCAGTAACGGTATGGTGTCGTGGCCCGGCGGGTGAAGGGGTTGCTGTGCTTCATGATTAGCTAGTATCGAGAATGGAGGTAGAAGATCTCGACTGAGTGGTACCTCTCAGGACCAGCACCGATACCGTTGACGCTGACCGTCTGCACGCTGTCCACATACGTGAACCTGCCATGCTTGTTAATGAGAGGCTCTCTGCATAAGCTAAGAGGCAGGGAGCTTAGAAAGGCGACGATTGCAAAGAGAGGCAAGATCATATTGTTACGATTGCTGAGTCTATTTTATAGATCCAAAGACAGACTGCAACCCTCATATTTATATTCATGCCAACACTACTCTACGACACCGCCAGATTAACAGGCATGTCCAATGCACTCTGTATTCATGCATAGTATACTGGTCTATATTGTGAACCCTGGAGTCTACGCGCTGCACTTGGATCCTTCGGGATGACCGATCCTTGTATCTATCTAGACGATCAGGCCAGATCCATGAGCCGGTCTGGTGTCGGTGAGTGATAAGACCAGGACTTTCCCCCCAGTTTATTGGTTATAGTAATATACTAGTGGCACCGTTGAGGCGATATCCCAGTGTAATATGCATGAATGAAGTTTCCTAGAACATTGTGCCCTGCCTCAGCCCTACATACAAGTTTCCAGGGTGTCTCCTAGCGGCCGTGCTTCGCTCCAATGAAAACGCCTAGATGTTGCCTCCTTTCTTCACAGCTGTTCCACAGCCACTCCTCGTCGTGCTACGGTCGGCTATTGTTTCCCAAGAATGCTGTCCAGTTTCAGCCGCACCTTGGCCGTATATGGAATGATCAGGCATACTAAACCTGAATGACTTGGACTCGTCGTGTCGGCCCACGCTTATTCTGCGTGACGGCTTGGCATCTTAGTCGGAAATCATTATGATCTAGAGCTGGAGTGTCACAGACACTAAAGATGTCACCGTATGTTTCGAATGCATCAACTGTTCTACCCAGAGGCTTCTAAAAGAAATAATGTTTTCAGCTAGGCAGTACTACGCCTGTTCTGGGTGTGTCTAAAATAAGCCAGAGTGTCGCCCATACACCGCCACGCACAACTATATCGCACCTGACAGAACACCATACAAGGACCTCGGCTTCCATATCTCCACAAGAAACAGAGATTATATTTCTGCTTGGACGGCCGTTTCTTCGTATGGAGCGAGGACCATATTGAAGATCGGGGAGAGGAAGTGAACGGGTTCGGCTATTACTAGAGTCGACACCTCGCGTTCCCGCTTACAAGGTGGTTAGTCTTGAGAACGTTTAATATAGAGAAGACGCCCCCCCAAACACAAAAAAGAGAGCCTGTTAACTGGCAGAACGGCAGGGCGCACTGGCAACCAGCGGCGGCTCCTTCTTTTAAAAAGTGACTACGCATTCTAACATGCCATCTGAATTAAGTAACGCCAAACAGTGTTATGAGGGGCATGAGCTTCACCGTTAAGAGGGCTCATTTTGAAACGGCGAGCGCCCCAAGCTATGATGAGCAGAACGTGACGTCTTAGGTATTTAGTCCAATTGAGGTCAGGGGAGCGTTTTCGAACGAGCTGAACACAGAAGCATAGCTGGTCAACGAGTTGACGGCATTGGTCTGGATGACGTTCAGCGGATCCTCGGTGGAGGTGTGGTTGGAGTTATGTGGGGGCTTTCTCTTAGACATCAAAACTCTAGGGATGTTTGATCTGGTAGCACGTGGTTCGCTCCTGCTCTGGGTGGCGAGTTTTCCACAAAATCAGAGGGCTTGAGCGCTGCAGGCGACAGGGTTAGAGGCACGTTGGCAAAGGCGACAGTTCACGAGGCGAAGCATTTCGAGGGCTGAAAACAAGTAAACGCATGGAAGCCTCAGTGACGCATCGTCGGAACCAGAGAAATAGTGCTAGAAAGAATGGCGGAGCTGATGAGGAACATGGTTCATCTGCTGGGCTGAGGAAACCATCTCAAACTCCTGGAAACCAGCAGCTCGCAGAATATTGCAGTTGGAGAAAACGGGTACGAGGGCACTATTTTCAAGGCAGTGATTTCAGGGAAAGTATGATGGCGCTGATCATATTTGAAGTGTGCAAGTGCTGTGATCACCCGGCAACCGGGCCGGCCTCTGGGTACTCCAAAGATAAGTGTTTGCTAAGGTCAGGCAACCAGATCGGGATCGGTATCGCGGGGTACGCTGTGGCTGCAGGGTAAGGTTGTTTGTAGTGGCTTAGCAATTGAACCCCTCATTTGGAGATACTTAAGCAACGTGACATCGTCGTGTTGTAGCCTGCGACATCCCACACAATGCACTTCAAAATCCTCTGGCTGAGAAGCCCAACGATATTCTGTACCCAGCTCAGACGATCCTCCAGCTCGTCCACTACACATCATGGCTTTCAACAGCATTCGGCTGCCGTCAAAAAATCGCCGTTGGCGGTTTTGCCGACGAAGAGCCTCATCTATTCCGTGCTTTTCACTTCCATAATGTCGTCGCCCCTCCTCAGACCCTGCCTGGGGTTGCTCAAGTATGTGATTGAGTCAAAGTCATCGTTGATTCATCCGTCTAGAAATCCACTCATGCGCTACTTTCTGCGCAAGACGATTTACAGCCACTTTTGCGCTGGGGAAAACGAGGCGGAGGTTTGTCGCTCGGTCCAGAAGATGAAGTCCCTTGGCTATAAAGGGGTGACATTGGGATACGCCCGCGAATCGGTTGTGCAAATCGACGTCAAGGACCCGGCCACGCCTGAAGCTGCAAAACAAGAAGCGATAGACAGCGCCGTGGATGAATGGAAGGAAGGGAACCTGCGAACACTTAGAATGATCGGAGTCGGTGACTGCATGAACGTAAAGTACGTACCGCATGTGCCTCCATAGCCAAAACTAACATGTTAGATTCACCGGGGCGGGCCCAGCTGCGGTTGAAGCTCTCATGCGAGGCGATCATATTCCACCGCCGCGAATGCACGCAGCGATCTTGGAGATCTGTACGACAGCTGCAGCGCAGGGATCCCGCCTGTGGATTGACGCAGAGCAGCAGATCTTCCAACCGACCATTGACAAGTGGACTATTGATTTGATGAGGCAATTCAATCGTCAAGGCAAGGTGGTCGTCTTCAACACCATCCAGGCGTATCTCAAAGCTTCAACAGAGAACGTCAGCCGCCACCTCACTCTCGCACAAGCAGAAGGATGGGCGCTCGGGGTCAAGCTGGTTCGAGGAGCGTACATCGCTCATGATTATCGCTCGCGGATCCACGACACTAAAGCCGAGACGGACGCCAACTACAACCACATTGTGCAGTCCCTGCTCACGCGACAATACCCCACCGGCGATTCAGTAGCCCCGCACCAATTTCCCACAACCCAGTTGTTTGTCGCGTCGCATAACGCGCAGAGCGTTCGGCAGGCCTATTCGTTGGCGCGGTACCGGCTGCAAAACAGGCTTCCAACGATACCTGTCGATATTGTGCAGCTGCAGGGTATGGCAGACGAGCTGAGCTGCGAGATACTGGCATATAATTCAAGCGATAGCAGCACCGAGAAGGGTCAGAAGGCTGCTCTGCCAGGTGGGTTCAAGTGTCTTGCGTGGGGGTCACTGGAAGAGTGTCTTCACTTCCTCCTGCGTAGAGCGATTGAAAACCAGTCTGCCATGGAACGAACACGGGACACGGCTATTGCATTGCGAAGGGAGGCATGGAGGCGTATTGGGTGGTCTGCATGAGGTGCACGGATCATACTATGCTAGCCAGAAGAAGCCAACATACATTACTCCGCAAATCATATCATGCCAACAATGAGACTGAACCTCGTGACAATGTAACGTCTGGGGAAGCTCAAGCTATGCTTTCCCTTTTTCAAACAATAGTTTTGTCATGCCAGATATTTTCGTGAATTTCAGCGTGATCGCCGCAGTTGCAACATTGGTTTGCGTCTCTGGAGGAGACTCGGGCTGATCTCCGCATAGTCGGGACCGCGGTCCTCCAAGACAACTTCCTGCTCAAGAGCCCTTTAATTCCAACATGTAAACCTAGTAATCCCATCCGGTGTTTCATTATCCACCCTTGCATCGTCGACAGTGCGTTTGACTGTCGCGACGCCAGGGATTTCTTTCTCACATATGTAGAGCAACTCGATGAGTGTCTGCATGTCGACGGGCCTGAATGTGTTGCAATCTCCGTGAAAGACGAATGTTCTCCATCAATTCCGTAGTAATTATCTTCGAAATTGATATAGATGCAAAGCCCAATGTCTGAAATTGCCGTACCCGTAGCAGAGCTGGAAAACGGCGACAGACAGAAATGGTTTCCGCATCTCAGGGAGCTGGAGTGAATCTGGTTAGACGACTGGCAGTCATGATTGACTGATGTAGACTTGAATGAGTTCAAGGATACGTGGTTGCTCCTCAGGACAAAGGCTAGGAACAAAGTGTTGCTAACTCCCGTCTAGGCGGTCGTGGACGACTGTGTGCGACCTGTGTTGCCTGATCCCCGAGGCTGCCATTTCTGTCTCTCCCGACCGATTCTCCAGTTTGCTGTGATTATGAACGGCAACTCTTCGTCTCGGCATCTCCATCTTCTCGCTTGCCGTCGCCTCCCATTCATCGAACCGTTTTTTGCCTTTTATTGCACCTCATTGCTTCACCCTATCCCTTTTTGCCTTTCATGCTCCGGCATTTGGTCCAGAGTTGCGATGGTCTTCACAAAAATCAGGAAAGTCACGATGTTTCTGACCGCGGGGTGTGACAAGACCTCTCATCTCAACACAAGGTTCGAACTACGGGACACTGGGTGACGTACACAGCCAAGCGGCTCGCAATATACTAGTGGTATATCGAATTATCATCGCCTGCTCCCCTTGGCTGGGTAAATCCTGGAGACCCTGGTGCTTTGTCCCATTCCCGACCGAGTGAGCCGAGTTCGGACGCCGCTGAATTACCGGGCTAATTGTGGGACGATGTTCTCTAATAGTCTTTTCCACGAGCATCCACTTGTTCACCATCAGACCAGACACAGTATCCCTTTCTGAAGACCCGCAAACGTCGGAAACTATACCACGCGTCAAGTTGCGCCGGAAGCAACGATCCCTGGCACTGCAACGTCAATGGCGGCCGGGAGCTGGACTGGTTACGAACTGGGCACTCCCGCGTGGCTGTCCCTTGAAATTTCTTTCCAATCATAGGCCGGCCTTCATCCTCCGTGGCTGAGGTTCCCCGCTGCCAAAGAATGGTCCAGAAGAATCAAAAAGTCTAACGTCATTTCGGGAAGGTGAGTCAATATGTGAGGTCGCATCGGATTACCGGCTTCTCCAGGCTTTGCGGGGGTCTGGGGTCTGGGCGTCCGTCAGCGCCGAGAGATCATCTTTCTGCCTGCTCATCTTGGATATGAGGTTGGCACTGCCATGAGCTTGGCTGCAACGCACAAAAATTATTTATTCCCGTAGTTCGTCGACTATCTAGCGGCACGCTGAAGGTTCCTTTCTCGATCCTGTCTTTGGGTTCAGAAAGCGTTCAAAATGCGCTTCAAGGTGAGACTTCGCAAACGTCCCCATGATGTCTCTCGAACTAATAGCAAATTCTATCAGTCTGTCGTTACATTGCTACCTTTGCTGCTCCAGCTCCCTAGCGGAGGGACAAGCCTTCCCGATAATCACGGGCGCATTGAGAATTGTTTGAGGAACCATGACGGAATTCACAAGTTCAGGCACTCCAACAACACCTACCAGTCCATGTTTCCGGGGGTGACGTGGGACGAGGACCAGTGGGTTTTGACGACGAGCTCTCTCGACCAAGGTCATTACCAGTCTCGCGGTTCTGTCGCGAATGGCTACATCGGCATCAGTGTGTCCAGCGTTGGCCCATTCTTCGAACTCGACCTACCAGTCGCTGGCGATGTGATCAATGGCTGGCCGCTCTATTCGCGACGACAGTCGTTCGCTACAATTTCCGGTTTTTTCGACGTACAGGCGGAAACGAACGGATCAAACTTCCCGTGGATTAACCAATACGGTGGTGAAAGCGTGATTAGCGGCGTGCCTCACTGGAGCGGTCTCATTCTAGACCTAGGTGACGACGACTATCTTGATTCAACTGTGGATAGTGCAACGCTTAGCGATTTCCAGTCCAGCTATGACTTCAAAGCGGGTGTTTTGTCGTGGTCGTATACCTGGACTCCAGCCGGCGACAAAGGATCCTATGCAATCACGTATCGAATGTTCGCAAACAAATTGAATGTTAACCAAGCTGTGGTGGATATGGAGATTACACCTTCGCAGGATGGTCACGCGACAATCGTTAACGTATTGGACGGATACTCCGCTGTTCGGACAGACTTTGTGGAGTCCCGGGAAGATGACGGCGCTATATATTCTGCAGTCCGGCCGTGGGGTATCCCAGACGTCTCAGCTTACTTCTACGCAAATATCACTGGCTCGAAGCATGTCGATTTGTCGTCTCGTAGACTTATCCATGGCAAGCCTTATGTGAGTGCCAACGAGTCCTCCATCGCACAGGCGGCCGATGTCAACTTCGTGGCCAATGAGAAAGTTCGCGTCACCAAGTTCGTTGGTGCTGCGTCAACGGATGCCTTCTCAGACCCCCAAGCTACGGCTAAGCGCGCGGTGTCGGAAGCCTTAGGTGCTGGTTATCAGCGTTCTCTGCGCTCCCATGTCCAGGAGTGGGCTAGTATCATGCACGAGGACTCGGTCGATAGCTACGTTAACCCTACCACCGGAAAGCTCCCAGACGACGATAACATTATTAACTCGGCCATTATCGCCGTTACAAATACCTACTACCTGCTGCAAAACACAGTCGGCAAAAATGCTATCCGAGCAGCACAAGATGCACCACTCAACGTCAACAGCTTGTCCGTAGGCGGCCTGGTTTCCGACTCCTATGCTGGATTGGTCTTCTGGGATGCCGACGTCTGGATGCAACCTGGACTCGTCGCCTCTCATCCGGAGGCTGCCCAAGCTGTCACGAACTACCGGACGAAGTTGTACCCGCAGGCACAGAAGAATATCGAAACGACATACACCGGCTCCAAAAACGCGACATACATTGACCCATCTGCTGCGATTTACCCATGGACAAGTGGCCGCTTCGGTAACTGCACGGGCACCGGGCCTTGCTGGGATTACCAGTACCACTTGAACGGCGACATTGGACTGTCTCTGATATATCAATGGGTGGTGAGCGGTGATACCAATACCTTCCGAGAGAAGCACTTTCCGATCTACGATTCAGTCGCCGCGCTCTACGGCAGCATCGTGGAACGAAATGGAAGTTACTGGACTCTGACCAACATGACGGATCCTGTAAGTTTTACCGCTTCGCAATGCATCTGCGCCGCTAACCATCGTAGGACGAATATGCCAACCACATCGACGCTGGTGGATTTACTATGCCGATGATTTCCGAAACGCTCGAGTACGCCAATCAGTTCCGCCAGCAATTCGGTCTTGAGCCTAACGAGACGTGGTCCGAAATATCGGAGAATGTCCTGGTACTCCGGGAGAATGGAGTGACGCTCGAATACACGACCATGAATGGAACTGCAGCGGTGAAGCAGGCTGATATCGTGCTCGTCACCTATCCTTTGGTCTACGACAACTACACCGCCGAGACCGCCCTCACTGATCTGGACTACTATGCGAACCGACAGTCCGCTGATGGCCCGGCGATGACCTGGGCCATCTTCTCCATTGCCGCGGGCGCCGTTTCGCCTTCAGGATGCTCGGCGTACACCTATCATCAGTACTCATACGCCCCGTATGCACGGGCACCGTTCTTCCAACTATCCGAGCAGATGCTGGATAATGCCAGCATAAACGGCGGCACCCACCCAGCTTACCCGTTCCTGACCGGCCATGGCGGTGCCAATCAAGTCGTCCTCTTCGGTTATCTGGGCCTCCGGCTGCTTCCCGACGATGCCATCCACATTGAACCTAACCTGCCACCGCAGATTCCCTACGTGAAATACCGAACCTTCTACTGGCGAGGATGGCCCATCTCGGCGCAGTCTAACTACACACATACCGTACTCCAGCGTGCCCAGATCTCACCGCTGGACACGGCCGATCGCCGGTTTGCAAACGCCTCCATCCCTGTATATGTTGGGTTGGTCGATAACGCAACGTTGCACCACCTTCCTCCTCGCGGACCCCTGATTGTCCGCAACCGACAGATCGGCACAGTCAACACAATCGAGGACAACCTTATCCAGTGCAGCCCGGTCTCTTCCACTGATGCGTTTGAGCAAGGCCAGTTCCCAATCTCGGTTGTCGATGGTGCCACCTCGACGCGCTGGCAGCCCAGCTCGTCCAATGCCAGTGCGGTTACTGTCAACCTCGGCTCGACGGCGGGTCGGTCAGTCCAAACAGTGGCGTCCGCATTTCACTTCGATTGGGCGGCGGCACCACCTGTCAACGCGAGCGTTATCTTCCACGATACCCCCCTGACGGATCCTGTGGCGGCATTGAGCTCCCCCGGACCTCATGTCCGGATCGTGGCGAATTTGACCAACATCGAGCAATCGGGGCCGTACGACCCAGAGTCCACGGATCCTGACGAAATCAAGATCCCCACTGGGAATACTACGAGGATTGAGCTTGCTCAGGAGGTTCCGGTTGGCCGGTACGCGACATTGGTAATCTCAGGGAACCAGGCCCTGGCCCAAGCGGACGGAGACGATCACGTGGGCGCGACCGTGGCTGAGTGGGCGATCCTCAGCCCAAAGTCGGGCAGCCCACGTCGCCGGATCGAGCCTGTGCCTCTGTTGTAATGTAGGATATGATGTAGAGTAGAAAGAGCAAATCTAGCATAGAATCTGAGGTATACCCTAGATCAATTCGTCATACGGATTTTCTAACCTTATCGTGGATAGAGTTGTGGCGTACTTTGCGTGCTGTGACTCGTTAAAGTCATGTGACTTTACCCGACTGACTGGGGAGACTCGACGTTATCTCGACGTTATTCATCCTGCGGTCCACTGCGGGCTCACAGGCGGACTTCAGAATACGTCGAGTACGCTAATCTCAAACAGACCCAAAGCAGAACGGTCGAATTATCCGGCATTTCTCAATTTCGCGACGAAGCTGATTGAGCGTTCGGCCACCGTAATTTCTGGGCGGACCTGGCTTCCCCGGTTTTGTATCGATCAGATTAATTCCTAATTCCGAGCTCGGGTCTCCTTGGTGTCGATCAGTGTCAGAGTCTACTCGTTGTGACTGGTTGTATATCCGCCAATAAGCCTCCAATGTCTGAGCACAGCAGTCAGCAGTAAACAAAGGGAACTGCCGATCTCTCCTGCTATTTCGCTAAGGCGGTCAACATGGCGGGCTGCGTGCGGTCTTTAGGAGGTTGCTATTCTGGGATCATCGAGTCGGATAGCGACCGCGACTATTGTACGATGGACTGACGAAATGATGGCTATTGGCTGATGGTCTGTTTGCAGGTAGCCTTCTTGTGCCGTCACACAATCACACTGCTGTGGCCCAATGATAGTGGCATGGCCCCTGCGAGTCGGCTGATGCCAAGCCTTGCCAGGCCCAGCCTTAGTTTCTGTGGGGACTCCAAGAGTTTCCTCCCAGCTCGCTGTTATTACCAAGCACTCTGGTCGAGACCTATACAACTTCCCACCATCGACCTCAATTCCAAGTTCCCAACCACTCATCAGACCACAATTACTGATAGCCAAGCAGATCGCCTGCTCGGCACCGCCTGCTTAACCCCGAACAAGACATCGCCCCGAGCCTTGCTCTGCCCGATTCTGCTGGACGACAATGACGTACGTACGTACTTGCTTTTGCGGGTGGGAGGTCTTGGATTCGTGGAGAAGCTCAGTATTGGCGTCGATTCGATTCGTTCGCGCCTTCCAGACCTCGGTGCTGAACTAAGCTGAGGGGCTCCGGCTTGCAGCTCCCGTGCCTGCCAGGTGGGCCAGGCAGGGACTGTCAGTGTGATGGAAAGATGGGACGCCGTGTTGTGTTCCTGCAGAGACGATCGCTCTGCTGCCTCGCTTCGGTATAAATACACCCGTCTGTCCTGTCCTACGCTAGGAATGCAGCGCCCTTAATCCGCCCTCAAGCTCGATCTCCTCTGCATTCCTATCCCTCTTCCTTGAATATCACCAACTTTTTATCTTTATTTGAATTTACCTCACCATGCGAGCTCTCGGCCTGATCGGCCTTGTTGGCGTCGCCAATGCCGTCTGTCCGTATATGACTGGCGAGCTCGGCCGTCGCGACACTAACCCCGATGCCACCGAGGCCACTGAGGAGTTCCTGTCCGAGTACTACCTCGACGACACGGACGTCTACCTGACGACCGACGTTGGCGGCCCAATTGAGGACCAGCAGAGTCTCAAGGCCGGTGCACGCGGGTCTACCCTGCTGGAAGACTTTATCTTCCGCCAGAAGATCCAGCGATTCGACCATGAGCGGGTGAGTGCCTGAGGACTCTTCTACTGTCGATCGAACGATATATGCTGACTGTGCAGGTCCCCGAGCGTGCCGTCCATGCTCGGGGTGCAGGTGCCCACGGTGTCTTCACTTCGTATGGCGACTTCTCCAACATCACCGCCGCCTCCTTCCTCTCCGCTAAGGGCAAGGAGACCCCCGTCTTCGTCCGGTTCTCGACCGTCGCCGGCAGTCGCGGCAGTTCTGACCTCGCCCGCGATGTCCACGGCTTCGCCACCCGCTTCTACACCGACGAAGGCAACTTTGATATCGTTGGTAACAACATTCCTGTCTTTTTCATCCAGGATGCCATCCAGTTCCCTGACCTGATCCACGCTGTCAAACCCAAGGGCGATCGGGAGATCCCGCAGGCTGCCACAGCGCATGATGCTGCCTGGGATTTCTTCAGCCAGCAGCCCTCAACTCTTCACACCCTGCTCTGGGCCATGGCCGGTCATGGTATCCCGCGTTCATTTCGTCACGTTGATGGGTTTGGTGTGCATACTTTCCGGCTCGTTACTGAGGATGGCTCCACCAAGCTCGTCAAGTTCCACTGGAAAACCCTGCAGGGTCTGGCAAGTATGGTCTGGGAGGAGGCTCAGCAAATTTCTGGCAAGAACCCCGACTACATGCGCCAAGACCTGTTCGAGTCGATTGAGGCTGGCCGGTATCCGGAGTGGGAGGTATGTAGCCTTTTATTTTTCCTTAATTTTACATATCAAAGATGTTTGCTGACCAAACAGCTCAACGTGCAAATCATGGACGAGGAGGATCAATTGCGGTTTGGCTTTGACCTTTTCGACCCTACCAAGATTGTCCCTGAAGAATACGTTCCGTTGACCCCGCTGGGCAAGATGACCCTCAACCGCAACCCCCGCAACTACTTTGCCGAAACTGAGCAGGTCATGGTAGGCCCCTCTCCCCTTGTATAAGTCTCTTTGCTATTTCTAACAGTAACAGTTCCAACCCGGCCACGTCGTGCGTGGTATTGACTTCACCGAAGATCCCCTTCTCCAGGTAAGCCGCGCAGCGACAATTATTTTGACTTAAGCTGACTTGAAGCAGGGACGTCTCTTCAGCTACCTCGACACCCAGCTCAACCGCAATGGTGGCCCGAACTTTGAGCAGTTACCCATTAACCAGCCGCGCGTTGCCATCCACAACAACAATCGTGATGGTGCTGGCCAGATGTTCATTCCACTGAACCCCGATGCGTACAGCCCCAACACGCTGAAAGGATCTACCCTCAAGCAGGCGAACCAGACTGTGGGTCGCGGATTCTTCACTGCTCCTGACCGTGCTGCCAATGGCAATCTTGTGCGAGCCAAGAGCTCTTCCTTTGAAGATGTCTGGTCGCAGCCCCGTCTGTTCTGGAACTCTCTTCTTCCCGCCGAGAAGCAGTTCGTGGTCAACGCCATTCGCTTCGAGAACGCCAATGTGAAGAGCGATGTCGTGAAGAACAATGTCATCATCCAGCTTAACCGAATCTCGAACGACCTTGCCACCCGCGTTGCCAAGGCGATCGGTGTTGATGCTCCCGAGCCCGACAACACTTACTACCATGACAACACGACCTCCAACATCGGTGCGTTTGGCCACAGGCTCCAGAGCTTGGCTGGGCTGAAGATCGCCGTGCTTGCTTCGGTCGACGCGGAGGAATCCTTCAGCGCGGCTACTGCTTTGAAGGCCGAGCTCTCCAACGACGAACTGGACGTTATTGCCGTCGCTGAACGCTTCGCCAACGGTGTGGACCAAACCTACTCCGCCTCTGATGCCATTCAGTTCGACGCCGTCGTTGTTGCCCCTGGCACGGAGAAGCTCTTTGGCGCCAAGTCCGCAGCCAGCTCCAGCTCAACCCTCTACCCTGCCGGCCGTCCCCTTGAAATCCTCGTTGATGCTTTCCGCTTCGGTAAGCCCGTCGCTGCTCTTGGCAGCGGCTCTATTGCTTTCGACAACGCTGGTATCAACACCGACGGTGAGGGCGTGTACGTTGCCGATGCCGTGGATGAGAGCTTTGCCAACAACCTTGAGGAAGGTCTGACTGTGTTCAAGTTCTTGGATCGCTTTGCCTTGGACTCGGATGAATAGATGTAGAATGAGGCTAGTAGCTGAGAGCTTATCTGTATAGATAAAATATTCATATTTTATTAATTTTAACTTTTAGACAGTATGTCCTGTATTCGTGATCGCTCGAGTTTGTGCGAGTTGCATGGTTTGTGTTTTCGTGCTGAGCGCCGTTACATATTCTGACCTTTGTTTCTGACTTAAATGGGCTCTAATCATCACTTCACGTAGGCCCGAAAGAGCCCGAAATCCTTTATATTTGAACCCTTATAATATTGATCGATCATTATGGCAGCAAGCTGCTTAGTATAAACATAGTAAACACGCCGTCTAACGCTCACATCCGCTACCAAGGACTCAAACTCGGGTGCGCCTTAAGAGTTCCTAGTGTTTGAGCCTACATTAGGGAAATGTCATAGATGTCCCATTGTAGCTTACACCAATGATCTCCTACCTATCTAACAGGTTCACGTAATGTACCTACTTAGCCTGGTTATACCATGTTAAGCTGAATTGTATACCTAATCCACTGTTTATTTATTCTTATTTTGACATCGACAACATAAAAGCACCCTAAAAAAAACCGCATACCGCACGATATGTTGGGGGTCCCTGGTTGGTGCACCGTGCTCGGGCATATATGGTAGGAATGCCAGCCACATTCTGATAAATCTTAGAGAATGACAGCGATAGTGCAGAAACACAATCCGTGGCAGCAAGTGCATTAGGGATTGTTGGATTAACTATCATGCTGGATCCTAGGAAGATTTTTTTCTATAGGGCTCTTTGGTAAGGGAAGGCTATAGGGTTGCTCTATGACTGAGTGGTAGGAAAGACTATCTACTAGTAATTGGGAAAGACGGGTAAATGGAGAGGTTACAACGAGGTATTTGTCTGCTTCGCTTATCCTGAGATCAAAAGTAGTTATGAGCGGTTAGTGAAAGTCTCATGAAAGTCCCTTTTGGAAAGCAACCAAGTCAATATCAAGCAACAAATCAAGAACAAAATTAGCAGTCATATGGTATGATTAGCATCCGTATTCGCTTCCAAGGGCAGGGACAGAATATGCAGCTCTATTTACTCTCGGCAATTTACAACCTTACTACGTGAATGTGTGGAGGTCAAGGGTGTGGCCATTCATACTTGGGTACTGTCATATTGTGGCTAATATGTTCGGAGGCATAAAAGTGATGGGAATGTCCTATCGTGCAATGTGAGACAACTTTGTCTCTTTCTAAGACTCAATGCAGATTGTGAATCCATTGCAGGTATGCAATTCCTTATAAAGCTGTGGAGATAGTAAATGAGGTTGTTACTGTAGTAATCGCCCTCATGCCTTCCGTAATTAGAGGCAAGCCAATTCCGTCACTATTTATAACGAGGAATTGACGTATTAACAATATATTTGACAGGAGCCATTATTTATTAATACAAACGCGTTGAGTCCTCGCGCTGTTATGTAAATACCACTATTGTGACGTTCGCAAGGCCGTTTTATGATAAGTCAATGAGTGTAGCTATTGCCAAATATCGTAGGCACTATTAATTGGTATGATTGGGTAGGATCCCATGATTTGTCTCTAAACTGGCAAGGGGTCTGGGGCAAATGGTGCTGGTGGAAAAGTCCATTCTGGTGTGTATAAACAGCCAAGAACGAACTGTTGATTCGGCACGGGTTAGTACTTGATATCAGTTAGTCAAATGCCACTACATAGATACATGCCTAGGGATATGGGCTAACCTTTAAGCATGCGAGATCTGATGCTCTACGAAGCTTTGAAGGTCTTCAATACATACCATCTCATTATCCTACGTTTATCTCCAGGCCCTCAACCGACAAGGATGTTTACCAACTCGTCCTTATACAACTTGATTTCTGTACATTTGTGCCTTTCAAACTATGTCAAGCCAGTTTAATTAGGAACATGCGCCACAACCTCAATCTCAACCCTCATATCATCCTCCCCTAGCCTTGACACACCCACACACGTCCAAATTGGTTCGTGGTTCGGCATATACTTCCGAAAATTGCGGACCATTGCCTCTATCGCTTCATTGTTGATAGGCACATGGTAGCTATTTACGCGAAACACCTGGCTCCATCCTTGCCCACCAGCGTGCTTCAGGTTTGCTTCAACATTTGCGAACGCCTGGTCGATTTGCGCATTGATTTCTTTGTAGAACTCGCCGGTTTCGCGGTTCCAGCCGCCTGTAGTATACATCCAGCACGTGATGCAATAGGGAAGTAAACGAGAGGCCTACCTTGTCCTGCGCATTCGATCCTATCGCCGATGCGGACGGCTTGGCTGTATTTGAAGTTCTGGCGATTGCGTTCGCCAACGCCGGGGTAGGAGAAGTATTGCAGGTGTGACATGTTGGTTTATTGCTTGAATTAGAGAGTATATTTCGAGTTACAATGCAGGGTGCGGCCCGGACAGGACTTATATCTCAGGTAGAGAGACGCTTAATAATTGGGTGGATGGCGGAATGTAAATTCCGCTGCGTTGATCCGCCGTGGTGTTGATGTAATTGGCTCGCCATCATTTGCACATGATAATCAGAACAATCCTGCTGATGAGGGGTGTTTAAAGTGTGACTCTACTGAGGCACTGCATACTTTGTCGTCGAGGTCAAGATGGGGGCTGCAGGTGGTTGTCCCTGACATCATGACACACAGGGCACGGGTTTAGCCCTAACTCATTGAGGAGCGAGACGAACTGGACAGACTCGCAACATAACCAGAAATGACTTTTCGCAAATACTTACCTCAATAAAAAAAAAGAGATTATACCGCGTAGGAAATCATTCTCAATACTTTGCTGATTAGCCACGGCCTGGCGGTCGAGATTTTTAATTTTAGAAAAAAAAAAGAAAACAAAAAAGAAAAGAAAAAAAGAAAAAAAAAAAAAAAAAAAAAAAAAAAAAAAAAAAGAAAGATTGCTTATTAAATTTCTTCTTACGGACGACTCCGTCATTGAAGAGATATTTACTGATCCTATTATAAAATAAACTGGGTTAAGTAGAAAGTATAGCCACATAATCCAGACCCTCTTAGTAGAGGTCAGTCAAAAGATAGCAACTGCGCCAAAGCTCGTAAATAGACCGTAAAATTTAAGGCTTGAGAATTAATCGTCATCAAGCGCATAGCCGCCTTCACATGCCATTGAACTGACTCCATGTCGTACGTCTATATGACAAGTCAGCTCAGTGGCATTGCCTGGGCTCAGTGCCACCATGGACCCTTCTAATGACTCGCCACGCAAGCACAACAGGTAGCAGTCAAGACCCATCAGATTGCTGCAGTAACAGATACTGAACCGTTCTTAAGCATGTCACGAGCACCACTAGGGGATGTACCAGGTTCAATTGATGTGTTCTCCGACTCGGACGCCCTGAACGTGGCTCTTTTCCCAAGAGACCTGTTTCTTTCGCTGTAACCATTAGCCACTTCCATTTCAACAGAAAAACCGTTTAGAAGTACCTACCCATTCGGCCCATAAACCCATCGAATGAAGAACGTCATAACAACAAGCATTCCCGTAATGGCAGCCGAAAAGCTATACCCATGTACAAACCGTGGCCCCTCCACAGTGGGATATGTAAATAGCGGTACCCACGCTGTCCAGCTTGTTGAAATTGCCGTGATGAGGACCAATACCACAGCGCGCTCCTCGATGCTGTCCCGATATATCACATTCACCCACCCATACAGCACACTCGATACCGCGACCGCGGAATACTGCACGGTATACGCAAACCACTTGGCGCTCTCGGGGATGTTCCAAATCGCTAAGATTACTAACGATGAGAAGTTGATACTTGAGGCCAGGGTGATAGCCCACGCGCGCTCAAGGAACAAATCGGTGGAGAAGTTGATAAATAGAATGAAGAATATACCCAGGGCCGGTGAGATGGAGTTTAGTTGGTTGAGCTTCGACTCAGAGAAGCGGTTTAAACTTTGCAGCCAGAGAAGGAAAGAGGCCGTGTTTGCACTCGAATTGAAGAAAAGACTGTCCCAGAGCAGCATAAGCCAGAAGCGCTTGGTGGCGAAGATCCTTTTGACTAGACTCCAAGAAAACGGGGCGCTGTGCACTGTGTTTCCTTGTTTCTCTAATCGCTTCCGCGCAATCTCTAGGTCTTTCTTGGAGATCACAAGCCTATTCGGCTTGTCAATTGTACCGGGGTATATGAAGCATCCTATCACAGCAAGTGGTAAAGTGATGATTGCGTTGACGATGAAAAGCCATCGCCACCCGGCGAGTCCGTGGACGCCGTCGAGATTATCGAGCGTCGCACTCTGTAAGAGACTCGCTGTGAGGTAGCCTAGTGTGAGACCCACGTAGAATGCGCCACCTCGACGGCCGATCTCATTACTCTTGTACCAGGAGCCGAGAACATAGTGCACGCCTGGGAAGTAGGAGGCCTATAGCGAATCTCAGCTTAGGGTTGTGTCTACAATAAACGAGTTCAAATGTTATCACAAGCCATTTGCGTACCTCAAATATCGAGACCATGAATCGATATGCCATAATCTCCGCATAACTTGTAGCCCGATACTGCAACAGTGTGAAAATCCCCCAGAGGAGATCTAACGCCGGAACGAGGTAGTGCATCGGCACCCGGGGGAAAAGATACATGAAAGGTAGTAAGGCGACGACATTCCCTACTGTGAAGATTGTTTGAAAGTGAACGAGTTCGTTTCCATGAAAGCCTAGCTCGGCAGCCATACCGGAAACGTATGCGTTGTCTGTAATACATATTAGATGCGGCCACTAATGGGAGTCTGTGTCGTAGGAGGTGCAGGGAGGCATACTGATATTCCCCTGGTCGATGTATTTTACCCAATATACTGTAAATGCGTAAGGTACTATGAGGAGATCCAGCTTGGTAATGAGCTTTCGCTCTTCAGGCGTATCTTCTGGTGAGTACCAGTCGTACCATCTTCGGCTTGGTTCTAACATTTTTCTAGCTCAACCTAGGGCACTAATTGAAGAATAAAGAAATTACTGACATATTGGGGTGTCTCTGGAGCTATATGAGTATTTTCGACAGTCGATGTCGCCATTCTCGCGTTGATAGCACCACCAACAACCTTCTCCAACTCTTCAGCCAACAATGTCCCCTACTAAAATGATGCCACTCAGAGCTTGATCACGACAGCAAGATAGCGGACTTTACTCTACAGTTGATAAGACTCTAGTATTCTTGGCTCTTTGTTAAGCTTCCAATCCGGGCACAACGTGGTTGTGAAAGATGCATCATTCCGAACTGCTTACTATATAAATAACTCGGAGAAAACTATTCTGTACCCCTTTTCTTTCTGGCTTAGAAGGTCTCATCGTGGAATGATTGAATTATTTCTTATTAGCGTAAGCATTCGTCCAAATATATTCAGCGGACATAGAGAACACCACTGGCGGATGCTTGAGCGTGCAAATGTCTGACCGTTCAGGAATACCCAAATCCTCACTGCTCGTTTTGGCGTCCAGATCATAGTTACTATAATTGTAGGTACCATGCTGCTTAACGCTTCTGCATACTGTATCGATGACGCCAGGTGCACTAACGTATTAATATAGGGCTCTTGTCCATCAGAGATGTGTTAGTACAGGAGTATTGGGTGAAAGAAAATATATTGTATATTGTTTATATTCTCAATAAGCTGTGGTTTTGAGAAATAGAAATCAAGATCGTCACGCTAAAGATTTATATATAAATAAAGTATATTGTAATGATACCTTGCAGGAGTTGGTTCTCTGACTTACAGCCCTAATAAGCATAAACCCAGGTAACCTTCTGATCTCCCTTGCGATCCATCCTATTCTGCTCCTGCTCAAAGTCCCCTCCTTCCCAAGTCCGCATAATTGCTCTTCTCTTCCGATTCTCCCACATATAGACGCCTCTTATTGCAAGAAACCGCCCATCCCGACTGCAATAAGCACCATCGTAACAACAAGGGGATACTTATAGCCAGGAGCATACTTACTCTTGAACAGTTGCCCCGCAATAACACCAGCCAGGTTACTCCAGCCGTTAATACCAAGTATCACGGAGCGACAGGCTTTATTAGGTGTATTACTTGCCAGCCAAACAGCAACTAAAGGACCGCCCGCAAACACACCTGCAAGACAGACGTGCGCGAAGCCGTAGCGGAGTTTCTCGTTGTGGCTGGTGGCCATGACGACACAACCAATCAAACCGAGGGACATGCCGAAGACGTTGTGCAAGGAGCGTTCTTTGAGGTGGTCAGAGGAGTAGACAATGGCTATAAGGCCTGCCGTGCCAATGATAAACGGGGGCACGGCCATTAGAGTTGCTTTTACGCCGGCGTAGCCCATGCCTTCAACGATCAGCGGGAGGAAGGTAGTGAAGGCAGTTACGGGCTAGGTAAGATTAGCATAACTTATCTGCTGTTGGCTGATTAATCAGGGAAGTGAGGGGACGTACTAGGACTGAGAGGATGTTGAACACTACAATTAAAAGCTTCTTCCAGTCTTTCAGGACGTCCATAACGTCTCTTGCTGTAATCTTAGACTCGTCCTCGGCGGCTTCTCTGGCTTGCGCATTATCACGTTCCATCCGCTTCATGGCATGAGCTCGTTCCTCGGGCGTTAGGAACCAAGCTTTTCCAGGGCTTACTGGTAGGATAAGAAGGCCAAGAATGGCGACGAATACCGTCAAAGCTCCCTCAAACAAGAAGACTGTCTGCCAGCCATGAAGCACTGGAGACTCAAGGTGCAGCAGTCCATACGCAAGGAGTCCGGCAAATGCTCCAGCGACAGAGTACATTCCCGAGAACAGGCCCATACGGAACCCGAGCGAGAATTTAGGATAGAAGAGGGACATGTAGTAGTATGCTGTGGGCGTGAACCCTGATTCTCCGACACCGAGAAGAAGTCGGAGAGCAAGAAAGGTTGACGTGCTGTTTATACCAACGTGGGCAATGCAGATACTCCCCCAAACGATCATCAGCGTGCACACCCACCATTTGGGCCCGACGACGCGGCCGATCATGGCGGGGACGGGTTGGAGGGGGACGTATGTTGCGGAAAACTAGACAATCAGCTGGGCCTCAAATGGGGTCCCGTCAGCCTACCAGGGACAAAGAGTTGGGAATGTCATTTGAATGTAGGTTGGCGTCTTCAATGAATGTACTCGTCGCGACGAACCCGACGTTAGTCTTGTCAATACCGAGCAGCTGCCTCTGTTAGCTCAGTCCATCGTGTCCTCGGTGACAGCGTACAATGAAACCAATCGCGAGGATCAATAGCAAGATGAAGTCTAGTTTGAGGTTGACCCGTCTATCCAGAGCCTTTTCTTCCTCTGAAAGAGCCTCATAATGGGATACCTCGATGACAACCATCTTCTTCGCATCTTCAATCTCGGCCAGTGAAGGCTTCTCCTGTACGTGAGTGACAACATCCATGCTTGCAGTATTGCACACCATCAAACGGCTTATCTAACTATTGATCATAGGAGCTGGGGTGTTTTAAAGAGCTCGACAGACCAACCGTGTCTCCACTTGAGTGCTGGCAATGACTGTTCCCCACAGTCTGGGGTAAGTTTGCGGGGTAACAGTGGGGAATATAAAATGGAGACTCTTCCCAGTCTTATCCAGCCATTGTCCCCAGCATGGCCCGGCATCGGAAGAAGTTGAATTTGCCGTGCAATTTCTGCCCCAAGCGCTATACCAAGTGCGAGCATCTTCAGGTACACCCTTAGGTCTTGTATCATTCGCACCAACTGACTTGGCGGAAGAGACATGAACGGACTCGTACGTTGCATATAGTTTGAGGGTCTGTACAGGCATCTGACTCTCTAGATACTGGCTCGAAGCCGTACCGCTGCACTTTCTGCGGAAGGTGTTTTTCCCGTCAGGACGTATTGAACCGTCATCTTAGGGTTCACTCGGACCCAACGAGACCAGGCGCTACACAAGCTACCGGTCATACCGAGGTCAGAGCACAGGAAACACCACAGACCTTGGCCGCACCAACGAACTAGCCCTTAGCGTCGGATCACGATGCATATTTGGCGCAGTTACGGGACAGTCGCTCTCTACCATTGTATGAGAGCACAATGGGTGATACTCGGCCAACTCCCGCCGACCTCGCATCCGGATTGCTGTGGCCTGACTCGGAAGGGTTGCTCGAAAACATCATGTCCATCGATCCTACCTTTTGGCAACAACCCCTTGCCTTGGCGCCATCGACGTTGGGTATGGCGGATACACCTGGGGAATTTGCGGAAAATAGGAACTACCAGGCTTCCGGCAACAGTACAATTGCCGACGACGGGAGGCATGCAGTGCAGTCACTCAGCAGTCTTCTTAGTGATACAGTAAGCTGACTGACTCTCCAACCCTCTTCACATCTGATGGTTTCAGTTCTCGACCGTCACTGCACCCGTAAGTCTGACCGGTTTCACATCGCGTTTCTTGGATGGTAGCCTGCATATGTTCTTCGAGAAGATTATCCCCATGTTCCCTATCTTCCATCGTCCAACGTTTGTTTTCCGAGACTGTGCCCCGCCGCTTCTTCTGAATGCCATTGCACTCGGAGCCTTATTCCTCGGTAGTGCGGATGCCGTCGCCAAGGTTCGTTCTCCATGTTGTTGCACCGCGCCACTAATTTTTCTAGGCTGACGTACTTTGGCGCTTGTCACATACTGCGGTAGCAACATCATGGCATACAATGATCACTTGGCGACGCACATCAGACTCCTGCGCAGGCGTCGAACTAGTACAGACGGTTCTGCTCAGCCAGATTTACGCCGCTTTATCCAAGGTGAGCACCTTTATCACCGGTTCTCGGTGCTGCTCTGACACGATGCAGAACAGGACCTTTCGCACTACCAGTCAGGTCTTTCATGGCTTGGGTATACATTGGGCTAGTCACTGTGGAATGTACGACGCGGCGAACGCGGTGGCTCTGCCGAAGCCAACCGAGAACCCAGATGTAAAATGTGAGGCATGGTATCGATGGATTGCACAAAAGACGATGCTACGAACGCTTCTCGGACTCTATATCGTAGACGGAGTAGTCTCACAGTTCAGCGGCAACCCAACCTTTGCTCGACACGCGGCAAACCCTCTTGCGCTGCCAAGTTGCGATGCAGTATTCAATGCTTCATCCGCTGACGACTGGATCCAGCTGATGCAGGAGTATCCTACTACACGAATCCGGTTCTGTGACGTTTACCATGAGCTTTTTCAAGAAAGCCAAGGTAGCGCGAGCGATCCTTTGCTCTACGGTGTCTCCCTGTTTCACCATAAGGTCGTCCTCGAGGGGATCAGATGCCTGGCCACTGAAATGAACGGGACGAATCCCCCTCCCGTAGGTGTGTCATCGAGGCAAGGTTTGATGTCTGCACTGTGGAAGTTACGTCAACATATCATCAACAGTCAACGCCTTACGCAAATTGATCAGTTGACTGCTTTCCTCCAGTGGCATTCCATTTGCCTTGATACAGTAGTCAGCACCGCACGTGGAACAAGACAGATGTGCCATCTGTTCGGTATAAAGCAGAATATATTCGGTGGCAGTCAACGCGAGGAGGGCCATATCAACCCAACTCGCTGGGCGCAGAGTGCCGCGGGGCGAGCGACATTGCTCCACGCGATCAACATTCAGACTATTGCAGCTCAGCTACCCCTTGGTATGGCATATGATGTCAACATCCCGGGCGCAGTCTTTGCAGCTGCGACGACGTACACGTCGTTCATTCTTGCCGGGGTGTCGAAGATTGTTTATCCAGCTACGATAGATTGGGACACGGTCTTGATGACGCTTCCGATGGACGCCAGGAGACCGATGGGTAATGAAGAAAGCATGCAGTATACGCTAGACTTCGTTACTGGATCTTTTGATCCGACAGGGATGCCGAGGGATAAATACGTGGTTCGGGACTTATCCTACGATCTGAATGCCATGCGGACCCTACTTCGAGGTTTGTCCTTGCAGTAGGGAGTCGCAGTGGAGATAGAGGGAGTTGTTAGTGCGTACATCGAACGGTACAAGCTGTAGCGCTGTCTGATGAGGAGAATGGTGTCTCCCCACCATGACTGGTGTATTAGCTGTGGCTTGGTGTCCCCAGATGTCCCCATGCCCTGTCTCCATTGTGTCCCCACTGTAACCATATTACTGAAAATAGCATTAAATAATCCTACTCAGTTCAACTCAGCCGTACTCGATCGTCGAGCTCTCGACGCCCCCAGCCCAATTTGATCCATCCACAATGCCCTCTGCAATGATCGAACCCCGAACCCAATCCGACGTATCAGTGGGCGATTTCAACCAGGTGACAGACAATAATCCCGAGAAGATCTACGCCCAATTCGCGGACTTACGGTCTAGATGTCCTGTCGCACATACAACCGACAATGGAGGCTTTTATCTTTTAACGAGGTATGAAGACATAAAGAACGCGGCTTCCGATACAGAAACCTTCATATCATCCGTCAAGGCTGTTATTCCCAGTGACCCTCGAGGTATCCGGAGACCGCCACTTAATACAGACCCTCCACCTCATACGCCGTACCGGACCGCACTTGACCGCACGTTGAGGCCGAAACTCCTCAGACACCTTGAGCCCGTTTTGAAGGAGCATGCCGAGCGCGAGTTTGCAAAGTTGGTTGCTAATGGGGGTGGCGATATATGCGGCGACTTTGCGGCCATCTTCGCCGCGTGGGTGGAGACAATATGGTTGAACCTGGAGGACGAAACGGCGCCAATACTTGCGGATACAGCAGCGGCTTGGGTAAACGCGTGGCGTAGACAAGACGCAAAAGAGACATCAGAACAGTCAGAAAAGTTGTATATCATCGCTCGGAAGCTGTTTGCTGACAGAAGGGTATCCCCTCGGGACCCCGAGCAAGATCCAGCATCGTCGCTCCTCCAGGAGAGAGATTCCAACGGCCAGCCTTTGAATGAGGAGCTCTTGATGTACGCGCCTACTCCGCCATGCTTTCTGGTGATGCTAATCCTGGCAGCGGTGCCCTCCGGCAATCCCTCGTTGTGGGCATGGTCGCACCCCCTCTATTGTTCGGTGACATATGCAACCACCTTTCGAAAGATAAAGAACTCCAAAACAGGCTACGCTCCAATTTATCCCTCATTCCCGCCGCTGTCGAAGAATTTGTCCGTCTGTACGTGCCATACCGCGGCTTCTGCCGGACTCCTTCCAGAGACGTTGAACTGTGCGGGCGAAAAATCCCCGCCAAATCGCCCATCACAATGACTTACGCAGCGGCCAATCGAGACCCAAGCGTATTTCCTGACCCTGACAAATTCATCCTGCACCGGCCCAATATCACCTCTCATCTGGGTTTCGGCCGCGGGAGACATCGTTGTCCGGGGATGCCGTTGGCAAGGATGTAGGTTAATTGCCCCATTATCTCTAAAGTGAGTGATATTAACATGTATACGAGGGCACTGCAAATCGGTCTTGTTGCGATCCTTCAGCAGTCGTCCGATTTCGACGTAAGTGGCCCATTGGAATACGCAGGGACGCCGGAGATGGGGATTACGAGTTGTCCGCTTCGAATCACACCCAGAAGAGACAGTGTATAGCCCTTGCGACAAGTCTGCAGTAAGTGCAGGCACTCCGAGAATTGAATACGTAACTTCAACCCAGCGAGGACAAGATAATAGTTCGCGGTGCATGTTTTGGCATAGACTGGTCTTTCCATCCCGCAGAATTTCACCCATTTCAGGTAACAATATGCGACACCCTGTACCTCGGGCAAGCATGAATTTTCTTGCGGCATATGCTAAGTACCCTCTTCATGCATTATCAGAGTTACCTATCTTAGAATATGCACAATTAAAGTAAATAATGCACCCATGGAATTAGCCCGGATCCCTAACAAGTGAAGTTAACGTCCTTTGTGGTTTAGCATTTCTTTGTTTAGCAACGTGTAGGCTTTTGACAGAAAGGAGATTCAAATAGTGGTATTAAGAACATTTGACAATACTGATGTTCTGATACCTGAACTCACTTGTTGTGAATAGCATTCACTATAGTAGGGAATGGGATTGTTTGTTTGGTTGGCGGCTTTAGGACTAGCCATAAACGATACTCTAAGGGGACTAGGAAATTAGAGACTTACTTGCAGTCCGAAAAAGACCGAGCAATCAAGGGGATATGCGCTGAGGCACACATAAGCGTATTGAATTTGAAACTCCAACGTTGGAGACATGTAGACAGCCCCGCCCTCCTGCGTTGGCTCTTATTAGGTGCTTTCCTGAGCAATATTAAGCGACAGGACAAGGGCATCCACGTCTTCACGCAGTATAAGGCTGAGTACCTGTGCGGTCTTATCTACGTTTGATTCGTCCGGCCAATTCCACTCGAAGCAAGGCAGGGCAGGGCTGAGGTCTCACGATTCCCGTTTCTCCCGACCCCAACAGACCAACCCTTCGATTTGTTTTTAAGCTGACAAGCTAACCACGATGTCCTTTACAGAAGAAATCCGCACTGAAGCCGCAAAGCGCAATGAAATCCGCAACATCCTTCGATCAAACTACGTTGGCCCTGAACGGGCAATGCAAGCATCCCTGAACGAATTCCGCCACTGGACACCACATGATGTAGACTCGCTTTTTAGAGATCTTCCACCCCTCCCTGAACGGAGACTATATCCCCTAGGCCCTGAAACTCGGTATCCGCCACCAGGAAGACGACGGTGGGCGGAACTTGCAGTCAAGGTCGCTACACTGGCCGTTGTGGATACAATCGCCGTTGCGGCGTCGCCGCTAGCGTTGGCAACGATGGATGTGGAAAAACGAAAGAAGACAGCCTCGCAACTGCTTGACATGAATATGAATATGGTTTCATCGTCGCTGTTTGTGGGACCGCCGTTAAGCCTAATGGAGCAGGCCGGTCGCGTGGGCCAGGCTCTGTGTGTGAATAGATGGGGTCAGTTTCGCATGCTGAGTTCTGGATACGCTGCTATCTCGCATGTATGGGCTGAGACCATGGGTCTTGAGTATAACGATGAAAAAGTCGACCAGGATGAACGCGGGCTACTTAAGACTCATTTCAACAAGATTATGGGAAAGGCTCTACAGTGCGGATACGAATGGATCTGGCTTGACCTTCTTGCTATTCCGAAAAAGTCAGACCCTTCCACTAGCAGTGCTCGTCTTACGGAGATCAAAACTCTCATTATCAACAGCTTGGACGCGGTATACAGGAAAGCGGACGCAGTCATCGTGCTAGACTCCTTTGCCTTGCACCTCGCGTCGGCTGACCCGTTGGTGACCGCGGCAGTACTCGTCTGCGGCAAGTGGCTGACCAGAATCTGGACTTATCAGGAAATCAAATTAGCACGAAAAGCGTTGATTGTTACCGCGACACATGTCGTTACATTTCAAGATATACTCAACACTCTAGAGTTCCAAGCCAGGCAGGACAGCAATCGTTTCCATGAGCTCCACTGTACCTTTGCGCGTTTGCAATCAATTTACGTGCCAGGAATCAATCTCGTTGATATAGCTCTGTCATGTACCAATCGCCACACGGAGAACGAAGTCGATTATGCCCGAGGCTTTTACGCTTTGCTTGGTTTGAAGTGGCAGGCTGGTTGGACCTACCAAGACGGAATCACGCATATCTACAACTCCCGGGCGCAGGAAGCAGCTATGATTGCCTCTATGCATGGCCCTCGTGGCTTGCCCAGTCCCTTCACCTGGGCTCCAAAGTATCTTGCGCAGCTCCAGGGTAAAACTTGGAAGCCTTACTACTTTAGGTGTGAAATGTTTGGTCTTGTAGGCAATTGGCATTCAGCTTCCGTTCTGAAGCTGGTGCGTGCGTGTCTATACGAGCAACCAGGTAGAGATGATAAATTAGCATTCGAGCTCCTTATCGGTAACAGCATGGGAGACACTGCGCCAGCCATAGTCGTTACTTGGAGCAAGGACTACACTAAAGATCTGACCAAGTGGACAGAACTGATTTCTGGCGGCAAGTCGAGGCTGCTGTGTGCGGATGAGATGGCGGTAGGTGAGAGCTTTCCGACAGTGCTTCTCGGTGTTTGCGAGGGTGATATCGAGTCTGAATACGGTCAGAAGGCTGGTACTATGGGATATGTTCTTGCAAGCGGGGTTCTAGTATCGGGAAATATGCACTCTGACCCTAAGAGATGGCTGCTAAAGTAATGCGAGTGAACGCAGGTGCTTTACCGACAGGGTACGCCCTAAGCGGGGACAGGTGGTCGGCATACAGCCTAGTACCATACATAGTCGTCGTGTGAATCAATCTCGTCTTTGCTTCTCTTTTCGCTGGGTAGGTATATATTTGGATCAGAACTGACTCTCTGGAAAACTAGCTCTGGGATGCTTTCGGTCGGGGCTGGTGAGACCTAAGATCAGAATGAGAAATGGTAGTCATTGAATGGACTTGCGCAATGAGCCAGAATGTTATTCGCACAATGCGGGAAGTATCTCTCTGTCTCTGTTTAGTCGAAGCCTGGTAATTTTTGATAAGCCCTCAAAAGAAAATCTCCTTTGGACCTCTAGTCAACGGAGAGATGTCACGCTGAGGCATTTTGTTGCAAGTGCAATTAATCTGCGAACAGTGACAGGGACTCCAGCTATAACTAGATTCTCGAGATACACTCTATTAAGTCTATTCTATCACCATGTTGAGATCTACGCTGAAATGCCTGCATCAGTGGTCTCCAGCAATTTCTTCAGCCACTCCAGCCTCGCCCTGAACGCCCTCTTACTAACCCTCGCCTCTGGCGCAAAAGTATCAAATGCATGCCACGCCCCAGGCCAAACATGCAGTTCTGTTTGCACTCCCGCCTTCCAGAGATTCCCCGCAAACTTCATATCCTGGTACCGGAAGACATCCGCCTCGCCGACGTCCAGGTATGTCGGCGGGAGACCCGACAGACCTAGTTGTGTTCCGGCTGCACGCGCAGGCAGTGTATAAATGCTGGCGTGTTCGCGGTCCTTACCGAGCGCAAGGTCGAGACCATGCGCGTTATCGTCCTTTGTCCATGGCGCAACATCGCCGTACTGTTCTATGGAATGAGAAGTCGTGGCAACGTCAACCCACGGATAGAAAAGCATTTGGCCAAGAAGCTTTGGCCCGGCACGGTCCCGTGCAAGTAACGAGACGCCCGCTGTGAGATTTTCGCCCGCGGAACCGCGGCATGTCACCAGCTTATCGGGGTTGAATCCAAGCTCCGAGGCGTGGGAATGTGCCCAGCGTAATGCTGCATAGGAATCCTCGACCTGCGCCGGCTGCGGATGCTCAGGTGCGAGCCGGTACTCAGTCGAGATAACGACCGCACCGAGTTTCTCAATGATGTCGAAGAGCGTGTTGAGCCCGACAAACCGATCGGCTGTGACGTGGCCACCACCGTGGAAATGGACGATTCCGACGGTCTGTGATGCTGGCTGAGCTTGATGCTCGGCTTTCGTCGAGTGCAGGATCGAGGCGCGTAATGCGCCTGCAGGGCCTGGAATGTCGACTCCCGAGTGCGAGATTAGAGATTCTCTGCCGGGGCTTATGGACTCCCACAATAGAATTGCGGCCTTGCGGCGGGCTGAAAGACTTTCTCGTAGCGGGGTTCGAGGGAAGCAGTTTTGGGCGACGGCGAGCTCAGGGTCTAGGGGTGGGCGAGTCGTTGATGGATGGTTAGTCATGGTTGTTACTGTGAGGGCTTCGAATCGGGGGATCGTGCTTGCTCTGGTATTCGTGAGACAATATGAGGGGTTTCGTGCGGTTTAAAATAGTGCTGGAAGACCCATAGCTCCACTGTCTACCGTCGAGTTCTGTGATTTGTGATGCAGATGTTGGTTCTATGTCGATCCATTTAGGTACCCGAGGTTATCGCCAGTTCGCCACGAGACATGAGGTGAACACGAACATCCTCCACATGGCTGTGGCAAGACAATGCAGACCATTACCTTACCTTTTGGCCAGATTTAGACAACTTCACTTGCCCGAAAAAGAAATGCGGAATCTATGAGTCTGGCATATCTGACTTATCTACATCTCTCGCATCCCGTATACTCTGGAGTGCAGGCACTGTCGAAGATGGCATATCTGCGCTTTTTTGCGCTTATTACTCGCAGGTAACAAGCTCTGTAACTTAAGGGACTTATATTGTCAATTTTCATTGGAAGGTTCTGTTTCAGTTGTTGCAGGAATTGTATAACCCTAGAACTTCTAATTCAACAGCCCGAGTGGCACCAGATAGATATGGCATGCTACATACCGTAACGGTCAAGCTAGCAATAGGGTCAGCTGCAGTATCACGGCGTGAGTCTCGACTAGGGTTCCCCTCTTGGTAAGCACATACTCCTGTATAAATGGAGCTGGTATCCGGGATGTATACAAGTAACCCAGATCTCTCGTAGATCGATAGTTCTGTCTGATTCAGGACCATCTAATGTTGCTCACTCGAAGCATTCATTCCCTGGGGAAGCTCCAGCAATGAAGACTCTCGCTGAGGCAGCCAGGGTTCTATGACTAGGTGAGATGGGGTAGTATATCTCGTATGGAAGCGAGGGGCTAAACCTGAAGTGCCTGTGAGTCCAGGCGAATGCTAATCCGCTGGTCGTGAGGAGAACCAAGCGTATAAAGCTGTGAGGGGTCTGGATATGCTTGTTTCGCTGGCGAGCTTGAAGGCGACGTTGTAACTTGGTTTGACGACGTCACTGTTCCAAAAATATGATCGAGTAGATGAGGTCGCATACCTACAGGTGCCAGATAGTCCTGCCGCACAAGAAGATGTTCAATGGAAACAACCACAAAGCTATCATTCAATGCTAAACGAATACTTATGTCTTTTGTTTTACTCCATCGACAGTTCGAATTGGCATTTTGGCCATTTTTTCCCTCATTCTTTTTTTTTATTTTATGTATTCGTCAATTCATCCTTTCGTTTTCTTTTCTATTCTTTTTAGTTTGATTTTAATTTTTGTATCTTTATTTATTTTTATATTTTTACTATTTTTTTCTGAGCAAGGGAGCTAGCTGACTGTAGAGCTCACATGTGTATCAGATAGATGAAAGGAGAGGGAAAACGCTCCTTGAGGCAATGGGAATAGAGACGGCAGAGGGAGAAATCATCTACTTAGTAGTTTCACAGGTCACACTTGTATAATATAATCTGGTACTACTTGGAGGACCGGGGATCGGTTGATCTACAGGAAATTCCTTCCCTTTCTCGCCTAAGCGGCCTCTCCCTTAAAGAGGATCCCCGCACATCGCTTCCTGCTGTCGGTCTTGGCTTGGACCCTGCTCGTACATAATTAACCCGAGAACGCAGATCATGTATATCAGAGACTGGAGACTCCATAGATTACGTGAGTGATAGGTGGAAAATCAAGCTCGCTCAGTCTTGTTCAATCTTGGGCTCTGTTCTGCTGGTTACTGGCTCGTATTTAAAGGTTCGAGTAGCCCTTGGCCAGGGAAAAGAGGTCAGATTATTCCTGTATGGGTCAAAATGGCCACTTTACCCCTTACCCTGGCATGTCTTCTAGCTATTCTCGTTACGACAAGCCTGGCTCTCCTAGAGGAGCAAATCGTTACGTTCCAGCCCCAAACAGGAGCAATTCCAATCCAACGTGCCGCAATACTATATGATAGTCAAGACCCAATTGCCATTGAGATTGCCACAGAAAGCCTGGCAAATGATTTCGAGAAAATCACGGGAAGAAGACCTCGTCGGCTTGCTGTAGATGCAAATGGATCTGCTAGTCTAGGGTCGACGAAAACAGCCATTATTGCAGCGACAGTCGATTCGGGGCTCATACGGGACCTGGAGAATAGGGGTCTTCTGAACGTGACAGACATCCGGGGTGAATGGGAGACGTTTCGCACGACCGTTGTCACGGATTATCAAGGGGGAAACGATGCGCTTGTCATCGCGGGCAGCGATAAGCGGGCAGTCGTATATGGGTTATACACCCTCGCCGAGCAGTGCGGGCAGTCACCGTAAGCTCCAGATTTGACTTATTCCAAGGAAATTGATTAACGAGGGTAAAGGTACCACTACTGGGCTGATGTACCCCCTACCCAGCATTCCACCATATATGCCCTCCCCAAAACAACAAGACAAGGCCCACCGAGTGTGAAGTACCGGGGGCTCTTCGTAAACGACGAAGCACCCGCCCTGACAAGCTGGTGGTCCAAGAAACACGGTGTGGACCACTACCCGCTGGACGCCGAATTCTACCGATACGTCTTTGATCTGATTCTGCGACTGAAGGGAAACTTCATATGGCCGGCCATGTGGGCATCGTATGTCCCTCGGCCGGGGAATATTTTCTTTACAGATGATCCCCACAATCAGCAACTGGCTAATGATTATGGTATCGTGGTCTCGACAAGCCATCACGAGCCGATGCAGCGCGCGACCAATGAGTGGAATTCGTCAGAGACGGGCGAGTGGGATTGGACGGTTAACAAGGCGAATGTGACAAGATTTATGCGAGAAGGTGTGAGACGCGCAGCAAAGAATGAGACTTACTTTACGCTGGGGATGCGTGGTCCCAGTGACAGTGCCATCAGTGCCCCCGATCCCATTGCGCTGCTGGAAGACGTTTTTGAAACACAGAGGGATATGCTGACGGAGGAATACGGCAGTCTCTCCACTGTTAACCGTGCGTTTACATTCTATGCTGCGAACCTGTTCCCGTGCTGATACAGATGGTGGCAGAGGTCTGGACCATATACAAGGAGGTTGCAACCTACTATGCTGGAGGGTTGAACCCGCCCGAGGACGTAACCCTCATGTTTACGGACGATAACTGGGGAAATATCATGCGGTTGCCAAGTGCCGAAGAGGCTGCGAGGCCTGGTGGAATTGGGGTGCGCGATATTACTCCCATTCAAATGATCAAAAACTAAGAAAAGGCAGCTCTATTACCATTTTGAGTACGTTGGCCGTCCTAAGAGCTACAAGTGGCAGAACACAAACAACCTCGTATGCAACTACAAGCTGGGAGAAGGTTGACTGTGACTGACTGAAGCAGGCCAAAGTCTACAAAGAACTATCGCAGGCCCTAGACCGAGGTGCAGATCGGATTTGGGTCTTCAATGTTGCCGACATCAAGCCGATGGAGTTGCCGTTTGCCTTCTCTATGGATCTGGCGTGGAACTCATCACGATTTGATTTCGCCACGATTCCGGAATATCTCAAGACATTTGTCTCGCGGGAGCTTGGATGCAAAGACAAAGAAGCAGAGGAGATTGCATCTATCCTCCTTCGGCACAGTGAGCTTGTTGGACGCCGCAAGTATGAAGGGGTTACATCTGCAACCTATTCCTTCTATAACTACCACGAGGTCGAGCGAGTCCTGCAAGAATGGGAAGACCTCGGAGCCAGAGTGACAAAGGCCCTCGCCTTCATATCCCCAGCCAGCCAAGCTGCATTCATTCACCTTGTCCAGTATCCCGTTCAGGCTGGCCTGGTTTACCATCGCATCGTCCTCGGACAGACGATCAACCAGCAATTCGCGATCCAACGTCGGAACACAGCAAATACGGTTGCAGAGCAGATTCTCGCAGCGTCTGAAGCAGACGCAGACCTCAGAGAAGACTTCCATTCCATGCTTGACGGCAAATGGGACGGGATTATGGACCAACCGAAGCTGGAGCAATGGCAATGGGAGACGTGGCTGTACCCTTCTCGGGACATCATTCAGAACCTGTCATTTGTGCAGCCACGACAGGACTTTGTTTATAATTTAGGCAACCTGGGAATATACGCTGAGGGATCGCAAAGTGCTGCTATGCAATCGTATGTATGCGAGTCGTGCGATCAGACTGCACCCACTGTTGGCTCACGAGCGCCGATATTGCCGACGATGGACCCATATGGCCCGTCCTCTTACACGGTTGACTTTTTCCACCGCGGCGATTACCGGAAGCCCATCTCTTACAATTTAAGCATACCATACGAGTGGATCAATATCAGCCGTTTATCAGGCAAGCTCTCGCAGGAAACTCCAGAGGAACGCCTGACAGTGTCAATCGACTGGCCTAAGGTTCCTGAGAGCTTCAACGAGACCGTACTTATAGACGTTCACTACGACACTCAGCCGCATTTTGAAAACCTTCACATCCCAATCCTGAATAGGCCCGCCCTTCCGGCTGGTTTCCATGGCTTCCCAGCAACAAACGGCTACGTATCGATCGAGGCATCGCACTTCCAGCGCGCCATCAGTGGCTCAGATACGGTTTCGTTCAAAGCTCTCCCCTATCTTGGAACGCGCACCGAGTCTGGCGCTGTCGCGTTAAGGCCGTACAAAGCCGCACGAGCCTCACACAGCACAGCACAGAATGCAAAAGTTGAATATGACTTCTTTCTCTTCGAGAGCAGCCAGAACCTAACCGCCACGATTTTCCTCACCCAGAACCTTGATACGGATCCTTCCCTGCCAATGCAGTACTCCCTGGCCGTAGATTCAAGTGAAGCGAGTTTTACCCACTTGCTTCAGGAGCCTGAGACGCCCGGTGACTTGCCGGATATCTGGACAGATCAAGTGCAGGATGGAGTGTGGACTGTGCATGCGCAATTGGGCCCTGTTTCTGCTGGTAGACATACACTTACCTGGCGGGTTAATTCGCCAGAGGTTTATCTCGAAAAGATTGTCTTGGATACGGCAGGTGCTGTTCGAAAGAGTTACCTTGGGCCTCCGGAGACGATGATGGTTTGATGTGGATTCCGGTTGTTTGAGTACCGAGCTATAGAGAACGTCAGGATCTTGACTAGGCTATGGTATGCCGCAATGCCCGGCTTTTTCGGATGCTCTACATCGGTTATGCTAGCGCGTTAGCACATAAATCATTCCTAGCACTAGCTGAGTTGGTATTGTTGAGGCTCTCAGTCTGTAACCTCAATATCCCATGTTTGGTGCATGGTTCTAGTGCCTTACAGGCTACATATAAACCCTGTGATTGACATGAGCTGGTAGAGTTAATGGCATAGTGACTGCAGTGAATGAGTATGAAGTTGGTGGGCAGTGTCAGAATATGATGATGACTTCTGAATCCCAACTAACCATAACAATAAGACCTGCACAAGCTCCAGAATGTAAAGGCCTTGAACGCTGCCCGTAGGACACGAGTCTCGAGTCAATGAGAAGCCAGTTAACAGTCACCCTGCATAGGCTTGTGTTCAACAAGGACCTCTTCAGTCCTCACTAGATTATGCCCGAGGACAAACACTTAAATAGCTATCATCTCTGAGAAGCAGTATTTTCGGCGGTCACTACCTTCTAGCAAAATATATTCCTAGTGAAAGAGGTTGGATTGTGCATAAACCTCCAAGGCGCACCTTTTCTCGCTACTATTTAGATACTTCAAAATTCGAACGCACTGTAGTCGCCAGAATTTGGACACAATTGCTCAGGCTCTATACCTCAAGGCTTAGGCGCCATGGCTTCATAATCTCTCACTTAGTAATAGTTAACTTGAAGCCATTTGGTCTATGTCAACCGGCGGAGATCTCTCCTAATCATGCAGCACCTCGGTCGACCTTCCTTTCAGCCCGCTGCTATGGAGACGATTAATATACCTCCTGACGATCAGGAGAAACATCATAATAGTTATAAATCTCTATACAGACTGTAGATAGGAGATTAGGTCCTTCAATATTAATGATTTCGTTGCATCCATTGGTCACATGACCGAAACCAGCGCTAAAAACCACCTCGATAGTCGATACGTATCAATCCGCAACGCCGAGATCTTTAGGATCGTCAAGCGTCAAGATTAGGCAAAAACAACATCTTCCCCTCCAAACGTTAGTCTCCACCAACACAATGTCATCTCAGAATATATCTCTCTCTGATAACTTGATGTTCTAACCAAAATCACAATCATAATCCAAAACCCCAATCATTATCAAGGCTCCCATTCATATCATAGTCTGGCCATAGGCCCTGTCCGAGCTCATTGAAGAAAGTGCTCAGCCCGAGCCCGGTATCTTCGGCTACCAGGAATTCTTCCAGATGTGGCCGCATTTTGTCAGAGTTTTGAACCTGAGGTGCACCAGGTACCTGTCCATCATGAAATTCATTTTCGGGGTCGGTGAGGGGATCTTTCAAGGCTGGCGAGGGATCTCGAGAAAGCTGGTGCGCAGGTTGATTTTCTTGGTAAATTCGGGTTGGATCTCTTGCTTGAGTCTGTTGTTTCTGGCTCTGTCGCGCTAATGGCGTAATGGAGCAGATGGTGACTTTTCCAAAGTATGGCAGAGAGATTGTGCAAGTCTGCTCTGTGTTCGAACGGGCACTGGCACCAGAGATGGGTTTGTCAAGAATTTGCTGCAATATCCTGCTGAAATCAGATGCCATGCTTCCTCCAGTTTCCGTCCCCGCTCGGACTAAAACAGCTATTGTGTCTTCCACAAGATTGATATCAAGGTTAACTTGCTGCTCGATCTGGGTTGGCTGCATGGCAGGAAAGCGAACAGAGTTAACTACCAGCAGCATCGCCATTGTAAAGGCTAGAAAGTCCACAAGCTTGCATAGATACCGCTTTTTAGTGAGGCGGAACTCCTTATAAGCGAGAAGGCTCGCTCGTGAGGACTCCAGCGCTGCTAAGCGACAGCATTGGAATTTGTCATTGGCTGTGGAGCTCAGCATTTGTGGGAGATGTAAGAATGCTTTAACAACGTGGTGGATGAATTGAAGCATGACAGCCTCATAGCACTTTCCGTCCATGCTTTTGTACCTGCTAGGACACATTCGCTGCCAGGCTTCCGGAATTTCACTTATCATACTCTCGAGCTCTTCATCTAAACGGAAGATTTCTGACAATGGTTGATCTGAGCGGTCCTGATTATAGTCGATGAGTTTGCCGAGGACAAGCGAAAGCTGAGACATGTATATATAGGAAGGTGTGATCTGTGACGGGAGATTGAGATCAATTTGGTGGTTGAGCAGTTTACTCGGAATGGCGCAAGGGAGCCCCAATATTAGACTCAGAAACCGATCAATGAATATTGAAGAACACCACATCTTCGAACTACGAGAAAGTTCTGCGTCGCTGATGACTGACAAATTGTCTATAGAGATGTGTATTCCAGCGAGCTGGGCAAAGTTAATCGCTCGTCGAGTAGTCAGCCACGCCTTTCGGAGCCGACCTTGATTCATGTAGTGCTTTGATAGCAAGACCAGGCATTCCATACCAGTAAGATTGGATGCGAATTCATCGTCGTGTATTATGAGCCTCTCAATGTCAGTGATGCATCGGCTCATAAATTTTGCTGGCTCAAAGGGGATTGAGAGGCTGTTATAGTCGAAGTCCGATGGGAGCTGTTCCACGCTAATCGTAAGACATAGCAATACTTTGGCAACCTCAGCTGGCGTCACTGGGCAATCACAAGAGCATATACTTGCTTCCTGCCCATCAAGGCATTTGTCACATATACCGGGAAACTCTGTCTGCCACGCTACCCACCACATCAATGAAGAATGTACTAGCTTTTTCATATCATCGCGAGGTGGGAGCAGGCTCATCAAGGACCTCCGTATAGCTGTCGCTTGCGCCGATAATGGTTTACTCGGTAGAAAGCTCTCGTCAGACCTCGAGCGCCCTACTTTTAGGCCCATGATATCGTTTTCGAAGAGCTGCAGAACCGGTGCGTGCACCTTGTGTCTGTCGACAGCTCGTAGCTGGAAGTCATCGAAAACAGCTGACGTTGTTGTCGTCATCTCAGGCGGCTGAGGCACTGCGTCGCTAGTTAGGTATTGACTCGAAATAACTTGGGACGCGCACAGGGAGAGGGAGTATTGCAGCCGCTCAGAGGCTGATTGGATCATAGTCAAAGCGAATGACAGAACATCTAGCGTATCAACTGGAATGGTACTGTACCTTCTGGTGAAGACCTAGAAGACAAAGCTCCTCCCTTCCGTCTGCCATCGACAGTATCAAGCCTGTCGAGTAAAGCTTGTACCACATCCTCTAAATGCATCACACGCTCGCGCAAACTGTATGGTTTTTCATCACGACGATTATCATGACAACCAAAACCCTTCTGTGCATGCTCCTGATCAACGCAGGTGAATCCTCTTAGGCGACACTCCCGGCAAATCCCGGATCTATTCGAATCGACTATACACTTTATTTTACGGCGCCGACCTATAATGTGTCTTAGTACACGATCAGATTGTTCAGCTCTGCATGGGCACACGGCTTGTGCACGAACAATGTTGTGTTGGACATACATTCCATGCAGCTTCGTGTTCCCTTTCTCATCTTCTTCCTGGGTGGAAGGGCATTTAAGGGGTCTAACGTGGCTTCAAAACTGTTGTGAATGCTCAGAGGGGAAAGGGCAGAAGGAAACTGTATCAACTACATGGACGTAGCCTACTAAGGATCAGATGCTATATAATAATTAATTGGCTATCTTGTTAATAATAGATCTCCTCTGTATGCTATATAGAGGGGTTAGATCAGGGGTTAGAGATTAGGCTGCTTATATTATGTGGTATAAGCCAGGGCTTATTATATATACCAGGTATACATAATAAAGGTTATATAATATATTTATATTACTTCCCTTTATTTAATACCCTAAAATAAATAGAATGAAGCTATACAAGCTTTTAAAAAATAAAATAAAACAAAACTAATAAAGGGGTATTAAATACCTTTATTTTATTAATCTAAGGATCTGTCAGATAAGGCCAAAAGAGTCCTTCTTAGGAGTCGGGCTCAACAGGTCCTAAGGATATTCTGAGATCAGACAAGGAAGATATGGTGAAATGCAGTAACTTGATATCGTTGACAATGTTGGCTATCTTGGTTATTCCGAAAATAAGACACGAAGTACAAAACTAATTACATGGTAATGAGCGTCCTTAAATACCCTGTTCCATCATATCCCCCATATGCCGGTATCATATTCCCAGTATGCTTCTTCATATCACGGATATGCTCCTATCCCGTTTCGGTCTTAGCTTCATATTGCCAGTATGACGGTTTCGGCCCGTCTTTCTTCCGTTGTTGTTACACGCTAGCTGCGGCGCAGCTTGGTCGATTGGCTGACGTCGTTCAGTCATTCTGACAGGATCTTAATATTAGACTTGTTAAACCACGGGTTGGGGCGGGTTTTCAGGGCTAGCTGATCCGCCCGCGCGGGTTTTGGGGTGGGTTACCTAGACAGTAAACCGCCCATGGGTTAAGCAAATAATCTTAACCCAACCCAGATAACCCAAATAACCCAAGTATGCTGATCGCTGCCTATAAAGGTATTGATCTACATACTTAAATAAAATACTGTATTAGAGTACAGTATTATATCTTATTTAGTAGATATATGTACTGTAAATACAGTACT
>QPHH01000035.1:39783-162277 GCA_003574815.1 Aspergillus spinulosporus | reverse complement strand
TGGATTATTAGAGGGTCCAACCCAACCCATTTCTTGGCGGGTTGGGTCGGGTTGGGTCGGGTTTCGTGGGTTGGGTTGAACAAGTCTAGTACCTTGTACAAGGAACCCATAACATTGAGTGCGCAAATCAGAAAAAAAATATAAAATAGAAATAATAATAACAAAATGCAAAACTAGGAATCTAGATTTAGCCTTTATATTATCTCTGCTTTAATTATACTTTGCACTCAAACAGACCTGAGTCCAGGATACTCCTGCTCCTGACTAGTCTAACCCTATCTATATCTAGCTTACTAAATGATGACTAAGCGAGCTCTACCCGACGGGCAGGCGGCACGTACTCGCGGCATCGGATTCCAGCATGCTCCGACAGCCTTTCTATCTATCACATTAACTTGGGAGAATATCATTTGACAGGGTTTGCCCAAAGGGAGAAAAGAGAAGGAGTCTAGCCAAAACTCGATCTCGCTCTAATATACGGATGTAATTTATTGCTTCCATACTTCCAAGTCACCGTTCGACTCTCCGAGGTCGGCCCAGCAAACAGCGGGCCATATCAGTTGACTGTTCCCACAAACGGTAATGACAAGGGCGCGACAGTCCACGTGACTATCTTTTGTCTGGTCCGGCTGACTCCAACTACAACTTTTCAGCTTCTCCATCACTTCACAGCTCATAAACCTGGCACCGGATGACGCACAATAGCTCAGATAATCTTCAAAGCGGGTTGTTGTCGGCGAGCTCGATCCTCAATGACGAATTTACTGGAATCTGGCCGTCGCCGGATATTGGTCTCACCCCGCCGGAGACTCCCATTTTCGCCAACGGGTCCTGCTCTACATCTTTTGATGGTTCCCATGCAGTATATATAGATGAACCATCTGGTACAGTATCTCTGGGCTCAGGGCAGGAAATAGCCAATGACACAGAACACACGGTGTCACAGCCGCACAGTACGAGAGGGACGGGAGTGGATATCCTGAAAAAATGGTTCGACCAGCATTGCGATAAGCCCTATCCAACCAAGGAGGAGAAGATGGAGCTAGCCAGTCGGTCTGGCCTGACGCTCACCCAAATTTCTACATGGTTTGCCAACACCCGCAGGCGGCGCAAGAACAAGTCGCTGCTTTCGAACCCACTACTGGCTTCGACTCGACGTTCCACCAAAACGAGGCGGCCTTTGGAAGGAGAGCTAAGCCTTATGAGTCCTATGGAGAGGTGGAGGAACTCTCCCCCTGAGGCTGAGGGTGCGTCCTTGGATGCCATTATGGGGGCTGTGGTCAACAGCGACTTCACAACGCACCAAGATCCGTACATCAGATACTCGGGGCAATCTACGCCAAGTGACGCCCGGTCAGCAGCCTCATCCAATGCATCTGGGTCTGCCTTCTCAAACAACTCGGTATCTTCTACTCACAGCATTGGGTCTCATAGCTCGGCTGGTTCATTCCACCGGTTCTACTCGGCCGAAACACCAAGGCGCCGAAGACGGAGGAAGCGGGCGACTGTATTTCCAAAGCGAGCGGCAAAAACTCAAGAACCAAGGCCATTTCAATGTACCTTCTGCACTGACACCTTTCGCACCAAGTACGACTGGAGCCGGCACGAGAAGACGCTGCATCTTTCATTAGAGAGTTATACCTGCTGTTCAAGCGGGCCAACCTATACTGATACTGCGGGGTCTCAACGGTGTTGCTTTTGCGATCACCTCCAGCCTACAGACGCCCATATCGAGTCACATTTCTATACCAGATGCCAAGAAAAGCCGGTAGTCCTTCGTACATTCTACCGGAAGGATCACCTCGTCCAACATCTGCGTCTTGTACATGGAGTAAGCCAGTTTCTTCCGGGAATGGAAGGCTGGAAAATGCAAGTCGACAACATCAACTCGCGATGCGGGCTGTGCGATACCACCTTTGTCTCGTGGTCAGCACGAAATGAACATATTGGACAGCATTTCCGGAACGGCGCGCTGATGAAGGACTGGAAAGGCTCAAGGGGCCTTGACCCGTCTGTGGCCTTTGCTGTGGAAAACGCCATGCCGCCGTACCTGATTGGCATCGAGGCTCTGACACCGGATCCGTTCAGTGCTTCGCGCCTCCCGAACCAGTCGTACCCTGGCGATAACCTACCAACTCCATGGCCACAGCTGCAAAGTGATGCAAAACGGTCGCCTTTCAACCATTTTACCATAGACCTTACCAACTTTGTGCGTGAAGCCCAGTTTCTCAACCAACCCATCACGGACACCGTGCTGCAAACCGCTGGCCGCCGAATCCTATTCGATGACGAAGACACGTGGAATCAGACACCGGCAGATAATCCAGAGTGGTTGCAAATGTTCAAACGAGCGGTCTGTCTTGAGTGCGAAGGGGAGGATAACCTATCCGCGGCTCACCCACCTCTGAGCGTCGAGGACTTTGATTTCTTCCCTTCATCCGCTGAACCGTGGGCTATGTGGAACATTTTTAATGCCAACCTTGGCACTGGCGAAAGCACAGATGCGATAGAACTGGGTGCCTCGCTTCCATGGCGGGACCCTGGTGGTGGCACACCATTGACAAAGTGTTGTGCAGAGGATAAGCTCACCGAACCTGAGAGCCTACCAGAGCTCACATCGGCCACCCTTGACCAATTCAGACAATGATGTATCATCACTGAGCAACGCTTCAATGGCAGAAGGGATAGTATCGCAGTCCCAGGTGTCGAGGTGAACCGAAGTGAATCAAGCCGCTCTTGTTGTGCTAGGGAAGAAATCAAGCCTGCCGCTGCACCTTCTGCAAACCTGAGCGGCTCCAGCTCTCCGGGGTCAGCAATAAGGTGAGGACTGACTTCAATATCCCATTAATACTTCACAATACGATACATACAACTTTCTATGAATCGGGTATTGGCCGGTATACCGCTCTACCAAAAAAAAATAGCGCCGAATTATCTGCCTTGAAGCCGGAAATCGAGGTGTTGGCTTTTAGCCGATTGGGCGCTGCTGGTAGAATCAACAAGATACACTCAGTTACAAGAACCCACTGCTCGAATCACCAAACGCACATTTCCATACAGCGTCATCAGCCTGCACTAGGACGAGTCCCAAGGCTCAGGGTTAAGCTCTGCTTTTTTTCCGGTCCGGAAACGTGCACGCTCTACCCTGACAACCACCTACAACAGACCTCCGTTAGCTTAGCGGCAATATCGACATGCCGATTGTACCGATGCATGCTATGTAGTAAAAAAAAAAAAGGCCTCTCTTGTCGCCCGTCTCAAACGATTTGTCTTAGCATTCCATTGAACGAGAGGGTATCGAAGCGCTCAAGACCAAAATCGCCTGTCTAGGACCTTCCGCAAGCAGCATGGCTGCGGGGCAGCGGCTATGTTAAAGTGTATGATCTAGGGCATTGCTAACCCAGGTTGGAATTTTACTAAACAAGCAATCAGAGGACTGTGTCTGCTAGTGTTTTGCCGCTTATTTTCAATTTGAGTCCAAAACTCTACACGTTATGGTTTGCAGGGGTGGTGGAAACATCAATGAGGTTGGAGAAGTGAATTCGCAAATGACTATGTTTGCTTTAAGATTTACGAGAATTCTGAGCTCAAATGGTATTATTCAACTAAATAGGGCCCTTGGCTTCCACATCTCCATATTACCTTCGTCAGTTATCAGAAGTCGTTCTTTATTATGCCATATGTCTTCGATACCTTTTTGCCTTCGGCTTTGAAAGGGGCACCCCGAATCCCTGATCATAATGCTTATCACTCGCGACATATAGCGGCGGTTTATCAATTCATTTCAAGCCGTACCATCGCTGCCCCAACCCTTATCATATCTCCTGGCTATGAGACGGCGTCGGCGTCGGACTACCGCGACTGATCGGCGCCGCCGTTGGAGTAGATAGCTTCCTTTACTATACATTGATAAGCGCGCCGGCAATGCCGCAGTACTGTGCATATAGATATCAGCGGAACACGCACCATAACCTTCAATCACAAAGCCAAGGTCATCGCATAGTGTAAATCAGAATGCCTGAAGTCTACGCCAGCCATCCCGACTACGGCTATGCCCGCGACTTCAAAGGCTACGGCGAATCCGGCTTGAAAATTACCTGGCCCAACAACGCTAAAATCGCCGTCTCGTTTGTGATCAATTATGAAGAGGTCCGCCTACCCCGTCCTACATATTCGTCCCCATATTGACTATTTGTGTAATCAGGGCGGCGAACGGTCCGTCCTAGAAGGCGACGGGGTGTCCGAAACAAACCTGCGCGAGAACCCAACAGGTCCCCAAAGCATAAATGAGCGAAACTACAATGCCGAGTCAGAATATGAGTATGGCAGTCGCGCGGGCTGGTGGCGGCTCTTCCGCCTGTTCCAGAAACACGGCATGAAATTCACGCTCTATGCTGTTGCGCGCGCGCTAGAGCATAATCCGGACGTGGCGAAGCGCTGTGTGGACGAGGGGCACGATGTTGCGTCACACGCTTACCGCTGGGTCAATTATCATGATTTCAGTATCGAAAAGGAAAAGGACTACATCCGCAAGGCTGTTATGTCTCTGAAGTCTCTCACGGGATACGCACCCAAGGGGTGGTACTACGGACGACCGAGCCCGCATTCGCGGACCCTCGTTCCACAGGTTTACGAGGAAATGGGCGAGGAGCTTCTCTGGGCAAGCGATACCTACGCCGACGATGTACCTTACTGGATTGATCTGCCCACTGAGCGGGATATCCCTGCTCACAGCGCAAAAGGGTGCCTGATGATTCCTTACAGCTACGACTGCAACGACTTCAAGTTTCATGTGCCGGGTTCTGGATTCAGGGATCCAGATGGATTCCTGACGCACTTGAAGAACGCGTTTGATGTGCTTTATGAGGAGGGGGAGGAGGGCGCTCCAAAGATGATGACGGTTGGATTGCACTGTAGAATTATTGGGCGGCCAGGGCGTTTCAAAGCGCTGAAGGAGTTTGTTGAGTACATTGCTGCGAAGGAGGGGGTTTGGGTTGCGACCAGGACAGAGATTGCAGAGGGTTTTAGAGCCACATTTCCGTATAAAAAGGGGTTGTTGGCGGAGGTGATAAGTCGTGAGTGAAATAGAGCATAACAACTGTATTGAGAACTCAGGATGGATAATGTTAGGTGTGAACATGTGAACTTTGGCTTCTGTAGGGAATGGCGATCGGACATCCGAATATAGATTCCAGGTCAGACTATGGACTCTCTATATCCAGGCTCTCTATCAGCCTTATCAAGATCGGACGTCCGATGTCCATATCTTGCTGCGATTCCCGGAGCAAAAAGTCCAGGCTTGGGTTTCTTATCGAACCACTAGATTCACGGCTTGGACTCTCTGTCCAAGCTTGAATCATTTATGCCGTGCTGCTTATCACTCACCATGATGTCGACAGATAACGTAGCCCTATATGAAACCTGTATAGTTGGCTGGAGCTCATCTAGGTTGCGTTGAAATCGCCGTAGTGAATAGCAGTCATTCAGTCAGCTACCATGGCACTTCGCCGCTTTATACAATACATCGAAACTGACCCAGCCCCCAAGAACCACCAGTCACTCGGCAAAGGACGATGGTCGAACAGAGATCTTGAGCCGACGTACCCTGAAGAGCGGACGTGGACTTGGTACTTCCCTACCTCCCAAACCATTATACTGCCCTATATCTGAGAATGAGAGCTTAACCCACGCTTTGTAGGTACAACCTCCCTCTCTTCTGGTTCTCAGTGGCGTTTGGGGCCACAGGATGGAATGTTGCTGCGAGTCTGGTTGCGACGGGATTGGTGCCTCCTCTCGGCCCATTGAATCGAGCTCTGCTAATGCTGTGACAGGCCTGGAACCAAGCTTTTATTGCCTGCTGTCTTGGCTCGTTTATAGCAGCGTTAGGTGTTATCGGTATGGCACGTCCAGGTGCTACATATCATGTAGGCTTGTACGTTAGCCACCCCCTCCGTGCTGTCTCTATGGTCACAGTCCTGAACTGAATAACCATAACGCAGCCCCGTTCTCGCACGCTCCACATTCGGCCTCTACGGGTCCTATTTTTTTGTCTTCATCCGGGCCGTCGTATGCATCGTCTGGTACGGGATTCAGAGCATGTACGGGGCGAATCTCCTGTCCGTAATGCTCCGGTGCATGTTCGGACACAAGTGGACGGAGTTTGCGAATGCGCTGCCGGCGTCTGCAGATGTTACCTCTCAGCAGTTACTGTGCTTTTTCCTTGTGTGGTTGGCTGAGCTGCCGTTCGTATGTTTCCTGCCTGCAGAGAGTATGAGTAAGAAAAGAAAAGACTAACAGTGTGGACGTAGTGCTTCATCCACCCCACGAAGATCCACTGGTTGTTCAGCCTGAAAGGAGTGGTGATGCCCTTTGTCACATTTGGTCTCTTTGGGTGGTGCATGGCACATGGGGCAGGGATCTCCAGCATCCACCTCGCTTCTAGCACGGCCCCCTCAGGCGCGAATTTAGGATGGGCCGTTATGGATGGGATTAATGTGATCATGGGCTCGTTGAGTCCGATGCTCGTCAATCAGCCAGATCTTGCGCGCTACTGTCGCAGGCCGAGAGACGCGGGTTGGCCGCAGGGTGCCGCGGTGTTCGTGTCCAAGGTTATCGTCTTCTTCCTGGGCCTGGCGAGTACAGCCAGTATCCAGGGGAAGTGGGGAACTGCATACTGTACTTACTCTGCCCGACATTCCCTCTCTTTCCTGGCTTTGAGATGCTGATCGTGATATGTTGTGCAGGGAACATCTGGGACCTTCTCTCTGCCATCCTCGACCACGAGTGGACACCAGGTTCTCGCTGCGCGGTATGGCTAGTCGCATTTAGCTTCCTCATCAGCCAGTTCGGGACGAATTTTGGGGGGAACTCGATTCCCTTTGGCGCAGACATGACGGGTCTCTTCCCGCGGTTCTTGACGATCCGACGCGGCCAAGTTCTATGCGCTGTTCTTGGTGTCTGCGTCGTGCCCTGGAAGCTGCTCGCTAGTGCAGGTGCTTTCCTGAGCTTCCTAGGAAGCTATAACATTTTTATGGCGCCACTTTGTGCTGTAGGGATTCCTATCTTTGACCCCCTTTGAACCGAAAATGTGAAGACGCTGACTGACAGTGTGGTAGATAATAATGACTGACTACGTCTCCCGCAATGGCAACATCCACGTTGCCTCATTGTACAACGCCACGAAAACAGGTCTGTATTGGTTCTGGTCCGGGGTCAACTACCTCGCTGTGTTTGCATGGATGGCTGGCGTTGCGCTCGGTTTACCCGGGCTAGTGGGAGAGTACCAGCCTCAAGCCGTGAATGAGGCCGCAAAGAATATGTTTAAGATGGGCTGGATTCTGACTTTTGTGGCTGCAGGAGTTGTGTATGCAGTTCTTTTTAGGGTCGGTGGGCTCAGGAAGAAGGTGTATCCAGAGGGATCTGGTGTCAACGACAAAGGATGGGAGTATCTAGCCAGGGAGGAGAGAGATTGGTTGATTGATGGAGAGAGGGAGGTTGTTGAGGGAGTGGTGGTATCGGAGGGGCCGAAGGGGATGCATGAAATGGAGAAAGGCGATAAGATCAGTGTTTGATATCTTGGACGTAGATAGGCTTTTTATCTCGGCAATTATATGCGGCTTGCTAACCGATAAGGTGAGAAATTGGAGAATTGGGGTCGGGCTTGCTCCGATATTTTAGTACCCCGCAACCCCAAATGCTCACCCTATCCTTACCCAGCCCATTACTAGAACGCTGTCGAGGTCACAATGGAACCATACAGGCTAAGAGCCGCCCAAGCCCTCTCTCTCATCAAAGACAACAAATTGAGCGTTGAGGATTACGCCCGCTCCCTTCTCTCCCGGATCGAGTTGCGCGATCCTACCGTGCAAGCATGGGCGTATTTGAACCCTGAACAAGTGCTTGAACAAGCCCGTCAATTAGATAAAGTGCCCAATGATCAGCGAGGCCCGTTACATGGTGTCCCAATTGGTGTAAAGGATGTCATTTATACTAAGGGTACACACATTCTCCTCCCGAAGTGCAAGTTGAGATGGTGGGATTGACATGAGGCGAAACAGACATGCCAACGGAGCACAACTCCCCTCTTTACAAAGACAGCAACGTCCCCGTCGATGCAGCCTCTATCGCAATCCTTCGCGCGGCAGGGGCGCTGATCCTCGGTCTGTACCTGGCCCACTTGCACCTGGACAGCCAGTTCCGCCCTTCCTTGTGTGACTGATTGAAAGAGCAGGAAAAACAACAACGACCGAATTCGCTTCTGTGACAATTGGTCCCAAGACAGTCAATCCGCACTCTCTGCCCCCGAGTTCAATTCGCACGCCCGGCGGTTCATCCTCTGGCTCTGGCGCCGCAGTCGCAGACTTCCACACACCCCTTGCCCTAGGAACACAGACAGGTGGGTCGACCATCCGGCCGGGCTCATTCAACGGTATCTATGCATTTAAACCGACATGGGGCGCGGTGAGCCGCGAGGGGCAGAAGGTTTACTCGCTCACACTAGACACGTTGGGGATTTTTGCCCGGGGGGTGGGTGATTTGAAGCTGGTGGCTGAGGTGTTGGGGATTAAGGATGATCAAGAACCAAAAAAGGTTGAGAGTCTCACAGGGGCAAAGTTTGGACTTGTCAAGGGTCCGGTTTGGGGTCTTGCAGGACCGGGCACAATTGATGCGATGGAAAAGGCGAAGTCACTCCTTCAGGCACATGGCGCGATCGTGGAAGACGTGGAACTCCCCCCAGAATTTGACAATATGCCAGATTGGCATTCGAAAATCATGGCTGCGGATGGGAGAACAACTTTTCTGTCCGAGTACCGGATTGATAAGAACAAGCTCCAGAACTTCCTGGTCAACCAGGTTGAAAATATTAACGGATGGACACACGCGCAAGAACTTGCTGCTTTCGACGGCGTTGCGACGCTTAGACCGGTTATTGATAGCATTGCAAACCGCTACGCTGCGCTGCTTACGCCCAGCGTACCTGATGAAGCGCCTGAGGGTACTCTGAGGACGGGCAGTGCGGCATTTAATGGGATGTGGACGGTACGTACCCTCACTACTAACCCTTCCTACTACGTGTCAGGCTAATGTCGGTTGGTAACAAGGCGCTCCACACCCCCGTTGTGAACATTCCCGGATTCCAAGGAGCCCACGGCATGCCGATTGGGTTGTCACTTGTGGCGGCCAGGTTTCATGATGAGCATCTTCTTTCCGTGGCGGAGGCTGTTGGAGCAGTTTTTGAGGCAGAAGGAGGATGGAAATCAGCTTTATGATTGGCGTGTATAACATAACTCTTCAAGCATCTGGTCATAAACTCAGTTCCGCGTTTCAGCTCGGCCGCGACAAACCGCGATCCCGGGCAGTCTTGCTCAGCATATTGCTAGCTTGGGTGGTCCACATCGCCTTTATATGCATTATTCTTACGGCAGGCAGCATGACTTCTCTAGTCCTATGAGAATTAATAATCCGTTGATAAAAATGGTTACGTTCCCAGTATTAGATATCACTAGGAGGTGTAGGTGAAAAACAGTTTGCGAAAATAGGGCCAAAACGGGATACCAATCTGCTTCATTCTCAGTCTGAATTGGAATGACGGCGAAACTGGGTCTACTCAGATAGTCAAGTCATATATTTGGCTGTAGACCCGCGTAAATTGTGGGTATTTTGTTGGATGTACATATAAATGCTTTCAATGCTGGTTGATGTTGCATTATGCCATTAAGGAAGCCCCCTTCTCCTCCTCCAATTCCTCTCTGTATTCGTTACGCGTCCAGGCCGGTACAACTCTTCGTAGAATTCTCTGGCCTCTTCCTCCGTCCTCCACCTCAAGATATCATAATCGCTCGCTGCTGTCATAGCCGCATCACGATTCTGCGTAGTAGCCTGTCGATCTTCAAGAACAAACATGTTGACACCCCGTGCTCGAAATATGTTACCCCATGCGCTGTCTTCGGCAATTGTCATGAAAATAGTTATTCGTGATGGTGCGACAGGATAGGTCAACAAGTAGTCAAGCGTGTCTGCGTCAACGCCTGACAGGATCGGCCCTATGACGAAATTATGTCCGGCGGCAATGGCGGCATTTATCGGCTGTATGTAGTGGGTGCGAAAGTACACATTATCGGGACCGCTGTCGATTGGGCCGGATATGAAGGCCACCTTAGAATTTCCTTGGGTGAATTTGGTGGTCTGCTGGGCCATGGATGCTGATTGTTGTGCCTGATTAGGGCTTGGCGAAGATGTTGAGTGCAGTTTGAAGACTACAGGTGCAGGGATTTCCACGCGACCATGTTGCCCCAGGTCCTTCCACAAATATTAATACGTTGTGTATGTAAATCTGCGTAGCCTCTTAGCCAGTAACGGTTATCAGGGCCTAGAATACCGTAGAGTGGGTGGTACTGCACTTCAACGTGAGCGTTAACGTGCAAATACGATCCGAGGTCTCCGACGAAATTGTTGAATGCAAAAAGCGAAGACTAAAGCCAATAAGAGCCTGTTCTAGCTGGCCTCTGAGTCAGTGTTGACTAATCTACTGGGGAACAAGCACTCGAAGAATGGGGGGAATGCGCACCGTCGTCCCATCTACTTTATGAACATAGGGTTACATACTTTGCAAATGGGCAAAAAGGTCCAATGGCGTTAATTGACTCGGCATTGAGGTAAGAGAGCTCTGCAAGCCTGCTTATCGGTCCTTTAGCATACTCGCTCATATCCGGGAAGATCCTTAGCTAAATAGGGAATATTCGACTGCTTATCAGTTGGAGTACCCAGCTACCCGAATATAATAGCTATAGAGATTACCGTCGATAGTCTCTGAGAACCAGTCACGTATCATAATCTTCAAAATTTCGGAGAGAGCATCGCTATAATGTCCACTTTAGCCCTTCCGGCAGACTTCAAGTACAATTACCTCTCTGTATATAGGCAAACTCGATGACTAAATGAATAGGTCACCGGTCACAGCTGATGACCTGCGAAACCTTGCTGCACGCTACAATATCAAGATCAAGCCCGGTTCTGAAGAAGACGCATACCTCCTTCTCTTGCAATCCGCAGAAGCCCTTCACAGGATCATCCGAGATACAACCGATTACGTGCACCCCAATCTCGCTCCAGTTCCTACTAAAGCGCCGCGGAAATTTTGCAGACTCCCCAGTGACGAGAATCCGCTGAATGCGTGGAGTCATGTATTCGATATCACGGCGGCGAATCCGATCAACACTCTACTTGCTGGTCGAACGGTTGTGGTAAAAGATAATATTTCAGTCGCGGGGCTGCCGACCACACTGGGCATACCTGCTTGGCTTCACTCAAAAACGGGCCAGTATCAACCATCATCGATCGATGCGACGGTAGTGCGGAGATTGCTTCTGGCCGGCGCTACGCTGAAGGGGACAGCGGTCTGCGAATCGTACTCGGCTGCTCCAGTGTCCTTCACATCGGCCACAGGCGCAGTGCACAACCCGTGGGCCCGAAGTCACACTGCCGGTGGAAGTAGCAGCGGCTGTGCGGCGCTGATCGGCCAAAGGGCTGTTCTGGAACATTTGGGCTCAACCGTCAATGGATCCCATCGAGAGGCTCCCACCGTTGAGCTCGCCGTTGGAGGTGACCAAGGAGGATCCATCCGTGTCCCGGCCGCGTATACGGGGGTCTATGGACTCAAGCCAACGCATGGTCTTGTCCCATACACTGGAGCTATTACCCTCACACCCATGGTTGACCACTTAGGACCAATGGCCACCAAGATCGAAGACATAGCGCTGATGTTGAAAGTCATGGCTGGATACGACTGGCTTGATGCCCGTATGACACCGGAGTCGCCAATGCCAGAACAAGTAAAAGACTACCCAGCCCTGCTTGCCGACTTCATCAAGAATGCCAGGAGCGCTACAGCCCAGAAGCCCGTGATGAAGGTGGGTTTACTCCAGGAAGCCTTCGACTTTCCTGGCCTCTCCCCCGAAGTTCACGACACCGTCCTGCAAAACGCAAAAGCATACTTCACAGCCGCGGGTGCAGAGCTCCTCGAAGTATCCGTGCCCATGCACCGCGAAGCCCCTGCAATCTGGACCGTCGCGGCACGAACTTCGCTAGCTGACTACGGCATTTCCATGAAGCCACCCGGCTACCTCTCCTACGTCCCAGACCATATTGATACGCAGTGGCCGCCTACCCAAGAGATGTATGATTACCTTAGCGCTGGGAATCCGACGATCATGAACCTCATCTTTAGCACCGACTGCCTGCGCAATACGTTCGGAACAAGTGTGGAATTCAAGGGCCACCGGAAGGTCTTTGAGCTCCGCGCTGCATATGACGCTGTCCTGTCCGAGGTTGATGTCCTTATCACACCCACTGTCCCAACTGTCGCGTTTGAGTTTCCGCCGAGCACTAAAGGGGGTACCGAATGGGGGGACATTGGGGAGCGAGTGAGAACCGCGGTAGGGTTGAGCTATAACACTTGCCCGTTTAACGTTACGGGGCATCCGGCCATGAATGTGCCTTGTGGATTTGGAGGTAATGATGGAAAGGAGCTGCCGATCGGAATGCAGGTTGTTGGGAAGAGGTGGGATGATGAAGGAGTGTTGAAGGCTGCGGCCTTGTTTGAGATAGGGAGGGTCGGAATTTGATCTCGTGTGAGAGTTTAAAGTTGGATGACTGTATCAGCTTATGCGTTAGATACTGCTAGTCCATTTGATCTATAGCTTACTGCCGCCCGTTCTCCTAGGCTTTCATTCCCCTGTAATCTCTCGGAACAGTGAACAATCTGCAAGCAGTCGCACTCAAACGGTCGCTAGGTCAATCGTGACCTCGTGAAACGCTACCAGCCTTGATCCGAACGGCTTCATTTGGAATATGTGGATAATGGGCTCTCGGTCTTTGAGATTCGGATTCTGTAATTCTTGCATTTGAAGACCGTATATTCTACGACATTCTTGCGGTCCATCCCTTGGTGCTACAGGAAATTCATCGTCCAAATTTATCGTCGATTCTGTGGGAGATGTTGGCAAAAAAATTATGAAATAATAAAGAAGGAAAAAGGAAAAGCCACGCAGTCACGTAGAAAGGAGAGAGATACACTGGTTAAACCACGGGTTGGGGCTGGTTTTCAGGGCTAGCTGATCCGCCCGCGCAGGTTTGGGGTTGGGTTGCCTGGACAGTAAACCGCCCATGGGTTAAGCAAATAATTCTAACCCAACCCAAATAACCTAAATAACCCAAATATACAAATTACTGCCTATACAAGCAGTAGTCTGCATAGTTAAATAAAATACTGTATTATAATACAGTAATATATCTAATTTACTATATATATATAATATAATTTACTGTATATATATAATATAAATACAGTATCATGCCTATTTAGATGTCTTGGCAACCCAGCAGGGTATCCTGCCGGGCTCTGGGTCAGCCAAAAATATCCCAAAACCCAATGGATTATTAGAAGGTCCAACCCAACCCAATTCTTGGCGGGTTGGGGCGGGTTGGGACGGGTTTCGCGGGTCGGGTTGAACAAGTCTAGTCAGAGAAGTTCCGTGTCCGTGCAGTCGCTGTTAACGCCAACGCATCATGAGGATGTTGGATGTAAGGCAACATAACGACCAATTGGATCTGTCGCTGGCTGATAGGTAGCGGGCCATTATTTAAAATTTTAAATCGCTGAGGTTTCCATGGGTCTCCCCAGGCACGAATGGGGCGTGCCGTCAAAGCTAGATAGAGAAGGGGCAGCTTCCCCGCATCTGCAAGGGACAACGTGACTTGCCCGCTTCCCTTTTCTTTATTCGCTCCCATTCTGTCTGTCTCTCTCTGTGCGTGTGGCGTCTCTCTTCCTCCGTCAAAATCTTAGACTTCCTTTGTCTTCTTGCGCCCCTCAACCTATGGCCATGTCCCCATATCGAGATGTCTCCCAACATCTTCTGCCCATTCTGCGGGGTCATACTAGCCCAGGATCCCCATAGTACTTTGGAAGACCTCGAGTCTATTCCCCGTCGTTGTCGCCCATGGTACGCTGAAATCCGGGGAATCGTATCATCAAACGCTTTGGCTGAGAACATAATCTTAACCGGAGTTGGGATCCTCCACAGCGGCGGCGTCCTCATTGCCCCGGCTGACAGCGAGCGGTCATATGTGGAAACTGAGAGGCTGTATCCCGTCAGCATCTTCAGCAAGAATCCAGTCGGCTGGGGATTCCACAACTCCTGCTGGCAGCTACTCTGTCTTAGACTGCTTCCCCTGTCTGAGAAGAAGATTGCCCGGTCGGTCTTTGACGTCCTCTACAACAGCCCATGTCGCGATGGGTCCGTTTTCGATTTCGGCCATGATTATAGCGGCGCCGCGAGAACTCATAAGACTCATGGCCAAGTCGAGGTCGGCCATGCACAGGTTCTGTATATGGACCCTTGCGCAATCCCATCACTGGATGAGTTAGAAAATTCTGGGTCGGCGGTGGCTGTCTCCCATTTTGAACTCGGTAATTATGAGCCCCGAGTTTTTGGCTCACTCCCCACCGAGCTCAAGCAGGAGATATTGGCGTACCTGCCCTATAAAGATGTTTGCATGCTGCGACTTGTGTGTAGGGAGCTCGCAGATATTACAGACTCTTGCAATCTCCCACAGTCTTACTGGCGAAGCCGGTTCCTCCTCGGCCAGGAGGCTGATTTTCTTTTCCCATCACTCTTAGAAAGGCGGCATTGGCCGCATTTGTATCTCGGGACGAGGGCACTCTCAAACTCGAAAAGTCCGTCACTTGTCAATCGCAAGAGGATACGTGGACTTATCGAGCACTTTGCCGCTCTCGTGGAACTAGATGTAGCTCGACTGCCGCTGCACGGCTCGCCTGTCTGGCCTGAACCTGGCAGCGACAACTGCTTTGTGCTTACCGGCAAAGAGACGTCGTTGCTTAGAGTTTACAGCTTCTTTTCTGGCCACAGCACTGCGAGTCAAGCCCGCGAATCGCTTCAGGTTGGATGCCGAATAGTACACTACCGAAGCGGGCCCGTTCCGATAGCCGACAGCTCTAACCAACAAATCATAGTCTCGACCATCCAACTTGGCACAAGATGCTTTGTATCTGGCATACGGCTTGCGAAAAAAGACAGGGCCAGTCTGTTAGGTTATCATCACTCCACAAGCGCGACGACGATTTATTCGCCAGATCGAACGAATATCACGACCATCCACGTTGCATTCAGCAGCCAGGGCTTAACCGGCATAAAGTTTACTTTCTCAAACTCAGAGTCGTCGCCGTGGATCGGACAGAGCCACGGACCGGAAATCGCACTTGGCAATCTAAGTATGGCCGAGACGGACCACTACTACCTAGTGGCTGGTTTGGATGTAAGTCCTGTTCGTCCCTCTCAGTCCACTATTGACAGCTCCTTCAAGTCTTTCAAGGTAGTCGCGCTTGGAGTTGCTGTATCCAATTCGAAACCCCCGCCGCCAGTCTCACGAGTACACTCTCATCTGTGGATGTCGGCTGTACCGCACCACGAGGGTGTCGATTTCAGTACGCTTCTGCCACCACAGAGCGCGCTGCCTTTTGCGCCGGTAATCAATATCGACTTTGGCGCTCCGCAGGGCCAAGGTTTGGCGGAACTGACAAGGCTTGTCTTTTGCATGGGCTCTGGTCCGAATCCGATGCGGGGAGTCAAGGCTATCTATGTTAATGGGGTTTCTCGTCTGTTTGGGTCCGGAAATGGGGCCGAGCTTTCCTTCTGCATAGATGGTCCAAACGGTGAGCGTTTAACCAAGATTGCCATCCTTCACCGGGAGGGCGGTACTCCTCATGATGATGAGCTTCAAAGTGGCAAAATATCAAGTCTCTGTGGGGTCCAGGTATGCTCTGATTGTGATTCAGTATGCGGGTGCTGAAACCGCTCAGGTGTCTACCAACCGAGGCCGCACCGCCACCTTGTCCACGATGAAGAGCCAACTGGATGCGAAGGTGGTCGTCCGTGAGTTGAAGAAAACAAAGCCCGGACACGACATAACTGGTTTTCTCGCCGTCCAAGTGGTATTTTTTTTTTTTTTTTTTTTTGTTGTTGTTGTTGTTGTTGTTGTTTCAGCAATATACCCTAACTCATTGTTCAGCCGCCGCGAGAGGCCTTCCTCGGGCTCGGCATTCAATGCCAACCATCCCTCGGGCCTTTACAAGCCACAGCCATGCTGCTCAAAAAGCTCTGTGACCCCGACGCCCAATTGCAACGCGATAACAGGTTTTCCATTTACATCGGCACCTCAAATGACGGGAATTATCAGACACATGCCTCGTTGGTGGGAGTGCGCAAGATTTCTGTATCCAGAGGAACGCATCGGGGCTCTCGATCATATGCTTGTGTCTCTGGCCTGAAATTCGACTACTACAATGGCACGTCAGCTGTCGTGGGGCAATGGTTCGATGAGTTTGAGTCCTTTCATCTTCAACTATCCGAGCATGTCCAGTCTCTAGATATATGGGTAACGCCCGCACGATTGTCCGCAAGCTATCCCTTCCTGCAGCAAGGCCGGATTGCCGCTGTGTGTTTTGGAACTACTTTTGCTCGGGCTGTGACGTTCAAGCCGCCGGGGTCTGATCCTCTATCAGTGCACCATCTTCATAACCGTTATGGTGGTGGACCCGGACAAGAACTTGTCAGTTAATACCTTCCCGTACTGATGTCGTCTGACAGGTAAGCAGACCGCAATCTCATGGATTCTCAACGAGCTCCACGACAGAATCCGAGCTGTTGATTCGGCAAAAAGCTTTAGGCATGCTTCCCTGCTACTGCCCGAGCAATATCCGCCCTTTGACGATGTGCAAAAGCTTTATTTTGAAAACATCTCAACTGGCTGCTCGCCCGATCGGCTTGTCATGGCTGAGGCCTGTTTTAAAGGGAGTGCGATGCTTGGCCTTATATTTACCTACTCCTCTGGTGCCAGGGCAACGATAGGTGATGTTATGGTTGTTCCCGATACTCGTCAAACGATGCACTTTCCTCCTGACTCGGAGGTCGTGGGCATGTCAGTGAGAGCAAGGGGACGTCATATCCTGGCTTTACAGGTATTTTCTCTTTTCTTATTACATTTACCCCGGACGGATTCTTCACCGATACACTAGCTGAACTCCATCATTCATTAACATCAAATCTCACCACTTGCAGTTTGAGCTCAAGAACAACCCCAAATCGAAACCCAACGCGCATCCTATGCCTGAGACCCCTGTTGAGTTCAAGACATTTTGCTTCCAAAGAGATGATTTGCCGGGTACGGAGGAGAATTGCGATGACCATGAAAAAAGAGACCGGCGGAGTACATGGTGTAAGAATACACTGTCCGCTGAGACTTTCACAAGGAAGCGTGTAAGCGACGACGTGTATGCGCCGCCGGCTGGAACAAGACTGGTGGGGCTATTTGTGCGCTGTCAGCACTTTGAGTATCTTGGGGCGTTGTACGAGCCTTTAAATTGAGTAATGTGACTGGTGTAGTTGTTCGTCGTGGAAGTCTGGTGTGTTTTCTGTGATCTATCAAGCTAGCCACGGGCATTCGCTAGAATGAATTTCTTGACTTCCATTACAGCACTTCTATCGCGCTTCTCTAACAGCCATGTTTAGCCGTAATAGCCGCAGTACTAACGTCCCTAACAGTTCACGTTGATGTCAGCAGCAACCCTCCTTCGACTGACTAGAGTACACTAGTAACCCGTTCAGTTAGGGATATACTATCTACAGAGTATCTAATGCTACCGTATGCGCCGGAAGCCCGTTGACTGGCTACAGATCATCTGAGAGTTGTAGAATGCAAACAACAGTTGTTCTGCGCCTGCGATGCATTCAAAATGCCGTCTGCGTGGCAAGAAAACATATACCTAAAACATATCCCTCGCGAGCCCTAAACCCAGCTGTCAAGTGGACTAGACCGTGCTCGCGACGGTGACGTCAATCCTGCCTCTGATTGGTATATTTATTTCTTTGAGCTGCTTGCCCTTAACTCCACGGCTAGCCGCATTAAGCTAGCCCAAGCCTCAGTGGGGTCGGGACAAACGATTTCTAAGCAGCGAACGTCCCACTCGGATGGCTTCCCTGCTTAAATCCCACGTCAGCCGCTAAACTAACACCGCCACCAATCACTATACCCATCACTTTATTTCTTTTTTACCAGCCACGATGTCACTTATCGGAGTGTTCCCTGCTGCCGGTGGCCTCGGATCCAGCATCATCAAGCACCTGCAGACTCTTGTCCCAGCATCCCAACTCGTCCTGATCGCCCGCAAGCCAGAGTCGCTCGAGAAAGAGTTCAGCGCTGGGGTCGCAGTACGCCGCGCAGACTATGATGTCCCTTCGACTCTGGAAAAAGCTTTTGATGGTATCGATGTCCTTATGCTGATTTCATACGCGTCATTTGAGATCAAGCATCGTGTCAATGTATGTCCTCATTTCGAGGTCCCTCCAACCTATTTATTTTAAGACTAGCGGGCTAATGCGTGTCCAGGCCCACAAAGCCGCCATCCTGGCAGCACATAAAAGCGGCGTGAAGCACATCTTTTACTCGTCTCTCGCATTTGCTGGAGAATACACTGATTCCTCTATAGCCCACGTCATGGGCGCGCATCTGGCGACAGAGAAGTTCCTTGCGGAACTTGTCAGCACCAGTCCTAGGCCAATTACGTACACCTCCATCCGGGAAGGCCTCTACTCCGAGTCTTTCCCCATTTACACGAACTGGTTTGATCTGCACAGCCCCGTCGACGAGATCACCATCCCGCATGATGGATCTGGGCCTGGTGTCGCGTGGGTCAAGCGGGACGAGTTGGGCGAGGCTACGGCAAAACTCGTTGCCAAATATGCCACAACTACGAATGCCAATGTTGCGGCTGCGTTCCCGTATGTGAACAAAATTGTCCTGCTTACGGGGCCGAAAGTCTACTCTCTGAACGAAACCGCCGAGATTCTTGGGAGGGCTGTGGGTAAGGATGTGAAGATTCGGGAAATCAGCGTGGATGAATATGCAAAGCTCGATCATAAGGGGAGACATACGTATCACGGCGTTGATTTGGCCCGGGAATGGGCCACAGCTTGGGAAGCCATTCGGCGCGGTGAGACGGCCGTTGTGACGCCAACCTTGAAAGAGATTCTGGGCCGGGAGCCGGAACAGTACGAGGTGACTGTCCGGGGTATGGTGTAGAATACTTGATTTGTAGGTTTTCGCCGATGTGCTATGGTCATCAACTAGCTGGTTTGTCGTCTTTGTCGGCCAACCCATGGGTAATGTCCAGATGACTATTTCCGGATTTATTCAGAATCGAAAAAGCAGGGAAATAAGTAATAGATGCATCTTGTACGCGCAACCCAGCACGCCGTTGGACACGTTGTATCCAGCTATCGTAGCATAAACTGGGAACGATATCTGTTGCCGAGAGACATCTTTAGCAGTGTCATGATCGATCAATGTAGCTTTCGAATCGCGGGATGGAAATTGAACCGATTTGTATCTTCACGTTGAACCCCTAAATCATGTAGTCGAGACAATACCTCTCTGCAGGTCTCGACGTCCTGATCGCCAGCGTGCCGTCCATCAGTTATAAGTTCCATCAAGAACCCAATCATGCGACCATTTTCAGTCAAGTGGCTGAGGAACTGTGGCCCGATATTAAGGCCTTATATCCATTAATATACTGTGGTTTCATTCTCGATGTATTGAATCTTCCAGCAGAAGCGGGCGAACCTGGCGACGACAATACCTTTGAGTGAGGAAATCCGGCATCATAGACACCTGTTCGTAATTTTTTTTCTGATTGAAACTCCCAGGTAGTCGACATAGGTTCCATTCCAGGGATTCTAGAACTCAGTGAATTGGGTCAGTTTGACGGATACAAATACTGTCGGCCGTCGTTTGGGTCTCTCGCAACTAGCCCATCGTTCCAGTGTCTGGGGGAAAGTTTGGACAAGGTTGAGACCTGTGAAGGATCGAAGCACATATCTTCGGTGCTGTAGATGCCAGGTAGAACAGTAATGTATTTGATGTTTTGACTGCTGGCCAAAAGACGGAAAAAGCGCTGGTCTTTCTCGTCGACTTCGGCCTGGAGTAAGTCGGCTTTCAGTTGGTTGCCCATTTTGAGACCTGAAGACATTGCGCCAAACGATAATTCCTAAGTGCAGTAGCTCCAGCTTGAGACCGATATAGAATCCTATTTGCACCTTTCGTATTGTTTATTTGTTAATAGTAATCAAGCAGCAGGATGCTCTGCTGATCTCATAAAATCAATGTATGATTGCCGATGGAACTCAAGGCTTTAACAGTGGTAGCGCTAAAGAGGTGTGGCCACATTCATCACAGCTTCAGCGATTCTACAAAAGCTTGGATAGGCTGATTAGTACCTGGATCTTCTTACCTTAACGCGTACATTATGGAGTACTTTTTGGTGGAGAGAATGACCATATGAGACCCAACGTCAGCGTTCAATCCTCTTCACAGCCCGCGGCCGTCTAGAGCTTTCTTGCAAGTATATACGCAAAGGTTATTTTGTACGATTCGATGCTGATATTTCAATTACATGAAAAATATTTACTGACTAGCCTCTCTGGTATCGCTACTGTCGTGGGCCTGGTGGAATTGTTCATACACCCAGCCATCGATCCCGCAGAACATCATCTCACTAGGATAACCCTAACCTCCTACAGCCCCACAAGCACCAGTCACCACTAAGAAAATTTCAAAAACTCATGAAAAAAGGATCTCCCCGACTGGGAGTCGAACCCAGGTCTCCCGCGCTTGTTCCTATTAGGTGACAAGCGGAAATCATGACCGTTAGACCATCGAGGAATTGGTGACTGAAGATTCTAAATCTCTGCTATATCAGGAGAGATTACCAACACATTATTTTCGGTTCCTCTAACGCATGCGCACCGCAAACTCATTGTACGAGTAGCAAATTCTCTATACCGAGTCTAGTGTGCCAGCATTATAGTCTCTTATTACTCTTCATGAGCACAACGCTTGGGATTCGCCCTCTCAGTTATTGAGCCGCGTTGGAAGCTATATCTCGTATCGGAAGTGCACTATATATATTCCCAGAAGAGAACTCTTGTCAACCATGATCGCCGATAGACGTTTGCATTGTTCGTCAAATACTTGGCTTGAACCTAAATGAATTGACACACATATCTTGGAACTTCTTTATTGTCTTGTGTTTTTGTTTATATGCAACATCTTTCTTGTGCAGAAGCAATTGTTTCTACCCCGCCATGGTCCTCGTGACCTCGGCGCTTACTCGAAAGTGATAGCTCTAATCTCCCAGGCTCGCCGAGATTAATCTGAATTCTCGAAGTGGAGTATGAATTGCATTCATTTTCTGGAACGACAACAAACTATACTACACTCTCCTGTATTTGACCCCGTATTCTCTCAATCTACGCAATGGATAATACGGCCGCCGACACAATGTCCGCCATTTCCGATAGCGAGGGATGTCTTACACCAACAACCAGCGTGTTCCCAGAGCCCGACACGTACTATCACCATTCCTCAACCCTCTCATTGAACGCGACAGGATCGTATTTACGCTCCTTCCCGCAACCAGGCAAGAAATTTATTATTCGCGAACCCAAGACTGGCCTCCTTATTGCCCTTAAGCGCGGTGCTTTGGGTTTACACTCTGATCCTACACAAGTCTACTCCATTCTTGGTAGACCCATAGCCCACAATAACGGTGGCCACTGGCGCTGCATTGAAAATGAGGACATGTGGCTCGGGTTCCAAAATGAAGTCTCAGGGACATATATTGGGCGTGACAAACAATGCAAAACATTCATTGCCAAGGCAGATTCCCACCGGAGCTGGGAGCAATTCTGTGTACGCCAGCATCCGGACGGTGGGCATATGCTTTTGGTTCGGCATGAGGGGGGTTTCCGGGCGATGAGGGTTGGTGGTGAGGGAGGGAGAGGATTGATTGTTGGTAGTAAGGGCGAGCGCGGCACGGTGTTCGAGTTCATTGAGCTTGATTCTGAAGATTAACGTCTTCTGTCATCTAATCCAATTTGAAAGTGGCAATTGCACTCCTGTGGTCAGACAAGTTCGTGATATAAGCTTGCCAATAAGGTATCTATGACGAAGGGCAGTATGCGAAGTTTTTCCAGAGACCAGGTGATCGATCACGGATCTTGGACGCACAGAGCGGGACTAAAATAGACGAGGCTACGAGAGAAAAAAGTCCTCTATTTTATGTTTGCAACTTCTGTAATGCTGGCTGATGGGACAATCCACTGTTCCTGGACATTACCCCACAGAAGAACGCTCTCCTGTCCAGTCTGCACCAAGGAAGAGCATATTGACTGACCTCTGATTCTACTCCCATCATTGTTTTTTTTTGTTCTTGAACTCCTCGGTGGTGAGTCGGCAGAATTCGCAAGATCAGACCAAGGTGTGCCTCCTTTCAGAAGCTCTTGTTACTCTTCCCGGTGAAATCCCATTTTGTTTTGAAAAGGCAAGATTCTCGAGGGAAGTAGTAGACAACCGAATCTCTCGTGTTGCCAATATCGATGCCGGCCAAGCCCGTGTTGCTGTTGTATAAGCCCTCATACTACAGTCAGTGGTGGACAAGGTTTTTCTTGTGGATCCTCGAACCGGATGGAGAGTTGTAGAGGCGCACGATTTACCTGGTGTGGTGCATGTTAACGACGGCAGAGCCAAAGTACACACCAGGGATGCCATGCTCAGCCAGTTGACAATGCGGTGATTACTGCCGGTTTTGATTTTCTTGTGAAACACGCACCAGCAATGTCTACTACCCGGTGATATGTTGCTGTTAAAGTAGGTCAAACAAGCCTGGGCTACCCGTACCTCACGACGGGGATCCTAAGGTGCATACTTTCGCCCCTTGCCAATTCATCATAAACCCCTCACTACCGGCAGTCTTCTCGTCAGGACGTCAAAGTAGTACGAGTCTAGTAACGGGGTTCACCGTACATTCTGCGGGAAATGCTGAGCGACGATCTTCTATTCCAGGCTCGAAGACCAAATACTTTGAATGTTGCAACGGGGATTACGCATGTCTGTGATAGCGATGCCTAGGAGCTGCGCGTAAGGAGGCTTATAGAGTTGGGTATCATTATGATGGGCGGAGCTACGAGCAAGCGTTACGGATAGCTCGCCAGGGGTACTGTAGGGTTTGGGATAAAAGCAGACGGAGCAGTCATGGATCTTGTCGTTGGGTCGGAGACGACTTATGTGATAATGAGGCTAATGTAGAGGCAGCTCTTTTGACTTGTTAGACCCTGCAGTATCTGGAAACGTGCAGACACGGGAGGATTAGCCTAACTATATGCCATTCCCTGCTTGGATATATAAAGATGACTACTGCGGCTCACGCCAGAGGAAGTCCAAGCTCAAGCTCGGCCTAGAGACCACCCACTCACCTGATTATAGACAATAAGAACGCGGTCCAGGCCAGTTCTGAAGCTAACCAACTCATAGTCCAGCGCCATAGATAGAAAACAGAAACCCGTATCTGGGCACCCATGAGCTTCTGGTGACGATGGTATCTTTTAGCCAGCATCCTGGCAGTGCGGCATTGGGATACAATTGCCGAGTAGAAAGAAGATGAAAGGTGGGATGCAGGAGAAGAGGTGATGACAGGGAGAATGAAGAGGACCCCATCGCAACCATGTGCATTGCCGCCGTAACGAAGCAACACCGCTCCTTTATATCTCGACATCTATTCCAGACTATCATGTCGAGACAATAAGGTATCATTGAATGAGGTTGATGCACGACACGCGAGCGAACATGTGAATGCAAAGGCGGCTGGCGACGGGAAATTGAGCCAACAAGATACTGATGATGAGGGAGGAAATGAGTCAAGAGGAGTTGACGCTGGGATTTTTTCTAACTTATGGAGCATACCTTGGTATTTGAGTCAGCCTCAGCGGGCTACAGCCCCTGCCTTCAGCTTGAATATGGAGCGGGAAGAATCCCGCTCAGCCGCAGTCAAGGCCTAGGCAAGGAGCCCAAGCGTTTGCAGCGCAACCCTAATGGTGTTCAGACAATTTTGTGACTTAGTTAGGGAGAGATGATGTGACTCATTGATCCGTCCATCGAGTGTTCATACCCATATAAGCGGGCTCATTCCTCTCAGTGATCTTCTTCCCCGCGAATCTCCACGCGCACTATGGAGAAATACGATCTCCTCATTGTTGCCGATGCGACAGCATCGATGAGCCATTACCTTATGACATTGAATACATCCCTACCCCAAATAATCTCTATGTCTGCACTAACGGGCTGTTTCTCACGGCTCGGAGTGATCGCCTATCGTGACTATACGTCGAAGGAACTGCTTAGTTTTTCGAGTTGGCTTGACTTATCTTCAGCAAGAGAGTCCGCAAAACAGCCAGATGCTGTCGGCTACACAAAGTCGACCAAGGTCAGAGGGAGTGGCGATTATCCGGAAGCCGCCAAAACAGCCCTGGCCAAGGCCTACACAGTAATGCGACCAGAAGCGAAGACGATCATCCTTCTCTACACGGATGCTCCGCCGCATGGGCCAATTCCTACGTCGAAACGGTTCATGAATTGCGAAGCAGAGATGGAGGCCCTTTCGGATCCTCGCTCATACGACGGCTTTGGCCCTTCTTTCCTGGATTGGGCGTCGGCGACGAAAACCCTGGCGAGTGGGGAGAGACGGGCACAGGTGTTTGCGCTGCTGCAGTAGGACATGCTCCCTCATTGTGCCACTTACTACAACTTTCTTTGTGCGATGATGGGCGGAGCATGCATCCGGCTGGATGATTCCAAGCCCGAGACAATATCCAAGTTGTCTATTGAGCTGCTGCTAGCATGAATGGGAGTGGAGAAGCCCAGTGTAGATAATGCCGATATTCAACTGCCCGGATACTGGTCCACTTATGTCTCGACGAAAGGGATGAGCGACCTCAGTAGTGAAGGGGGCCCGGGAACAGAGTGGTTCTTCCCCGTGCCCTATACCCGCGACACGCCAGTGCTAGAGAACATGGCCGAAGTCGCACTGAGCACTAATGTGCTAAAAGACCTGCCCAGGAAGCCGACTCCTGCCGAAAGCCCCATTATGCGTTGGGATAGCGACCCTCAATATAGGGACGGGACGTTGCGTCAAATCATTTGATGCGGATCATAACTGAGGATATAAGTGCCATCGCTATCAACCCTGTTTTTTGGGACTCTGTGGAGGGCTGTCTGCAAGGACAGAACATACGTCGGACGGAACGATCTGGTCAATGCGTTCAGTAAAGCAGTGGGCGACATTCAGGACCGAGAAAAGAAGACCGTGATGGAAAGCTGGCTGGATGAGTCGTATAATTGCTTGGTAGAGATACAGGGGATCATAGACAACGTGTCGGAAGCGGACCGGCTCCCTTGCGCATTTCTCGACCCGACAATGAGATTCGCAGGTGATGCTGCAGACGGCGAATGTATCGAAAGCCGGAGCAGAGGCGAGCTCCTCGAAATTTCCAGGTCTTGCGATCCCCAGATCCTGCGCCAATTGGGCCACGTACTCACCCGATTGACGTACGTGGAGGACGTTGTAGACACGCCTGAACATATCGCGAAATCGAACGTCGACCAAGTAGGACTAATTCCACTTGCTTTGGCAACAGAGAAGTACAACCATCAATTTTGGAAGGTCATGCTCCATACTCTAGTCTCCGGTACACAGTTGACGGCCAGGGCTGCTGCGCTCCTCGCCGCGCTTAGCATCCGGTTGGGTGTTACCTTTCTCGCCGCAGCTGCAGAGTCCGAGATGCTGAGATAAAAGGATAGTTGGAGCAGCATTGAAATACCAGAGACCTGGGCGGCCAGTTGCTTAAGACTGTTGCTGGATGCTGACCGGACGTACCGAAAGACACGTACAAAACTTGAAAAGCCAGCTGGGCTGCTAAGAGAGTCTGATGTGGCCTTGTTCGGACGGCTGATAGCCTTCAAGACGCTCGAGCATAACCTCGACACCCCTTTGACTGCTCGAATCCCATGGACACCTCAAAAGGCAGTTTACCCTGTCGGACCCCTGGTAACATGTCTACTGTGCCAATATTCTTGCTCCGTTACCATAATGGGCCCTGGCGCCAATTGTGGTGTTTGTTTAGGGCAGGATCACATAGAGTCAGACAATGCTCTGTCAAAATAGGAGCATCGCATAGCACAACCTCGACATCGGACGCCACGTGGGTTGAATGCAATGTACCTTCATGCAGAGCCCAGTACACTATCTACAATGTGGAAGCGCTTCGGGTTCGTCCGAAATGCCACTACTGCCGACAGCTGGGCGTGCAAAAGGCCGGGGACAAGAGACTTGTCGCGCCCTTGGTTGACTGCAGCATATGTCACAACCGCATGATATGGCCTGAGGAATATCGACCTGAAACATTTGACGCCTCGTTGTTCGTCTGTGCCGCGTGCGAGCCCGGGCGGAGGACAATCGCCGAGTTGGAAGTATCAGCAAAGGCCCTCGCAATTGAGAACGGCACGTCATGGCTGGCAGAGGACTCGAAGAGGCCTGATGAGTCTCCGTTCATCAGCCGGTCAGTGTATCACACGGTATCAACGATGGAAACCGATGGCTTCATGGGCCGCATCACAGTATTTCCTCCTCGAGAGATCCCATTAACACAGCGAGGACAAGTAATCCTTAATACCAACGAGCTAATAAAGACCCTCAAGGAGCTTGTTGCCAGCGGGGAGACGAAAAAGCTGGACTGCTCCCTCTGTTTCTCATCTTTCTGGCCGTCCGCTCTGGTCCCAGCCTGCGGCCGTTAAGGATGTCTTCAGCGTATCTGCACCACATGCATGGAGTCCTAGTATGGAGGCAACGCATCAGGGTCTGTTATTAACACTGCTGCCCTTGCATGCCCGTTCTGTCGGTGCCTCCCAGCCCCAAACACCTTGACCAAGTATGGTAGAGGAATCCACGCAGTTAAAGACCTGAACCGGGCAATCGAGAATCAGGGAATGTGGATCTACGCATGGTGCTCGGTTAGTTCTACGGCACAGGAATTTATGGCTCGAGACTGCGCCCTCTGCACGCCGCCAGAGCTTCAGGACTGGGAGTGCGAGAATTGTGTAGCGAGACTACAGAGCGCCGATTCCATGAAGAGGAAGGGTCTATTCGCATTAGAAAGATCAAGCCGTGTCCCAATTCCGGGACAATGACGGAAAAGATATCAGGATGTGGGCATATTACTTGTCCGGTGGAGGGCTGCGGCATCGACTGGTGTTATTTCTGTGGAAAGCAGGTTGCCAATGGTATCTACGACCACATGGCAGAAGCTCATGGCGGGATCTACGATGAGGAGATTGAAGATAGAATGATGTTCTCACTTTAAACCTTTTAACTAATCAGACTGATATCCTGAGGATTACTAGATTGTTGTTCTCACATATGCTTCGTATATTCTATGCCTGTAATCCCCAGAATGATTCCGTCATTGGGACGCTAAGCTATGATAGTGTACGTACTGTGAAAATTCGGGAGCGCTGTTTGGTGTGTATGTGCACCGGCATCTTAATTGGACTGTACTCCTCGTGGAACGATAGCGCAGCAACGAGGCACGGAGTGCCGCTTGTCGCCATCTAAGAGCTGCTGGACGTGCAATTTTTCTGGCCTGCTGCGTTATTCCTTTGAGCCCATCTCCATAAAACTATGCCATCTTGTACATAGATCGGTTCACGCTGTTCCAAAACATTGTTTTGCATTTTCGCCACGCGGAGATAGCCACGGCTGAACCTTGCTATTATTAGTTCTCTTTAGTGCAGAGTTATAACAATATCTATTGATGGCGCTAATCAGGATTATAATAATACCGGCTTCACTGTCTGACCCTGTTCAAAGATATCCGTAAGCCCCGCGGCGACACTTGAACGGCATCGCCGTCCTTTCCAACTTGAAACACAAACTCGTCTATCCCAACCGAGCCATAAACCTGCCCGTCAACCATCAGCCACGTTAGGCAGGTCCTTGTCATTGGCCCTGCTTCAACTGGGATTGGATACGATACGACACTACGGAACGAGACCATGGTCTGATTGCTCCGTCCAGATTGAGCTGGGCTCTTCAGTCCAGTGGGATACAGTCGAACATCAATAATCTCGTATGGGCCTCCCCATTGCAGCATATTTACTGAACCCAGCATATCCTTTCCATTGCTTTTCCATTCTGTGACCTTCAGACCGGGGCCATCGTCGGTTATAATTGTTAAAGTGTCGTTCCCCGAGGAGGCATATGTTCCCGCAAATCGGGGGGATGCTTCCTCTTTGCCGGCCGCGTCAAGGGCAGGGATTACGATCGTCGAAATAAGATCGCCTAGCGCCCATACCGCGTTGTGTGTTCCCTGTCCGGCGGCCAAAATCGTGAACCCGACATCGTGTTCAGGAGAGAGTCCCATCATCGACGAGTAGCTACCGAGGTCTCCAGATTTCGTGTAGAGGTCGATCACCCGCGGCTCGTTCAGAGTAAATATCTCCCATGGAGCCCCAACTGAGAGGGTTGGATCGGCGGTGTGAGCTCTTGGTTTCAGCCATTGTTTGGTCAGTTTCGGGGATAGGAGCTCGTGGTTGAGGATGGCGCGGCCCAGAGCGCTCATGTCCTTCGTGGAGCTGTAGATCCCTCCGGTCCTGATCATATAAGTCTGTGTCAATTCTTCTTGGACAGAGTACCTACGGAATTATGTTGCCCAGGTCGGTGTCCCAGATGGTCATGTTTCGGGGTCCTGGAATGATGCCCTGCTCGTCTGTGGGTTTCCTGGATGAAGACCGGGTCAGATTCAGGCGTTCGATCAAGCGCTCTTCCACGAGCTCTTCATAGCTGTGTCCCGTCAACGTTTCGAGTATGTACCCCAGCAGCACAAAACCATCGTTGGAGTATATCGGCGTTGACGAGACTGGGACAACTGGGTGTCTGCTCATCATTCCCCTGAAGAACTCTAGATCCGCCTCAGATCGGACAAACTTCTTTCTGTGGGTGGGCTCCTACTTACGTTCCCTATTACACGCTGGCTCGAGACCGCACCCTGGAACTTCCTCCTTCAAGGACGGATATCCGAGTTGCTCCATCAGAGCAGTAGTCGCAGCGTGATCACCGAGCCCATCTGTTACAACTTTTAGCTGACATTTCAGGCTCAAGTCGCTACTTCGCTACTGACATGACCTCTCCAACCCCGCCATCTGGCTGACAAGATCGCCAATGGTCACATCTTTCCAACGGACATGGTCGATTTCGTTCAGATCACCGTCCAGCTCTTCCATAGCATTTTCCACCTCTGGGAGATATTTCCACACCGGCTCATGGAACAACGCCTCGCCGGTTTCCATCAGAAGCAGAAGAACTGTCCATATCTTCGAACAACTGCCGATTCGAAACACGGTATCTCCGTCAATGCGGTTGACTCCAAGTGTATAGTTCCGCGCCGATGTTGCCGTGTGGTAGTACTCCAGCAGTGGTTCTGAGTATCCCGCACTGTAAACTTGAACCGCGAACGAGGTCTGATCTGGATCTATGGCCGTAGTCAAGGAGGCATTTGCAGGGTACAAGATCTCGTGCAGCGACTCTGTGAAGTTGCGGGTAGCCTGCTTCATAGCTGTACTTTCCTCTGGCCTCTGTGCAGCCGGAAAAACAGGTCCCCCAAGCGGACATATCTTGAGCTGTGCAGCAGCGTGCGCGGCAAGAGCCGACAGGAGCAGGATGCGCCGCATGAGCGAATAGGGATAATGGCAAGCTGATCCCCCGGCCTCAAAAAAGTGTTGAACTGTCTTGGGAACCAGCAGCGAGGCAAGTGCCAGTCACCCCTTCTTATAATACCTCGACTGTGGCCACATATGACTAGCACCACTAACCTCGCTTTGGTAGTTCCAGCCACCGCGAGAGAGCGCAGCGCGCATCACAGACACGCTGCGTTTGTCCCAACCCAAAAAGGCATCGCCATGGTTGATCATGCACAAATGTCCCACCGGATAATTACCATTCCACCGGCGTGGGCCGTATTTCTTTGTTCGATGAGACTACTTTCCTCGGCGCGGTCAGCTGCATAAGAAAGTGCTCTTTGACATGCATGGTAACCGTGAGACCCTCGAGGCTATTCGGTTTCTACAACGGTGATGAGGAACTCCGCCGTACCTGGGCTGGAGTCCTTGTAGCTGGGGAGATGTTCAAATAGAGATACTAGAAAGCCACGTGCAATAAGTTTTCTTCTCTCATTGATTTTGACTTCGCTCTCTCTCTGGATCTACGTCTGGACGCATCCAGTGTTCCCCTATGGGAATGATGCGGTCAACTTTCGCATGTATGCCGTACCCTAGCTTGTATTAGCTTGGACTAGGTTATTATCTCTACCATAAACACATGGCGGTAAACGTGACCGTGATTCTAGCTGTTCCCTCAAACCTGCCCATCGCCCACGCCGATTGATTTGGACTCTATGCTCTACGCGGTGCTCTATAACCCTGAAAGATAGGAGAGCAGTCTCCGCGACGGCTACCAATATCCTGCTTTTCGAGTTGTCGTCATCCGCCAATTTTAGTGTTACACTTCTATCGGTCCACGTCTACGGTGCTGGCGGCCAGTATCACATTCACCAGCCATTTTGTGTATAGCCCATGCGAGACTTGATCTCAACCTCTTTCCTCCACCAGGCTCTCTACAAGCTTACCAGAATTGTATTTACCGTCCTCTAACCCTACCCAGATGACGGCGGGGCCTGAAGATTGTTGTCTCTATTGAGCTCCAGTGTAAGCGCTCTACACCGACTTAGCAGCACAACATCTGCAAACGCGCCAGCACGCTTAGTTATCATTCCTATCACGATAGAATACAGATGTGCATATGTACAACCTCACAACAGCTATTCAACCTGCAGTTTAGAGGTTGTAAGTATGCTCGTGGATATTGATCGTCTCCACAGTCCAGGTCTTGCCACCGTCGCTTGAGCTGAACTCGCTGGAGTCGGCCTCAGTGAGAACGAGCGTGTCCTTGAAGGTGGTGTCTTCAGAGTCGAGGATGATCGTCGTGTCGAGGTATTCTGCTGAATTAGTATTCCCTGCGCATACAATAAGAAGGGGGAGGGGAACGAGAACTTACGATGTGCCGCAACAGTGGTGTCCTCGCAAGCGTCGTCCTGGCATTCGACGGCCGTGCCCCAGCCCTGGGCTTGTCCGGAGCCTGTCAACGTCAGTATGTGGAACAATCCTAGCTATAGGTGGGATGGTGTACTTGTCGATAACGTAGAGACAGACTCCCCGTTGATGTAGACGGTTTGGTCGTACTTGCCCGTGCTATCGTTGTAAACATAGTGCATGGTGAGCTTGTCGCCCTCGTTAGCAGGGACTTCGGTTCCGCCGAGTTGTTCGCCTGGTATTCGTTAGCGGTTGTATGTTTGCGAACCGGTAAAAATAGATCCATAGAAAGTGAGAAAAGGATATAAATATGTATCAACGTACCCTGCAGCGTACTAGCCCAGGTACACCACTGCCCTTCACTGGCACCACAGTTCCTGCATAATCATTGTCATTAGTGTATTCTCCACCTTGACCAGGTACGAAACCAACGTACGCGTTGGGGTCTGCGAACGAAACTGCCAACGCCTGAATCAGATCGCCACCGCTTGTGCCCATCCCAGGCCAGAGTGCAAGACGATCCTTGAGACCAGGCGTTTTGGGGAGAACAAGCGTGGTATTCGCTTCACGGATCCATGACCGAGTCGGACCGAGGGAGAAGGCGGGTCCGAACCCAACGGTTGATTGCGCGGTTGCGGATGCAAGGAGGGAGAGGAGCGCAAAAACTGCACTGGAGCTGGTGCCTGGGCTTGCAGATGGGATGGTGTAACGCATTGTGAAAAGACTGATTGGAGCGTGAATTGCTTTGCTAGTTTTGAGGCGAAGGGTGGAAAATGGTAGTCTGGTAGTGTGCTTGATTCCGTCAGTCGAGGGGAAGGGAGAAGGATTGGCGGCTTATATACGACACCACACCAGGCAGGACACTTATTGCTAGACGTTCAGGAGACCTATCGAGGCTGAAACAAGCCGAAACACAAGATGGAGACATCGAGTATGAGGGCTGGGAAATAGCCCGTTTCAGGGGACTCGGTCTACCGTCACGGTGGGTTCAGATGAGCTTGAGTCGAATCTAGTCTCGGTAGGGCTGTTGGCGGAATCCGCGGTGGAATTTCTCCAGGGGCTTGTTTGCGGCCATGGTTGTTTCATATAGAGGCTTGTTTATAGCAGTTAAAGGTCCACCTCCGTATTAGCTAATAGGGGGGTCTCCAGGGCAGTTCCGTGCCCAATTTTCATCTTGTATATACACGGCGATTGCCTCCCTCCCTCGGCAAGTACTGGAGGGGTCTCAGTGTGTGTACAGAGTAGATAATTGACGCATACAATACTTCGTCCGGGTGGTCAGTCGGCCGGGAGATCATTCCATGCCTGCTCAATGCTCACATCTTACTACCTCCATGATATCATCCAGAGCCTCAGGTTGATGTCCACGAAAAGTATGCCTAAATTAGGTGCGAATGAGTTACTACAGGCGGAATGGCAGTCTTAACCCCAAATATCCTGCTCAAAACAACGTACTGAGCAACCGTGATCGCAGCCCTAAATGCCAGCGGGTCACCTTCCTCGATCGCCTTGCTGACCTGTCCGCTAGTCTTCTCCCAATCTACAAACCCAGGTTCCTCGACGTTCTCCTTCGTCACCAACTCCTTCAGCTCCCTATGCATCGCGCCCTCGACTCGGTACCGCATCGGCGCCAGAAACGGCTGTTTTGTCCGTCTATAGATCTCCTCGGTGACAAAGGGCTTGACCGCCTCCCGGAGAATATGCTTTTCTCTGAATTTTCCGGTCCTGTAGTCGTACTTCGGTTTGAGGGCCGGTGGGAGGGAGTTTGAATACTCTGTAAGGTGGTGGTCGAGGAATGCGGGACGGGATTCAATCTGGTAAGCCATGTCGATGTTATCACCTAGATACCGGAGAAGGGAGTTGGCGAATGTGGTCTTCGTCCACACGTACTCGGACGTATGCAGCGGGTGCCAGGACTGCATCATATTCTGGCGTGTCTCGCCGTCTAATGAGTCAACAAACACGGTTTGCGCATCACTGGTGTTGAGCTTTTCCTTCTCCATCGCCCAAGGCGCGTAGGAGAGTGGCCTATCGCGGGTGAAGAGTCCGGCGATAGTGGTTTTGTTCAATGTCTTTCTTGTTGAAGCAAGAGTAGGTGGCACAACCCATTTTAGCCCTGCTATCTGCTTCGCCGGTGTTTCCCGGATTGCGAGCTCGTGTTTCTGAGGAGTGTAGTTCCAGGATTCGAGTTCAAGCTGGAACTCGGTCTGAAATTGGGAATAGCCCGCAAAGTGCTCGTCTGACCCTTCGCCTGTATTCGCTCTTCAGACGAACCGGCCGAACGGCGGGGCAAGAGACGCACCTGTAATCATTACTTTGAATCCGGCCTCGTGGGCAGCCTCTGCCATTGCCAGCTTGCCAGCGCCGTTGACATCGGGCATGAGAGCTTCGCTGTGCCATACTGCGCCCTCAAATCGGGCGGCTAGAGCCTCCTCCGTGACATGGACGGGGCTCAATTTTACGCCTAGGAAATCAGCTGTGCGTTGAGCAACATCTGCACAGAGTTAGTGAAGAGCTCAAAGCTGGAGCTCTGGTATACATACCCGACTCGTCCATCCCGCTGTCCTTGTCAAATTACACGGTGAAGCATTGAATGTGGGACACGTCCTAACTTAAAGCGTCCCCTATTTGAGCACCTTCTCTGACAAGATGGACGACCATTCCGGCGATCGCTGGTGAGTCGATACCACCGTTGAGGTAGATCCCGACTGGGACGTCAGCACGTAGACGGACTCGGACTGCGTCAAGGAGGCGTTGTCGAACGCCCTCGATCATGTCTTATTCTGTCCGAGTCTCTTTCCCATACTAAATCCCTTAGAACTGTCGAACACAGGGCGTGATGGTTCTCACCTTGTCAGGGTACTTCAAGTCCCAGTACTTCTCTGTTCGTATATCGGTATAATTCCGACTCAAGAGGTAATGACCCGGTTGAATCTATCCATCAGCTTTGATCGATCCTGGGCGGATTATCGCCTACCCTCTTCACCCACTGGAAGAGAGTTCTTGCGTCAAAAAACGTTGCGCCCTCGACAATAGCGCGCACGTCCCACTCAGGCTCCCATCCATATGCCAGGAACTGTTTCAGTTCGGTCGCGACAAGTAATCGGCTCCCGACAACAGACACTATACTTAAAAGCCATTTAACAGCCTCTCCGCTCTATCCCAGTGATTGTATTCGACAGAGCCGCATCTGTCTACATGTAGATGTAGATTAGAAACGATGATAGCATGCCTTGGATTTTTGCCCATACTGATGCAGTTGTCTAACTGGAGAAAGGCAGATGGCGAGGAACCTTTGTCATCCAATCACTACCTGCTCCTTTTATTGCAATGTACTTTATGGTATTCCAGCGTTTCGTGGGAAATTTCCTCTCCCGGGTTGGGTGTTGATGCGAGGCTAGAAAATATAAGGGTTCCATTAAAACACAGCCTCTTCCTCCCATTTCAGAGACTCATTTATGCTGTAAACTAGGCTGTTCTAGTAAGCATGTTTCTATAGACGAAGCTACTGAGGTTTACTTACCTGCTCTCCCTTCTCATCTTCATTCTCCCTCTTCCCTCACCTTCAAAAACCCAACTGGATCATAGCTTCAACGAACAAGTATAAATAGGCATGTCCCTGTGCAACTTCATCTTCCTCTTTACGCCAATCCAATCCTGAATCAACGATATCCAAGCATCTCGCCGACTACCAACCTGCTCGGAGGTGAGCATCTGCAACGTCCTTCTCCCCCTCGTCATATTGTCAGGAACACAAATGGTCCTCTTAGTCTTCGACGACCCCACTACAAGTGACGAAACCATGTCGCTTATTTGCGATACATTGATAAGAGAATAAACTGGCGACAATGTCGATGAGTATGTAAAATTCTCTCACGTTGAAGTAGTGAGACGAACTGTGGAAGACGACCAGTATTTAGGCTCTCTGGTTATCAAGTTTGGGAATTAATAATATTTGGGTGAGATGCCTTATATATTGAGAAATACATTCATAATAATACAGATGGTATTGTAACAAGGGCGAGAGCTTTCGCACCTTAACGCAGTGGGTTTCGTGTTTCAGAAATCACAGTGCTCACTCCATCACGGTGGATTGGCATCAAATGTCCGGTAGAGATATTAGAGAACTGAAAACGAGCGTGGCTGACATGTCAAAAGACACGAGACAAAATAGTTCAGATACCAACGCATGATTACTTGCTTTTGGAACTTGGAGCTGAGGGTACAACTCCTATATAGTATTCATAACAGCGTCCCACCACTGGACTCTCGCAATTGCACCCGATGGGAGCTCAAACCCACCAAAGTCCAATTCCGCAGAATCACCAGTGCAAACAGCAAGCATGGCAATTTGCAAGTCCTTGGAGAATGAAGCAATCTGCTCTTTGCTCATTGCCGCAGCTCTTCGTCCCTTAACTATATACCTTTCACATTGAAGGCGCTCAATAATGGCCGCAAGATATTCCTCTGCAACGGCATCTTGATTATGCGGAGATGTAGGGAACTCACCAATGCATGTCTTTGCTCCGATCGAAGAAAGACCTTCGGGGGCTTCGACCAAGAGCTTGTATTGCGTGGAGTCCTCGATGCGCTGAATGTACCAGACGGTTATGTCAGCTGGATCGCCGGCGCGGACGAAGATCAGGGTTAGCGTTTGGGCTTGCGAGTCTGTACCCTGCTTGAGGGAAGCATACATAATGAGGGATGAGCAAGTGGCCATGTTGATGGGAGCGGATTCGTTGATGTGTGAATGGTTGGCTCATTGATTGAGTGACTTGATTTGGGTCAAGGAGCTGCCTTTGGCACTCTAAGACCTAGCATGGAATGGTGAGACTGGATGGAATTCGGCGGGCTTATGTATTATTGTGCCTTCTTTAACTGTATCCACCTGAAGGAATGGTGATAAGGGTTGGGATGCCATTTATTGTTCTTGTTTTCGTGCGCTCATTGAGCAGCTGCACTCTTGCACCCCTTTAGCTACGCGAATGAAAACGCACCGGCTGTGCCACGGGGGACGGCTATAAGCTTTTCGTGGCATTTGTATGTCGATAGTTCCCCCGTCTCACGGCCGATAGGATCTTGGAATTTTCAATGGCGGTAGCTGAAAGTGAGAACGAGTTCTGAGATATTAGGAATGAAATTTTCCCGACGTGGGAGGGTAGTGAAAAACATGGTAATGAAGTTGAATTGCTCTTTGTAGCCTGATGCAGGAAACCTGCTGTCCTCTCTAGTAGGTTAATGGGTGGTTTGTTGGCGTTTGTGGTATGAACTATAACGAACAACATGGGGTGACAGCTTGTTCGTGAAAATTTTCTTCGTAGTATCACTTTTACACGTTGTTGTTGGGAGACCATTGACTGAGACACATTGGGGCCTCTGTTTCGGTGAGAGGTTTGATTAGTTTCATTGTCTTTGATGCTATACTCGAGGGGCTAGTCGCTACCTTACTCTTTGTCTCTAGAAAATATGTTGTTTCAGACTTAAGACTTGTTATATTCACACTCGAATAGAAACCGAAAAGATTTCGGGTTGCTGATCCTTTTCGACTGACCAGACACCCTGAAATCTTGGGATTCGCTGGACTGTCACCCGAAAAACAAATCCTGACTACTTATCGTTCTCTGGCTCAAAAAGTGCGAAATCACTGAATACGAACTTTTCCAACTGGCAACGATAGTCCAGTTGTTAGTATCTGACAATAATGTAGAATAAGAAGACAAATACAGGAGGCATCCCATGATAGATATGCAATCTCCTCATTGTTTTGCTTATATGATACTGTTCTGTGCCTTGACCTTGCTCACTTTCGACGCATTGTTACATATCTCAACAAACAATCCATTCCACTGTTGTTGTAGACGCCTCCTGGCTTTTATCAAGGCTTTGAATGACGTACATTGAGGTTGAAACACTTGGGTGAGATAATTGCCTCCGTGGTGCCTACCGAAAGTGGTATGTGCTCTGAATTTGCCAGTATTAATGTATTGATAAGAGGAGCACTAATCAATTATGGCTGCTCTTCTTGGCCCCTTTTTGTTGGTAATAGACTGTTGTATCTTCAGCTTTTCCTCTTCCTGGCGGAAATGTACAAGTCAGGACTTGATGGCGTGTGAAGCTGGAATATTGTACATCAAAGGCCACGAGATACGCTCCGTGTTATAGTTTTAAATTCAAAATGAAAGACATTGAGGTAAAGTCGAGGGCCACTCGAGGAGAGCTCCTATATTATTATTAACCCCGACGTCACTATTTGCAAGACAAAGGCCGAAACAAAAGGATATAAACCTGTCTTTAAGCCTGTCATGAGGCTGACACTTTGAATACAAACAATATTATTGCATAATAGTTACCCTGACGATCCTACTAAGAACTTATCTTCATTCTGGACCATACTAGCAACAATTTTATTCCAGATTACTGGTGCTTTTCCCATATTCGTCTCTCAGCTTTGCTGAACAGGTCTCCGTTAGCGCATGTGATCCCATACATACAAAACCAACAACAATGAGGAAATGGGCAATACGCTAGATCCCTGACGCCGACTTCGGTAAATATCCATGATGAGCTTCTAGAGAAGTATCCTGGACCTAGTATGATGCAGAAGAGTCCTGCTGAAAATTAGCCAGGGCCATCGCGAATCATGATGCCTGAATGAAGGTGACTCGGATTTTGGTAATATACTGACGATGAGTTTTCTCATGTCTAACGTTGATGCGGACGCCTCTTAAGCCGGCATTTCGCGAATGCCATGAGGCTAAAGATATAGAAAAGATGTCATTGGGCATTATCTTTTCTGAGTATCCGTGGTCCTATATGCCTTTCGTAATAGGTAGAAATACAGAGTACCATCTTATTCTTATAGGCGTTCTCGTTATAAGTTTTCAGGCAGACTAACCAACAGAGTATATATAGTGGATAGTGTAGATTCTTTTCGCGGCAAAGCCCAAGCCTTCACAATCTGAATTTCTACGGCATGGCTACGCGCAGAGCGAGCCAAGGCGGATCTGGCAAAGTATATCTTACATGCCCCTGTCATCATTCTTGGCTGTAGGCCGTTAGTGACACCCACAGCTAACCAGAAAAGGAACGGTCGTATCCTTGGGCTAGCGCGTCGAATCGCATACCAAAATGAGTATAGCGTGCGCAGCCCCAGAGAGTGGGCCTTGGGCTAAATCCTCACAAGCATTCATCTAAACCCAATGCAGCAGCCAATTCGTAAGCTAGCACCTCATGTGGACCTGGCGTGGCGGATGTCAGCCAATCATTGATTCTAGGTCATTGCTTGTGCATTTTGGCTTTCGATGGCCTCGCACCCTCAGCCTCAATCTTGATGCAGAGCTATCACGGTCATACGAGCTAGATTCCAAAGAAAGACTAGGTTATCTGAGATGCAAAAGTTATATAATGTGTAACAGGCCCCTTTGACAATTTCTTCCGCAGCAACTCACGCCATCAGTTCACCATGATATATCTCCTATATAAACACATCAATAAGTCAAGGGCGGCCAAGCGCCAGTCCCATAGTGTTCCTCTTCGCCCATTCGATGGTCAGCATGACGGTGATAGTCTTACCCCCACGGACACATCTGCCCTCCGCGAAAAGAACATTTCTCCTGAAGCCGAAGCCGAGAAGAGGAGGCGCCGGATCTACCGACTGAAGCTTGTGTGCGCCTTATTCATGCCATACTTTTTAGCCACTATCGACCTGACCATTGTTGCGACCTCTGTCCCATTCATCGCGTCGCATTTTAGTACGTCCCTATTGCCATGACATGTGTCATAAAGCGCTAATATTTTAATTCTTCGCAAAACAGACGAGCTTTCCGAGCTTAACTGGATCGTCACAGCTTTCACGCTCACATCCACCGCCCTAATCCCTTCATTCGGCCAACTCTCCGACGTCTTTGGACGACACGCTACTCTACAGTTAGCGACATTCCTGATGTTGGTCGGCAGCGTTCTTGGTGCTGCCGCGCAGACTTGGGGCATGCTATTGCTAGGTCGTGCGCTACAGGGTGTGGGCTCGGCAGGGTTGATGAGCACGGCCATGATCATCCTTGCAGACAATGTGACACTGGAAGAGAATGCAAAGAACAATTCAATCTTCTCTTTTGTCAGTGGTGTTGCGTATGCGGTTGGGCCGATTATTGGCGGGTACGTTTGTTTCTCTCGAAGTTTCTTACGTCCATGGGGCTGACTTGGTTTAGGTACCTCACTGATGTGGGTAATAATCTACTATACGTGAGAAGATGTGCTAATTATACAGGCGAACTGGCGCTACTGCTTCGTTATCTCTATTCCTGTAAGTTCAACAACCCGTTATCTAGCAGAAATGCTAACAGTCTAGATCGCCGTCCTCTCCCACATAATTGTTTACCTCGTCCTCCGCAACGACCTTAAACAAGGAACGCATTTTCGTCGAGGAAGCCGTCTTTCTTCATTTCTGCCTGCACTGGCGACGATCGACATCATCGGGACAATCCTCTTTATCTTCGGTGTCGGTCTAATTATCCTCGCCACTGCATGGGGAGGCTCAACATACCCCTGGACATCAGCTGAAGTTCTGGCACCCTTGATTGTCGGTGGGTCTTGTTTTGCCGTGTTCTTCATCTACGAGTACTTCCTCGAGAACGGAGTATTCGGTCGCATATTCCCGGGCCAGAAGCCGATTCTCCCTTATAGCATGTTCAAGAAAGTTGATACTCTCTGGCTTGCGATCCTGCAGTTTGCGACTGGTGCCGCCATGTACAGCGTGTTTTATTATGTTGGGGTTTACTTTACTGTCGTCGAGGCGTACTCCGCTAGTAAGGCTGGTGTACAGTTGCTCTACTACATTCCTGGCTTAGGAGGTACGTCCAATTTGTCCAAGCCACCACACATACCATTCAGCCTGCCCTAACATAAAGCCATCCAGCCGGCGTCTACCTAGCGATCCTGCTTTGCAATACTTATCCCGCGCAAACTTTTCCACCACTGCTCTTCGGCACAGTTGCGGAGACTGTTGGCCTGGGAATAATGATATACGCCATCCGCACCGAGCAATCCAATATCCTAAACGGGATGATGGTCCTCGCAGGCGCAGGAACTGGCATACGGCTCATGCCTGCATCTCTCCATGCTTCGGGCGTTTGGCCCGACCGTATTGCCTCTGCGCTGTCGTTGCTGCGCTTTGCATTGCCATTCGGCGGTACACTCGGAATTACGATCATGGGGTCCGTTTTCAATAATAAGCTTGCGGAGGGTGTTGCCTCCATCCAGGGTTACGGGTCTGGGAGCGTCTCTGCACAGGACCTCGCCCATGGAGGGACAGGCAGCCTGTCTTTCATTAACTCACTGCCGGCTGATGCGCAGGCGAAGGTGAGGACCTCGGGTCGGGACGCCATCATGTGGGCTTATATTGCTATCCTGCCTATAATCGGGGTTACCGTGCTAACAACATTGTTCATGGGAAATGTCTGGATAGGGAAGAGGAAGAATAAAACAGCAGCTACTGAGCAGGGGATGTCCGGGACTAGGACAGGGTCCGGTGAGAGTGAGGTGATCTTTGTCCCGTATCTCTATGCACTGTTCAAGGTGAGCACCCAACCCTTTACCATATTACATTACATGCCTTTAACAATTGTCTTAGGGAGTCAACAAGTACAAGGAAATTACCCGGCCAGTTCTGAATTCCAACCCTACTGAAGCTCCCGGGATGCAGGAAACTCAGGAGATTCGTGATTCTTGAGCCGTGGCTCTATATCGACTTCACTAGACTATAGAGGGCGCAACTCATTTTATACTTCTTTATTGAACAGCTGCATCAGTACTCTTTCTATACTCGTTTTGTGTTGTATTTGCACAAAGCTATAGTAGCATATGGGCGATTCCCCTCTGAATATCATAACGGCCCTCCACGTAACGACACCCATTTACCCCATACAATAAAGACCAAGGGCACAAATAATTTAAGACCTACCACCCAAATAAAGTCTCTATAAAGATTACAATAGCAGTCTCCAAGACATATATTGCGCTTGAGGGTTCAGCAACATGAGAAAGGCGATTTCCAGTGATTGTTTGGTCTTTTCTGGCATTCTGATCCTGATTGCTCCATACCTACGCATGCCACAGCAATCATCCCTCATCTCATCCTTTTCAGTGAAGCAAGCCTCTAACTCAATCTTAACGGCGCTTGCATTTTCGGCATCGCTTATCACGCCATCCTCGTCACCCGCATTTCTTGACCTCTACGTCGGTTTCGGCACCGTCTCAGAGCCTGGCAAAATATGTACTGGACGCTTAAACTGGCACCCTCGACCACATACCATAGCCCCTGCGGATCATGATGCATATTCCACTTTGTCTCCGGCAGTCCAACGTCCTATACACACTGTATTCAGCGAACAGACCCCTCAACGACCTGTGTCTCTCCTCCACCGACAAAATCGGGATCATCCACGTTTCAGCGGCTGCGACAGTCCATACAATTGCACAGGTCACTTATCCGCAGCACTGTCAGAGGTATATCGTCTCCGCGCCGATGCAGCCGAATGCAACAGGTTGCTGGCGAGTGACTGTGAAGCGTACTACACGCAGCTGGTTGAGACCTCGTTGTTCCTGAGGGCGCTGGGGTTGGTATGGAGGAGTATATGGATTTATCGAGCTTGTTGGTGTTGCTAGGTTGGCGGAGGTGCTGGAGCTCAGTAGCATGGAATATTGTGCTTTCTTTTTTTAACGGTCTATCCTTCTATTCGTGATATTGTACTTGCGCATATGATGCAATCTTGTGGATTGGTTACATTCCCTTTCAACAACCCTGGTCCTTTGCTCATCTGTAGGCTCTCCTCTAGAAACCACGAACGCTTAATTTTAGCCCTAGTTTCTATGATACTCCAAGGGTCTAGCTTCATTACACCTCCAAAAAGTCGCTCCACTGGGTGTGAGTAGCAAAACTAGTCGGAGACTCGATCTCTTGCTTTGACAGCTGCAATAAGACAACCTCTTTCTAACTTGTCTGGATTCCCCCCATCCTGCACTATCCATCAAGATTTGGTATAGTAGGAAAATAATTGGATTAAGTATTATAAGTTCTCCTCATAACTAGAGATTCGAGGCATCCTGGTCACCGATCTCAACCCCAATCGCTCAAATCGTCGCCTTCAGGCACTATTACCCCTTTTCCTTTCCAGCTGAGCAAGGCTACGTCTCCTTCGCCCACGGCTTCCCAGCCCAAATGCCCCCGGCCATGCTCAGCCAATAGTCCCGGCCCTTAATCAGCCAGACAAGGAAACTCGGCAACTTATACCCCTTGGCTGCTCCAACACCCTTGCCCTTCCCAATGGGCACAAGATGCGTCTCTGTCTCATCAGCCTTGAACAGCCGATCGTCGCCGGGAACCGGTATTTCCGCCTCTACCAGTAAATCGCGCTTCAGGTTCGCGCACAAAACGGGGATCGCCTCCATAAGGATGTGGATTGCTGGTCGCGCATAGTCGGAGGCATCACCTACCGCGTAAACTCGTGATCCAGCCTTGTCGACGCGCAAGGTCTGGGGGTTCGTAGACACCCGTCCGTCTGCCGACTTCAAGGATCCGTCGAGGAAGGAGGTATTCGGGGTTGTGCCGTAGGCAGGGATGTAAAGGTCTGCCTGCAGGGTCTCCCCATTACTTAGCTTGACCTCTGTTTTTGCCGTAAGTTGCTCCTCTTTCCCTGCTTCCACAGGGATCACGCCCTCGACCTTGACGTTCTTGGTTATTTCAACCCCAAGCTTTGCCAGATACCCCTCCGCGGTGCGCGCAATGGCCGGTCGTAACTGGGGCAGGATCTCTGACCCAGAGGTCACAACCACAATCCTCACTTTTGGCGCAGCCGATCTCGAGCCAAACCAGCCTGCCTTCCCATTTAAATGCTCGCCGAGTTCACCCGCTGTCTCAATCCCCGTCGGGCCACCGCCTGCGATCACAATACACTTCGCGGAAGGTAGGGCGCCCCGGAAAGATTTCCACTGAGCAGTCAACTCGGGTTTCCCGGCCGAATTTAGACTGAACAGAGGCGAGGGCGTTGACGAGCCCGTCGCGATGACGAGAGCATGGTATGCAAGTTCGATCTCGGTGTCGGTGTCGAGTTGGTCAACGACCACCACACGCCGCTCATGATCAAGCCACTTCGCGCGCCCATGAATGAATTTGAACCTCTCCCCATATGGTTTGAACTGCGCCTCCAAGGAGACGAAGAGCTTCGACTGGTCAAAGTACGAGTCTGCGATCAGAGCCCGCGGAGCTGCAGGTCGACACATCACCTCGCGCGAGCTGCTGACGATAACGACTTGGTAGGAATCTGGCGAGGGCAGAGCTGGAAGGATATGCCTGAGCGTATAATGGGCTGTCGAGATGCCCCCGTAGGAGCCGCCTAGGATGAGAATTGTTTTCGTTTCAGGCGCCATTTTCAAACTTCTCCCTTTTGTTCTCATCCACGAAGAGAGATATTACCGTGAACGCTGGGAGGGATAGTGGCCTTGATAAATGAACATTTATTTATGTTCCATGGAGAGGCTCGTGTTAGTAAGGCTTCGATTTGGTTCCGTTTCCGATTGACCTTGCGTTCCGGACCAAACAGAGGCCGCTGCCATGGGTGCGGTACCCCTAACCTCAGTTCTGTCTACTGGGGGTCGAAGGATCACAATATGCTGTTCCTTATTAGTCATGATTATTAATTTGCTCCGTTTGTGCAACGCGAGTGAGAATTATTTTGGCTAAGCCTATCAAGCACAAGATTCCGAGTGCCGAGAATACCAGCAGCAAGAATAGGCATTGCCTTTCCAGCTAAGCAGTGCTACCTGAATGAGCGAGGCGAGCAGGGTCTGTGGTTATTCATCACCTTTGCCTTCTCATCTCTTTCAGAGAGATTAATAGTAAATCCTTCTGAAGAAATTTTCCTAAAATTGCTTTTCCTATGTTGTTACTCTAGGAGTGCCGAGCCTTTGCATTCTGGAAACTCCACATTATCACCCGAAGCTCTCCGCAATCACGCTGGTTTGTCAGTGCACATTAATTCATATCTGCTTGCTACTAAGGCAATCCAGGCTTAATTGTTTGTACACGAAAAGTCACCATCTCTATGTTCTCTATTTAGAGCTTAAAGCGCCGTTCCTGGAGCACAAGCCATCTTCAAAAGTATAGAGCATCCGAATCGACGTAATTACCAGCATCAACTGTCAAATAATATAAAAGAATGAAGGTCTGATTCTTACAATCTAGCTCTATAGAGCAGCTTTAAATACACAAGAAATAATAATCAACCTAGCCTAATACGGCAGTTAGAAGAGATATAACTTTTGAACCGTGGAAATAGCAGAAGTCTCTGCATAACCATCGGCGAGCCGGAGCTTGCAGTTCCGATATCCCAAATAGGAAAGTTCCGTATATGACTAGCTGTCACGTATGGTCGACAAAAAGCTAGTTTGAAAAGCTCGTGAGGCCTTCTTACACATAATGAATATATGGTCGGAATCGAGTTTAATGAACATATTGATAAACATGATTCATCTAACTACTCATTATGATATAGGAGAATATGCGGGAAAGTGGCAATTGGCAAGATAGACTTTCACGGAGAGAGAATCCATCCCTTCTGGTTGCGGTCATGTCGCCATCTTAGAGCCAAATCCATAAGTTACACACGATTCATTATAGATCTCGCAGCAGCGGTAATACATCCGCAGGTACAGCGCGATCCGATGTCGGCCGGATGAATCCAAGAGCTGCGTCAAGTTGTCCAAGCACAGTAGAGCGTACTTGTGTTCAAAGTCCGCGAGTTGGACTAGCTGTGCCCACCCATCACCGTCTGATCCGGAATCGAGAAAGTCGGCCGAATTGAGGTTTGCGGCGAGTCTATCTCGCTCGATGCTGCCAAGGTCGTTCCAAAGTCTACCCTCTATGGACATTTGCCGCCATAACCTTTCAGCGAGATACTTTTCTTTGGCTGTGCGGAAGACATTTGACCCACGGCCGATCTTGCAAATCAGGGACTTGGAGACGACGGCGCTTTTGACGTCGTGAACAGCACATGTATGGAGCCAAGTGTAGAATGTCTCGCGGCTGTCGAGGGATTTGTGTGCTTTCACATGTTGTAAAGCAGCCAACGTTGCCATCTTGATTTCTTTCTGAAGATCGCATCTGTCGTGGGAACTGACATTCGTCGGGAGGTTGTCTTCCAGAGCAAAACGAAGCCAGAGCCGTATGTTGTGCTGGATGTTCAGGAGGCGAGTTCGAGTTTCTTCATCATAGCCAGAGATATCCGTTTCAGACGGCGTCTCATGGGAAGCGGGATTGTTGCGAAGAGCTGTCTCGTGGCACGAGTTATCGATGTAGCCGGCTATAGTTTCGGTAGCAGAATCTGGTATGTTGACCAGGGACTTCTCCATTTCTTCATCCTCCTGAAATATTCCAACGGAGAGTTCGACCATGCTATAGATCACAGACGTACTGAGCAAATACTCAGGATGAGAGTTGTTAGCCAATGTCCAAAAGATAGCGGCATATTTGATATACTTGTCGCCGAGGGATTTTCCGGTCGAAAAGATGTCCAACGTCTTCAACCTGCGGCTGAAGAGAATTCCTTCTATAATGGAAGCCTGGATCACCCACTTCGGTGTTTCTGTCTGAGATGGCAGTCGAGAAAAGTATGCTGTCATTTTCTGCACCGTTGGTGTTGACGGGTCGACGAGCTTATTTAGTGAATCGGCAGATACAGAGACAGTAGTCTCAGCCTGCACAGCAGCCATGATGTACGAGTCCGACACTGTTGGTATGGCGTACAATGTCTTGTCCAACCAAAGCTGGTCGTCTGCCTGTGACCGCTGGCTTTTGGTAAGAATGAACTGGATACCTTTCCTAATGGCACTCTCTAGCTCGACTGATATCGCGTCAGTGAAGCTAAAGGATGCCACACTTTTCAGAATCAGTATAGCATATGCAGTCTCTTCAGCAGAGTTCGAGTTCCCCCAGGATCCATCCTGATTTTGGGTGCGCAATGTTCGGATCAGGGCCTGAAACAACGTGATGGGAAGTTGGAAATCCATCAGTTTGTCTGGCAGTGCAGTCAGATGTCCTTGGCTCCAGCGCTGAATGTAAGATATCAGGCCTTCGCACATCAGCATCGTTGGATAATAAGGAGAGATATTCTAGTAATCAGTAAGCAAAATCCTGTCCGTGGGCAGAGCTCAACAAACCCATTTGTCTTGTACCATTCGGTCACAATGGAACCATGCCTCACAGAGGTAGCAGATACATTTTTTGATTTGTGATTGGTAGAGACCATGGTCTGAGAGCAAAACCAGTGCAGTCAGGACATTGGCATTGGTGCTTACGCTCGTGTGCGTCTCGTATAGGTATGTCATAAACTGATGTTCTCGTTCGAACTGATCTATTAACGCTTGTGGCGAATAGCTTCTTCCCCGGAGATGAAGCGCTATCAAGGCCTTCGCCGTGTCGTCTGCATCAGGGCATGCCTTGGGAACTGCGGACTTAGAGCAGATCACCAAAATAGATGAACACCTTGCTGGGGATTAATCGTACCGAAGCCTACAAGTCCATGGACCTTGATTTCGTCCTCAATCTGCTTGTCCATTTGTCGTAGGCTACTGCTTATTTCGATGCCATGGCGTAGAAGATTCGTTGTTACCTTGCTGAATTAGCATTTCATCATGTTCATACCATGTAAAAAAAACGTACCCAGGCCCATTCAAATACAGTGGTTGGGTATCCCGCAGCCACGAGGCCTGAGCCCTGGCCGGCTCCGTTGGAGATTGCCTGCTGGATATATTCCTCCGCCTCGTCATCCCACACGGGGTTATACATGAGGTATGCTGCTGTTGCAGAGGGTGATGCCAGCATGCTGCCAAGCACTTTATGATGACCCAGAGCTCTAAAGTCGACCTTCCCAACCATGGCTTCTAAGGAATGCAGAAGAGATGATTGAGGGCCGCTGAAGACGGTATCCAAGTTGATCTTAGATAGCTTTCTGGACTTCAGCTTGGTCAAGAAGGTCCGATTAAAGTCAAAGATGTGCCCCTCTGCTTCGAGAAGATCCAAAAGTGCCGGTAGTCGAAGTTCCAGACCAACACTCAAGGTACTAGTTGCTAGCAAGTCATCCAGGCCTACCAAAGCTGTATCTAGCCATTCTTTAGCTTTGATAATCCTCGTGCTGAGCTCACTCTGCGACCCAGTCGCACCCAGGTCTCTTGCATGCTTCTGTAATGCAAGAAGAGCTGTCAAGCTGCTAGCAATTGTGTCCAAATTTGAATTCGTTCCGCCCCAACTGCCACAAGGGAGCTGATGCTGTAAAAGGGCCTGAAACGCAGCAGGAAATGCCCAGATAGACTTGCCTCCTTCAGTAGGCTTTCTGACCATTGATACCCAAGCAGTGTCGTATATGTTGCCAGACATTGTACCTAGTCCGTAGGTCGGATGGTAGGAGTGCACGAAGCTCTCGAACAAAGTTTGTAGCTTCGTGTCGACAAATGTAGCCACTAAATTGTGATCCATCATGGACCCCATATTTGCTTGAGACTATCCTAATGAAGACGGGAGTGGACTATCGGTAAATGGCTGAAGAGGGGTCCCAATGGGCTCATATGTGCGAATTTGGCGACTATTTAATTCATCCTGTAACTTTACATGCTATGCCCAGCAAACAAGTTTTCGTGCAGCATGGTGTTGTAATTGCATACACCCCTAAGCACATGATGCACGACTTATCACAGGTGCTGGCCATATTTCAAAATAACCTGCAGATGCTATCTCTGTATCACACCGAACAAATAATAATACATGGTAATACGGTTTTCACAGTAGTAACGGTGGCGAGCGGGGAGATAGTAACACTATGTTTTACGTTGAGGATGTCTAAAGGCAAAAAAACCCATCTTTTCTCATCTTCTGGGATACCTTGCACTCTTTTGCGTTCTATACTCTTCTTCTCAATCATGTATCAAACATTCACAGTCGCAGCATCCGTTTCGGCTTCTGCTTTGGAACGATTAACTGTACCTATCCCAGTGCTCTTAGCACTTGCCTTGGTGGTACGGACCATATACCGTCTATATTTTGATCCGCTACACCACATACCGGGCCCTAAACTGGCAGCAATCACTCACCTCTACGAGTTCTATCATGATGTTATCCGAGGGGGCTTGTTTATTTGGGAAATAGAGAAGATGCACCGAGAATACGGTACTGTTAATCGACAGATTCCCGCTATCCAAAAGCAGTCTATACCAACTTACGATTCATCTCATAGGACCCATAGTGCGGATCAACCCCCGTGAAGTTCATATCAAGGACTCATACTTCCATGAGGAGATCTACGCGCCAGCCAGCGGGGGAAGACGAGACAAAGATCCCAAAGCTGTCGAGATATTCAGCGCTCCTACCGCGATGGTTGCAACGGTCGACCACGACACGCACCGCATACGCAGGAAACTACTCACCTCCTTCTTTTCCAGACGGTCAATCGAGCGGCTCGAACCTGTTGTCCACGAGTCACTATCAAAGTTTCTAGATAGCCTTGTCACAGCCTACAAGGAAGACAATGTGGTGGATCTTATTGACAGACTCCAGGGGTTGACAGGCGACGTGATTACACAGTATGCGTACGGGAACAGTTATGGGCTCCAGGAGCCCCAAAATATCGGTTGCGGAATCACAAAGGTGGTCCAAGAGGGAACGACTCAGATCCACCTACACCGGTTTTTCCCCTTTTTTGAGCGCCTTCTGCGAGTTGTACCGAAGTGGTTCATGGCCCAGCTCTTGCCAGCCAGAGCGTCGATATACGATCTGTTGGATGGGGTAAGAGAACAGTCGATTGAAGCGCTTCAACAGAGGGATCTGTCAGCCCCTCCTCAGAAGACAACCATGTTCCATGCCCTCACTGCGCCAGAAGTGCCCCTGGAAGAACGAACATTGCAACGTCTTCAGGATGAGGGACTGGTCCTGTTTGCTGCGGGCACAGAGACCACGGCAACCACTTTGGGCGTGGCTCTGTTTCACATTCTTAATAATAAAGAAATCTATCGAAAACTGCGCAATGAGCTTGACCAAGAACTTCCAACTCCGCAAGCCGGGACAACATGGCGTCAGCTTGAGAAGCTGCCATATCTGGTATGTTTTGTTCCTTGTTTGCGGTAACAGTCCCACAAGTTGTTCTGTTCTATGGCTAATTTCCTACAGAATGCTGTTATCCACGAAGCTCTCCGCTGTTCTGGTATCACTATGCGGCAACAGAGGATTGCCCCAGCAGAGGTAGTAAAATACAAGAATTATGCCATCCCACCTGGAGTATGCTACGATCTTTCCCAAGATTCTCATCATGACCTCTAACCAGCCAATGCATAGACTCCCGTCAGCATGATCGCCCATTTCGTGCATATGGATCCAAAGATCTTCGACAATCCTCAGGCATTTAATCCTGAACGCTGGATACTCGCGGCCGAAAGGAACCAAAACCTCTCCAGATTCCTTGTGACATTTGGTAAGGGCAACCGAAACTGTATAGGCATGAAGTACGTCGAGCATTCATCGATTGCAGAAGAGATTTTAGTCCTCTGCTAACCTTGATACGCCCAGCTTGGCCTATGCCGAATTATACAATACCATAGCAGCTGTTGTCCGTCGATTCGACCTGGAGCTATATCAGACCACTGAGGAGAATATTCGCTTCGTGCGAGACATGCTGCTGCCACGCAGTACAAATGGCCCCTGGAAAGTCCGCGTGAAGGTTGTTGGTATTCGCGAGGAATAGTGGCCTGGCTTTTCTCTACACAATTTCGCCTGGCTGCCCATTCATTGGCGTCGCATCGTCGAAGGCCCGATTTGAGGACTCCAAGCTTTCAGAATTTGATTGTTGCCTTGGCTCTATATATTATGGAATAATGATCGGATTGAATGCAAATCGGTTTTTCAAGGACAAAAATCATTTCTAAAACAGATTGCGCCCATTCAATAGCCCTCGCGTCAATCTCATCAATAAAATAACTATGGTGCCAGGAACTCCATTAACAAACACAAATGACACCTACGATGGTACTCCGAGTGCAGAGAAGCCAATTGAGTACTCATGGTGCTGTAAGTACGGTATTTCAGAATCTTAGACCCGTATGGTCATTTCAGTGTCGGGCAAGATATTCCTTTTTGAGTATGTTTCACTATTTGGCCACACGGCGAATTATATCTACCTTCAAAACTTGATAGTTTGGTGATATAATCCGGCGACGAAGCGCTGTGGAACATGTCAAACACATACCCCGCTGTCTCTTTTTCCTTTTTCTTTCTTTTCTTTTTGCTATTTTTCCCTTCTTTTCCCTTTTTTTTTTCTGTTGGTAGTACAGATGGTGGAAGGGAAGGATAAAGTAGTTCATGTACTCTGTAGCTTAGCAGCGTAACAGTTTGACTGGAGCACGAAAACAGTCAGGTAGGTGATCAATGAACCAATGCCTCCTTATCCGCAAGCAACAATCCGGTATTCCGGTATTCCGGTATTCTGTCTTTTCTGAGAAAGGTTGTGTAAGCTGGGGATACCCTGATCACAGGGTACTAAGCATCTTCAGACTTTTTGGTGTCACAACCCAATACAGGACTGGGCCAGCACTGCACTCTCGCAGAGAGAACCTAGCCCGCATTGCGAGAGCCATATTGGATTCATTGTGTTCCCTATACAGGGCATATCTCCTCATCTTCTTTATAGATCATCCCCCCCACTAAAAGCCAGCCCAAACAACGACGACAACAAAAAATGGGTCAAACGGCCTCCGTCCCCAAGCCAGGAACCCAGATCCAAGTCATCGGCGCCGGACTGCCTCGAACTGGGACGACATCCTTCAGCGCCGCTCTGGCTATCCTCCTCGACAGCCCGGTCTACCACATCAACACCCAGATAACCGCTGGAACCCCCGCCGAGATAAAAGCATGGATTCGCATCCTCCGCGCTTGGGTCAATGATGACCGCAGCACCGTCTTGTCCCTGCTTAGATCCCGTCTTAGCGGCTACGCAGCCGTCACCGATACCCCGGGCTGTCAGTTTATCCCAGAACTACTAGAGCTCTACCCACACGCTAAGGTCATCTGTACCGTGCGGGACCCGGAAGCGTGGGAGCGGAGCATGACGCAAGCTCATGGCATGACGGTCCTTTGGTTTCTCAGAATCCTTCTCCTCCCGCACCCGGGGATGAGGCATTTCGTAGACTTCACCTGGTTGGTACGACGCCTGTGGAGCGGTCGGTATGCGAATGGTCGGCGGTTGAACTCGGTGAAGAACGTGCGCGAGACGCTGCCCACTCGTGAGACGTATGCGCGACATCTGGCGTGGCTAAAGGAGGTTGTCCCCGCTGACCGGCTGGTAATGTTCGACGTGAGAGAGGGCTGGGGTCCGCTGTGTGAAGCTCTGGGAAAAGAGCTCCCTGCTGGCGATGTACCCTTTCCGCACGAGAATGATTCAGCGGGGATTGAGCGAACGGCTAGATATCACATCCAAAGAGCTTTGATATGCTGGGCAGGTATTTTGGCTGTCGCTGGGTTTGCGATTGTTGTAGGGTTTACAATGCGATAAGAGATTGCCATTTCGCGAACCATCTAAATCGCGAGGCTAATGCCGTAATAGCTGGAGTACGATCTGCAAATACAATATTATGTTTTCATGCGAAGGACCGCGAGGATATTGACCTCATACACATTTCGTGCGTATATGTGACGCTGTCTCCTGCCTGCCACGACGACAGGCCCTGCAAACGAAGTGTAGTACAGATTTCTGAGAATATCGACGCAATCGGGACAACGGTGATAGTAAGGTGGCGCAGGAATAGGAGTCCTGTTGGGTAGAGCAACAAAACACAGTCGGCATTTGCGGAGATACCGGCACATTCGGCCTCTCTTATTATTGGTGTTGATTGATCAGGTGCACGAACTTGCCCGATCCAGGCCGTTTGTGCATTAACATCTCGTTCCAAATCATACTCCAGAGTTTCTGTAGGGCAAAATGCCAAAGCAGTGGCCAGATTTGCATGCACAGGGCGTGTGCCCAAGGTGTAGAATCAAACTCGGAGGGTTGCACGGAATACCATACCTTCCCCTTGGCCAGCAGTGTCAACTTACAAGAAAATTCTTTGCAGAACAGAGACGAGACGCTACCTGTAAAGTATAGGGTCCCTGGTCTCTAACATTCATAGCTTGATGCCTTCGAAAAAGTCCGACATTCCAACCAATCTAGCGTGACTGGGGGTTGGCAGGCACCATACAGGTCACCTACAGTTCGTCCTCATCCTAATCTCATAGAATTAATTTTACGTCACCCTTTCCGGCTGACTGTGTTTCCATCATGGAGAGTGATAAGCCACAGCATGTACGGCTGACAACGTCGACAATCCCAACCGCCCGCGACTGTCACGTCACTAACTCATCCTACTTTTATGGTTGACCAAAGTTGCCTGAACTGCGTCTCGTTCAAATATAGGGCATACCATGGCATCTTCGGGAACCAGGGCCGGGTCCTGGGGAGTCAATTCACCAACCAAAACTTATGACAGACTAAATCTGGCTCCTCTCAAGAAGATAGGCTCTTGATTAAATGGATAAAAGTTCTGGTCAGCATGGATAGCGTCTCGTGAGCAAACTGTGGTATTCGTCATTACATGAAGTTGGTACAGATATTCCCTTGCTCATAGACAGGACAAGGCAAGAAACTAGTATACACATCATAAGTCGTAACATACTATTACTGTACAGTTGAGATATCTGGCAAATTAGTAGACGGCAAAGGATAAAGGTGCGCTTCAAATAGATGGAAATTTTCGATAGTACTTAGGAGCACCGGGGACTTAGTGGTGGCCTGTACAAGTGAATAGTGAACTCATTAGCTACCCTCGCATCAAGCTGCATCCAGGCTGAAAGGAAGGTATACTTACGACCCAGCGGTTTTGCTCTCTTCGAGATATCCCTGGCCTCCTTTTGCTTGAACTTGGCGAGTCGCGCCTCCTCCTTCGCATCGCGCTCTAACTCCCTCACATTTGTCCTCGCCTCCTGAACCGCCAACCGGCTCGCACGGAGCGCTTGGTCCGCAGCTCGCTCTGCTTCCTCAGCGTGGAAAACGCGTTCCCGCGCAGCAGCAATTGACGGGTCTTCAGTATGCCTGCTTCGGAAGAGGCCGTGGCCTCGGGTGCCATGGCTGCTATGGCCGTAGCTGCTCGTACCGTATCCGAGTCTGGTAGAGCCGGTCCTGGCACCGGCACTGGAGGAGCTATACCCGCTAGAAGGGGAACTGCGGTGGCGGAAGAGCCCGCCGGATTTGCGGTACGTGGGGGGGTGGGTGTTTCGATCGTCGACGCTCGACCGGGAGGAGCTTGACATAGAGCCGCGGTGGAAGAGAGGCATTGTGACGGCTGATCAGAGTTGACTATAATAGGGCAATGTTTGTACGAGCCTAGAAAAAAGCGATTTGATGTAGGTTTGCTGGAGCTTTTGATAGATGGGGTCAATTGAGGATACTGGCGATAGACCCTTGCTGTCCGGAGAGCACTATATAGACGAACATCCTTTCTGACGTCACGGGTCACATCCCTTCAGTATATACCAGATCACAGCAATGTCTATGGTGTTGATATCTCTTTCAACTGCAATGACGTTGGCTCTAGTCGCGGGGTGGCAAATGGCTGCTACCAACACGGCAAGAGATCGCCCGTAAGTCAAGTGCATTAATATCCCCGACAACTGCGATTGGACCCGGCCTCACCAATAAACAGAGAGCTCAGTCTGCCGCTGATGGAATCTGCGGAGATCAAGTGGTGAAACTGCCATTGTCGTCAGTGGGTGCGGTCAGTGACATTAACCCTTACAGCTGCGTCAGCTCTAACCAACTGACTTATGTCGTCGGTCCAACATTTAATGCAAACTACGCTTTCGTCACATCTGACGTCGTCGCTGGACGTCGGATTGAATTTCTGGAAAGCAAACAACACTGTGTGGTGGGCGACAGTGCTTGCAAGTATCCTACGGAAAAAGTTTGGCCTTATAGCATGCAACGCGAGAATCAACTGACCTTTGATATCGCTCAGGAGTAGGTGTAGAAGCACGTCATGGTCCTCAGAGTGGAGCAAATACCCCGAAAAGCAGGGCTAGGGCTCCCGCTCCTCGTATTAACTGCCAGATCGGTTGTGGCAGCGAGTCTGTCAGCTTCAGATGGATAGGTATAAACCGGCGCTCATTGTTGCTTTGAATCATTGCTTCTTAGATGGTTCTTGTCACTGAAATGTCTATCACTCTTTCTCTTACAATTCAATGGAGACGCGACATGCTTCTCTCAAATACTGCCATTATTTTTTTTTTTTCGCGTGGCGATGAGGCTATTGGCACAGCCACCCAGTGGTGCCGGTTGGCCTGATTGCCATCAATTATAGAGATTACTGTCTAATAGCTCGTAGCGTCGGATGTCTGATTCTTTTTTCTCTTTTCCTCTCCTGGAAGAATTCCTCGTGCCGAATCTCAACATGTTCTCCGGATGCCCTCCCCTGTCATTCTTCTTGAGGAAACGGTAGAGACAAAACAACCCTGCCTTAGACTTGCCGTCTGGTGAATCTTGTGGCAGCCTTTTCTGGCTTTCCGTCGACAGTCGCGCTTGTGGGCTATATTTAGGCAGCTAGCCTGGGGCCGTCCAGCGTGCTAGCCGCTACCTCTATTATTACCCAGCACAGCCACTTGGCGACCAGATTAGCGCATTAATCTCCTGTGCTCCCTCTTACTTGCACGATGGTTTTCTTGATTTGTATCGGTGGATGCAAGGATCGAGCCGCTCCGAGGCTGCGCCTCTTCTTCATTAACCACTGCTGAGGGCGATAACAGAGGGAATGTTAGGCGATAGGCTCCATATATCATTTCACAGCCTCGTGGCTTCATGCCAAAATATCGGCGGTTCCTTGCCCCGTACTGCAATTTTGAATTCTGCATGATATGGCCCTGCTGCAGACCTGCATTAGCGATACCTGCAAACGTATATATCTCGTCTTCTCGCCGCAGGAAAACCGAAATATTCTTTGACCTTTGGCACTTTCCCTCACGATTGCCTCATTAGGGACTATATATATACCTCAAAAGTAAATGGATGCATCTGCCCTCCCACCCCTTGCGGAAGGATCGCATACAGCAACTGTCGAGAACCCTCAGCCACCTGAACCTCCACGACAATTTCACTGGGACTTCCACCATATCCGCCTCGACTACCCACCCGACGGCGTGAGCCAGGTCAGCGTCCTTGAATACTGGAGCTGGGCCGACGACTCAAACCCCGCCTCTAAGCCGTCTCAGGTCGTCCGCCGAGTGGGCGAGTACAAACAGGATCAGATCGTGCAACGCCTGCACGAACCCATCCCTCTGCATGAGGGCCGTCTCCCAACAACAGGGTTTCAGCTTGCGGCTGTGCCGTGCTCGCAGCAGGCGCTGCCACAACTGGGTAGTGCGACGCTCGACGCGATCAACGAGGCGCTGGGCTTGCCGAATCACCACCATCATTATAGCTCTGTGCGGTCTGGTGCAATCGGGCTGTTCCAGATGCCCGATGAGGGCTGGCGTACGTTCATTTGAATTGATCTTACCTAAACTATGTGCTGATGGAAAGACAGTATTTGCCCGCCCCCGCGCCCCTGACTTCTCCTCCATCACGACGATGCTCCGCTACACCCCAGCAACGAACATCACTCGCGGGGTCTTCTATTACGATCTTCTCTTCCCGCAGCTCTACAATATCGTTGGTGAGTTTGAGATGTGTCCGCATCCGCTCCTCCTCCCGCTTCTGGCTTGCGAACTTACACTTGACGTCAATGTCAACCATCTGGAGCGGTACCAGACTTCGCTAGAACAGATGGAGGGGGCGACGGGGTACGGTGTGCTTAACGAACGACAGGATAACTTCCTCGACCACAGAATGCTCGTGAAGCAACTGAGTAAAGCGAGGAGCGGGGTCCACCTCGCCCTCGCGACGCTGCGCTCGACGCAGTGGTGTGTGGAGTTTATCCTGAAAAAGATCGACTGGGTGGATGAACGGCTGACGCCGGAAACACGGGACAGGCTCAAGGATCTGAATACGGGGGGCCATATGCAAGGAGATGCGTCGAGGGCGCTCCGTGAGCGTGCGGAGTTCGTCTCGAGCACGATCGAGCATGCGCTCTCGCGCGGGGGAGTCAAGGAAAGACTAGAAGGGCAGCATTCCACGCTCTTCAACCTGATAACCCAGAATGACAGCTTGCTTAGCACGAGTATCGCGCAGGATTCGCGGGAAATCGCGGCGGCCAGTAAGCGCGACAGCTCGAGTATGAAGATCATTGCGTTCTTGACGACCTTCTTCCTCCCTGCTACGTTTGTTGCCGTAGGTCTAACAACCTCCTGGACGTAAGCAATAGCTGACCAGTCGGTAGACATTTTTCTCCATGCCCCTTTTCGACTGGAAAAAGCCGAGTATCAACCACGTCGCAACGCGCCATTTCTGGGTCTTCTGGGCGCTTGCCGGTCCGCTTACACTGACCACGATGGCCGGGATTGTAGCCTGGGCGATTTGGCACGTGAGGAATACAAGGAATACGGAGAAGAAGGAGAGATTGAACTTTAGCCAGGCGATTGCCGACGAGGCGATGAATCTGAAGAGGGCGGCTACGATGAGGAGTATGCAGGAAGGGGGTGGGTATGGGGATAAGCCTGCCCCGGATGCAATCTAGTGTTGAATGGGTATGTAGTTGCATGCTATGTGGTTTACGAGTCCATGACCGAGATGTATTCATTGGATGTCCAGCAATAGATGTGATACACACTCAAGTTATTCTAATCCAGCGTGATCGGATGCATCTTCTTAAACACATTCGTGGGATCGTACTTCGCCTTGAGCGCTTTCAGCCGCGGCAGGTTCTCCCCGTAGATATTGCCCACCACTGCGTCGCCGGCTGCCCGTCAGCATCAATTGGTTAGCATTGACGGCCAGTATGTAAGATGCGAAGGGACAGACTCACGCTCAGCATAGTTAATGTACTGCGGCACCCCGGCCTTTCCAGCCGCATCGAGATTCGCGTCCGCCTCTTTCTCGAGCACTTCCTTCCACCGGTCCTGCACGTCCCTCGCCCAAGCCCGGTGCTCGAGATCCTTGGTCGCATCCGACCAGCGCAGCGTGATGATCCCGTTCTGCGTCGTACCTCGGGACGCAAATGCCGTCGCTGCCCGGGGCACAGAGACGGTCTTGGTCATGTCGTAGAACTCGAGCAGGAGCGCGCTCGCGGCCAGATCGGGATCGGACTTGACCTTAGTTGTGAACTCTTCCAGCATCGTCTTTGCAAACTGCGGTGACAGCGGCGGGTTGAAGAAGATGCCTTTGAAACTCTTGCGGTCGCCGTAGGTCGCCATGGGATTCTGCAGGCTGTTCATCTGGCTGTACGGGATCATCGAGACGGTGTTGGCGATGGGTGATAGACCGAGCAGCTCGGCGAAGCGGGCCTCGCCTTCGGCTTGGGAGCCGTTGTAGAAAACAAGCACATTGACCATCGGCGTGGGCGCGCCGGGGGGTTCGGCGAAAATACAGATCGCGCCGGACCGCGGGTCCGGCTTCTCGAGGAGCAGCGTGTTCAGGATCTCGATCACGCGCTCGACCTTGTCCGGCGTGTACGCCAGGATCCCCGCGCAAACGGGCTCGCGCTGCTCATGCGCCCGAAAGGTAAAGCTCGTCACGACGCCGAAGTTGTACCCGGCGCCTCTGAGCGCCCAGAAGAGGTCGCAGTTTTCGGTCTCGCTCGCGGTGACGGTCTCCCCGTTTGCCAGGACGACCGTCGCAGATACCAGATTATCGATCGTCAGTCCGTACTGCCCGCTCAGCCAGCCATACCCGCCTCCCAGTGTCAGCCCGCCGACGCCTGTGTGGTTGACGGTGCCGCCGACGGCCGCGAGGCCGTATGCGGCGGCGGTCTCGTCGACGTCTTTCCAGACGGCGCCGCCGCCAACGGTGACTAATTTCTTCTCAACATCGACCGAGACGCGGTTCATGCGCGAGAGGTCAATCACCAATCCGCCGGCGGATGAAGACGTGCCCGAAACCGAGTGTCCGCCGCATTTGACGGCGAGGTCGATCTTATGTTCTTGGACCCATTTGAGCGCGGCTTGGATATCGGCGATTTCGGTCGGTTGGATGACGATTCCCTGGCTCGGTATTCGGCTTAGATACTGTTGTCATACGAGTAGGGAGAGGGAGGGAGGAGAAGGGGGAGCGAAAGAATATTCTTGAGATATTCTAAAAAAGGAACGTCACGAGGAGTTCAGGGTCAAGGGGAACACACAGCTTCCTTGCGCCCGGTATCGGACCATCTCCGCAGGGACTCCAAGTACCCCTCGTCGCCGGGTGTGAAGACCAGCGAGCTGGTGAGGGTAGTGCGGAGTGAGGAGAGGGCGGCAGGTGGGATAGACATCTTGTCTCTGACGTGCTTTTGGCACTTGGAATGAGTGGAATCGAAGAGTTCTTATCAAGGTTATCGTATCAGCTGAACGTTCTTCAGCTGATTAGTGATCAGAGAGGTAGCGGGGTACTTGCGCCTCGTATCGTGAAGTGGAGCTGGGCTCGGCAGTTGCTTCTGCTGGCTTTGGAACGGAGTCTCGAGGTATGCTAGAATAGAGCACTATTAATGAGATATCGGTACAAATTTGTCAACTGGGTAAACATTGGTAGCGTGCACCTATTCATTTTATACGAATTTCCCCATAGCCAGGACTCCTACTACTACCATGGTAGGAGTGGTCCCACCTACACAGGACCCAAGGGCACATGTTTTTTTGGCCTTACAACCACAATCCCCATCCCAGCCCTAACTTCGCCGCCAACCCTGACGGTGCTCATAACCCCCGCCAGCCGCCCCGTGATCTCTCTCTTTGCATCCCGGACCAGGAACCGCTCCTGCAATCCAGGACAAAATTTATTGATCTGCGCACAGGGATTCCTCAGCCCCGTCAGGACAAGGACCGGCCCGTCTTCGCCTCCTCCATTACCACCACTGACAAACCGCAACTCTGTCCCAACGGAGAGTCCCAGTAGATCCACCCCCTGGGTCGTGACATTCTGTCCGAGCGCGCCGGGTGACAATAATCTCGTCTTCTCGTCAGAAGAGAGCGCGCCCGAGACCCGTTGCAAGATCTCAATGGGCATCAGATGCACCTGTCGCAGGTTCGCCGGAGCCGGTCTGATGTGCAGCCTGGATCGGTGCTGGACTGTTGTGCCTGCGTGGCAGTCGCCCTGGACGCCGTAGTTTGCGATCAGGGTTATGCTTGATGCGGGTGATTTGGAGAAGGTATGGGCTTTGCCAGTGGAGACGGAGAGGACGCGCGGGTGGCTGTCTGCCATTTCGCTTCCTGCAGTGGGGAAGTGAGATGCTATCGATGTGAACGTATATCGAGTGTGAAGAACTGCGATGGCTAGACAAACGAACGGATGGAATTGAGCGATGCGGGCAAAGTCTAGTCGTTAAAGAGGGTGAGAACAGTCGAGACATGGCTCAGGCAGCGATGCAGATGTGCCCGCCGGTCCAGGCCTCTGGGTCCTCGTATTCGTGGCTGGTCTCAGATAATACTCCGCCTTATCAGCGTGATTGCAGGGAGTCGCTGACTGGTCAAGGATATGCTCACATGATTTATATCGTGCCGGTCCTGCGCAGGAGCTCACCTCCATCTTGTCGCGGTGCTCTATAACAGCCCTTGCATTGTTGATGGCAAAGGTCAAATGCGATGAGTGGGAGCCGCGTTAGCATAGACTTGAGCAGGGGTACGGGAAGTACCGCGGTGCCGTCTCTATGACTTGAGCCGTTATCAGCGCATAGCCGACTAGTATAGAGCGGCTGAATGCGGTTTACATACACTTTTTCAAGGGCATAACCGGGTTGTCTAAGGTGAGTTGGTTACACCTTGTTGATACGAAAAGAGAAAAGAAAAGAAAAGAAAAGAGAGAGAAAAGAAGTCTATAAACTATTGCAACTAAAATCCTTTGAATGGTCTGCTTGGAGTGGTTAAATCGTAAGGCAACACCAGTAGATTTTGAAAAGCCTCAGATGGCTAACAGTGGATAAAGACCTATATCTTTTGTTCTTATCTATGGCGAATGAACTAGACTTGGCCAAACGGCCAATACACTCATTAAACATAACAACCCGAATCAACTCAATATCCGCTCCATGCTCCCCGTTCTCACCACACTAACTTCAAATGACCGCTGCACCGAGATGTCCTTAAGATTGCTGTCCTCGACCTCGCCGCTCCGCTTACCACTGCCAGTGCTCTGCTGCAGCGATTGCAGCCGATACTCATGCTTCCCCATACTCCCGTCCGGTCTGAACTTATCGGCCGAGTCGAGCGGCACCTTGTGCAGCCCTGCACTCCGCGAGCGCGTCCGAGAGCGCGAGCGGAACGACCACAGCGACAGCCGAGGGAGGTACGTGGCAATTAGACGCTTGAAGCGCATCGCGCAGGCGCAGATAATGCCGAGGTTTACTTCGACAATTGACCATACACCCAGGATGGCTTGCGTCCAGGTTGAGTCGGGCGTGTGCCTGAGGCGGATAACGTAGGGCAGGCGGGCGATGGAGCAAACGATCACACTACGTATCACACATTAGCATCGCCAAGTCCGTCTAGTATGCAGAGTCTGTGCGTCGGGAAGCTAAGGGGGGAAAAAAGTAGAAATGCAAGGGAAGAGACTCACCCTGACCCTAGCGCAAGCAAGCAGCCCACAGTGATTTTCTGCTTCAGCTGCAGTTGCAGATTATGGATTGTTGGAATGGGCAGCGAGATCACGATCAGGTCAGAGGAGATGTTAAGCACCGCACCCGAGAGCGCGACATTTTCGAGACACTTCAGGGTCCCGTCTTTAAGGGGGGAGCAGGGGCCGCCCGTGATGATGCATAGAGTTAGGGTGTATGCGAAAATGAAGACGGCGGTGCCGGCGACGGCGATGCGGTAGACGTAGGCCGGGTTGATGCGGTAGAGAACAGAGAGGATTGCGAGCTTGCTGATTGCGGGGCAGATCAGATAGCAGATTGTATTGGGCAGAAGAGCCTGGATAGTCCTGTTAGATTTGTCATTCTTAACCTGATGGGTCAAAGGGGGAGACGAGATGGTTGGTGGCGCGTCTACTCCGTACCTTATTCAAATCAACCAGCTGCGCGAGACTAACATCCCACATGTGCTTGCCCCAGCCGTTACTGAACAGGTTGAGCATGGTGACGAAGTAGGCGAGGCCGACGCCATACGAGACCGTAATGATCACTAACCAGTATGAGCGTTCAAAAGGCGGAAATGAAATGGGACTGAGCGAATGCCCGCGACTGTACCTAGATCGGGCTCGACCTTATGCGTTAGCTTGAATGCCTGGAAATATCGCAGGCTGACAAAGAATGTCGCGAAAAAATACGTGATCGCAAAGGCGATAATCGTCCCTATCTGCAAGTAGTTGTACGGCCCGTAGAACTGGGGGGTGTGCCCGGCCGGCGGTTCCATCCCCGGGGTGGTCGTGAGATCCATGTCCATGTCGATAACGATTTGAGTCTATGCACATGCGTTCATGTCTTGCTTGTTGCACCATGGCATGCATAGAGCGGGCGTCACGAAGCCTTTTATTAGCCCTTTGGGCTGTGAAACTTTCATTCCTTCGGTTAGGGGAGTAGAGCCTCTGGAGAGAGAAGAGAGCGCAAAAAGACATCAGATGCCGCGATCAACATGTCGAATTGCCAATAGAGAACAAAAGGACTCTGCAGTCGATCCACCGCGGCCGAGATCCCTGTCAATGGATTCAGCCTAGACTCTGATGGCGGCGCTGCGCCCAATCGTGTTCGTCCTGCGCGCCAACGGCGCCCCTAGCGCTCCCTCAATGGCGACGGTTCTGACAAGGTCTGACAGCTAAAAAGTACGCTAACATCCATACGGCACTGGGCTCTCCAGGTTCCAAGTTCGAGCCCGAAAATAGGGATCAGACTGGCCACATGGTGGGCGTGTGACAGGCTTCGGCGAAACGCCTATACTGGCTAGACTGTGGCTTAGTACCTTTAGTGCAGAGATGTCGCGGCAGAACCATAAGTAAGAACTCTCTCCCCGGGCTAACTCCTGCAGAGCCAAGGCATGACCAGTTTTTGAGAACGCTCTGCACTTCGACACGTCTGAAACTGGATATCACGATGAACTGGTTCTTTGGACGTGTGCCCGCAGAGGCAGTCCCCGGTGACCGTATCCTGCCACTGCACTTTTTTGAGAACAGCCTGCTTGTCCAGGGAAACAACATGGCCGTCTCGCTGGTTTTCGAGGCGGTTTTGGATCCGTCAATCCTGCGGAGTTCGTTGGAGGGTCTGGTGAAGCGACAAGGCTGGCAGAGGTTAGGAGGACGGCTGCGGAAGAATGTAGGGCTGTATCCCCCCCGCGGATCTTGTGCACTGAATCAGGCTTCCATTGGCATCGGCATTAATCTAAACTGACGTGTCTAGACCTCTGGCAAAATTGAATGGCATGTCCCGTCCGAGTTCAGCCCTGAAAGACCGGCTATTTCCTTCGCGCATGTCGACCACGGCATTCCAGCCTCACAACACCCAGCCGCATCGCGCATCCCAAAACCAAGCCCTAGCCCGGCAATTGTCGGTGACCCTGACGCCTTGGAGAGTCTGGCTTGGGAGCCTCGATACACGCCCAATGGGATAAATGACTACCTCACTTCGGACCGCCCGGTTCTCGGTTTGCGCGTGAACAGCTTCACGGACAAGACGGTTGTGACGCTGCAATGGCAGCACGTTGCTTTTGATGCGCTAGGAATGCAGTACGTTGTCGAGGGATGGAGCGCTATGCTCTGGGGAAAGGGCGACAGCATCCCGACTCCGGTCTCGCCCGAGTCAGATCCGTTTGACGTGCTTGCCACGGGGGCGCGGCCGACGACCGAAAAACACATCCTCGCCGATAAGAAGGTCGGATGGGGCGGTATCCTCAAATGGGGGCTCGGGTATGGAGTCGACATGCTGCTGCGCGCAAAAGAGAATCGCATGGTCTGCATTCCGGAAAGTTACTGGCGGCCGCAGATGGAGAGAGCGCTGCAGGAGTTGCGGGAGGAAGCTCGGTCAACCGGCGCAGATGAGAGCCGGGTCTTCTTGACGGAGAACGATATCGTCACAGCATGGATACTGCGCTGTGTGGTCGGACAGGCAGGCATGAGCCCAGACAGGACGGTGAGTGCCGCCATAGATGCCTTATCCTTCATGCCTAGCAGATGCTGATAACGGCAGGTCGCTGCGTCAATCGCCATGTCACTACGCAAAGCCTTCGAAGGAGACCTCATCCCCCCATCAGCGGAACACCCCTATGTCGGCAACGCCTTTGGCTGGTCCAATGTTCTTGTTACGGCAGGCGAGGTGACATCAAAGCCACTCAGCTGGCTAGCGCAGCAGGTCCGCAAAGCAATTAACGAGCAAGGAACCCGCGCGCAACACGAGGCATATTTCGAGATGGTGCGGACGTCCGGGACGGGCCTGCCCATCGTGATTATGGGCGACGGAGGCATGGCGCAGGTCGGCTTCTCGAACTGGGCCAAGGCCGGATTGTTCGATCTCGACTTTGCGCCGGCGAGGATAGACAGAAATGGCGACGCTTGTAGGCCGTTGTATGTCCAGGAAAATCACGGGCCTGTTAAACCAGCCGACGGGTTCTTCATCCTCGGGAAGGACGAGAAAGGAAATTATTGGACTTCGGCGTGTAAGGTGAAGGGGACGTGGGAGAAGTTCGAGGAGCAGATGAAGAAGGATTTCGAAGTTTCATCATGATTGTTTCTAAAGGAGATCATCAGCTATCTCAATGATACCCTCGTCAGACTGGCACTCTGCAGTCTTCTGTACGTCACACGGCCCAGGTTGAGTCTCGGTCTCTGGACGACCCATACTTGCACGCTCTTTTCTGTTGCTGTAAAAGAACACTGGTGCAATGAAAGAACAACAGAATCAAAGGGGAAAAATTCATATTTCTAATGCTGCTTGAGTCTAGGGTATTATTTCGGGACCTCCCTCTTTTCAATGAACTTGGTCTCCCCAAAGGCCTCCTTGACACCCTCGCTGCTCGTTACGTCCCGGAACCAGTCCACAACACCGGGGTACTTGGCCCGCATCTCCTGGTCGATAACGAATGTAAAGCCCCAGACCAACGACGCTGCGACAGCAATATCCGCAAGACTCAACTGCTTGGGCGTGGCCAGCCACGTCCGTCCAGCAAGGTGTCTTTCCAACGCTCCCAAAGTCCGCTCTAGCTTCTCCAGCGCCTGCTTATCCGTCTCCGCATTGTAAGGGACTAGCCCGACTCGCGGAAGAAAGCACGTAACGACGTGGCCAGCGACCTCCGTCTCGGCCATTGTGACCCATTGCTGAATTGTTGCGCGCTCGGCAGGCGTCGAGCCGAGAAGCTGCTCCTTGGCGGGCCCGTTCTCGGCGAGGTACTGTGCGATTGCGTTCGACTCGAAGATGTTGACGCCGTCGGCGGAAGTGAAGACCGGCGCCTTGCCGAGGGGGAACTTGGACAGGAACTCTTCTGATTTGTTGTCAACGCCGAACTTGAAGGGGCCTGTCTCGAGGGTGAGGCCGTTCAGGTTCGCAACGGCTTGGATCTACAGATTTCTGTCAGCGTTTTTCTCCTCATCCTGGAGCCTGGTAGAATAGGCGAGGGGCACCTTGGAGACCCGAGGGTTGTTGGGGTAGCTGTAGATCGTTCCAAATGCCATTGTTGCGCGTCTTAATCTTGAGGAACTGGTTGAGGATAGAGAGCGATATTCTAGGGACATGATTTCTTGAAAGGGACAAAGGCCCTATAAATACCGCTAAAGATAATCTGATCGGGACATTTCTCAGCACCGCATCCCACCGGCAGGGAGCTATTTCACATCGTCACGGGTTGTCAGAGATCTGGCCAGGTGGGGATTTGGATCCATGGAGAAAGCACGAAGGAAAAGGATCGAAGGCCACGGAACTGCCCGAACCATCCCACAGCAGCGGCTGGGCTGAGCTAAGCCAGCCGGTGGGCGGTGCTTGTGTTGGTCGGCCTTGCCGATCACCTTCACTCGAAGCGTCGATGCGTCGATGCTGAAAGTAAAAAGGAAGGTAAGATGATGATTGATCATCAGTAGTCTGAGCTGGGAAGGCCGATTCAGTGTTGGTTTTTTGATATGTCATCAATCAGACACAATTACCCCGCACCACTTTTTCCACTCTCCAGCGCCCTCATACCAATACTACCGCCACTCTAAAAGGCGAAGAACAAGCATCCAACATAGTTGACTGGCATCTGTTCAATCATCTGTCCAATAGTATCATTGGGGCTTCAGCTTCCCAGCCCACTCCAGATCTCAGCGAAAGTGAGCAGGGCAGTGCGGCGCGGAGGAATTATAGCGGGGTCGAAGACTTTGCTTTAGGTAGCGATTGCGTGAGGAAGTGAGCTAGGAGAGCAAAAAAAAAATATAAATAAAAATAAAAATAAAAATAAAAATAAAAATACCTGAGAAGTACCGCAAATGGTCTATGTAGTATCTAATAGGGGGTAGAGGTGTATGGTGGTCTCTGACATCCCAACATCTCATCGCCCGTCTCGGCCCCGAAATACGTTCTCCATCGGTAACAAACCAAACACCTAGCGAACCCCGGGATGATGAGCTGTGCATTCAAGCAAGTCAAGCCTCTCGCGAAGATGGTGTATTTGATTTGCTCATAAGGGTACTTTCGACCCGCTCAATCGGCAGTGTATCTGGTATAGAAGTCCCATCTATTCTGCGGAACGCCGAAGACATGACCTGACCCGCGAAAATGTACGAATCCCCATCTCTGCACAAGGGGACCAGGTTGCAAGCAAGAGAACCGTACTCATTGGAATGCGAGTTAGAGATGAGGAGTCTCTGCCCACCAGGTTCACTATCACCAGAAGTAAGCTAGAGTGCCCATTTTCCATTGTACAATTCCAATTCTGCCTGTTCAAGGTGCCTTAATTGCCCAGACTTCTATCCTCAATGATGAATAGTATGCACCGCTTGAGGGGAAAGTAGCAGAATCCGCTTCTGCGCAGTTACGGAGAAGTATCTCCCTCAATACCTGCCTTTGTCAAATCTCTGATTTGTGCAAAAGCGGGCATTATCGGCCGTAATACTCTCCATCATAAGAAGACTCGACAGAGACCTGGCGAAATGGTACGAGATCAACCACCAGCACCAATGATCTCTCGAAATTCAGCAGCCCCTGGTCAGAAAGATTCTCGCAATCCGTCTGAACGTCGAACATTAAACGGCAGGGGAAACGGTCCCATTCATGTTCTGCAGCATCTTCCCACATTCCATGGATTTTCATTTTAGCGGGAAAACTGTTCCCTTTGGTGGCCTAGGTGGTGCATATGGCCGGGTCTTAGGTTGCCATGGAGAGAATGTGATAGGAAATCATACGATGGACGGTAATGCAATAGAGCCTTCAGCGGGGCATCCAGAGAAGCTGCTGAAGCTCTTGGACGAAAATCACATAGAGCATGTTTGGTCTCCTTGAGTCCGAGAATTGTCTGTGCTGATTTTGCCTGGATGGCCAACAATCTCCATTTCACTGTAACAGTCATCTCATCGACAGTATTCAGGAACATGAAATCAATTTCTAGAAGATTTGTAATGCAATCCAAGATGAGTGATCAAAATAAGCTCCAGGTACAACCATGGTGACGATGACGTCGGATTTGTCATCAATGGTGCGATACATCCCTCCGGCCTCCGCAAAGAGCCATTATTCAGCAATCTATATAAAATCTAACATCACTGCCACCACATTGCCAGGTGAGCTTTGAACAAAAGCACAGCTAACCAGTCATCTCTTGCTATTCCATTGTAATCCCATCATTAATTCACCATGTCTCTCAGCGGCGCTGTCGACGTCGAAATCCGCTTCCTCGACCCCCCCAAGGACGGTTCAATACCCCACGCCGTCGTCCCCGCATCTGGCCCTCCGCAGGAGAACTACAACGCCGTCGCCCATAAAGTCTCCCTGACAGATCTTCGGGGTCATGAAGCAGAATACAACCTTGATAAAGATGCCTTCGCTGTTCTTCAGAATGTTCCTTCCGCGATGACCTACGAGTCGTGGGACTCCGACGAGACCGTGAAGACTACGTACTATCGCGAAGTCGAGGATCTGCTCTTCAAGACCGTGCCCGGCACACATAAAGTGGTCATCTTCGATCATACTATTCGACGGTATAACCCCGAAGCCGATCGACAACCTGTCGTCTTCGCGCACGTCGACCAAACACCGAAAGCCGCTGAACTGCGAGTTCGCGAACACGTCAAAGACCCCGAAGAAGCAGAGAGGTTACTCGCGGGCCGGTACAGGATCATTAACGTCTGGCGGCCGCTGAACGGCAAGGTCGAGTCGATGCCTCTGGCGTTTGCGACTGCTTCGTCAGTCGCGCCCGAGGACCTGAGTACCATCGAGCGCCGGTACCCACACTATACGGGAGAGACGATGGGTGTGAAATATAACCCGAACCAGCAGTGGCTGTACTGGTCGGGCGTCGATAACGATGAGAGGATTCTGATCAAATGCTCAGATACAAGAGAAGATGTTGCGCGACGAGTGCCGCACTCAGCGTTTGTCGATCCAAGGTCCACAGAGAGCTCGAGGCCTAGGGAAAGTATTGAGGTGAGGGCGTTGGTCTTTGGGTAACCATTATATGGGACAGCTATAGATAGAGTAACATCTGGATATAATGTAGTCATGATATCTATGCTTTCACGTTAAAAATCTGTATTTAATTGTGGTCCCATTCCTGTAGAGCTGAATTCTACTCAGTCTCAGAACTTGAACCAGGGCTGCCTGCTTCCATTGCTGTTTACATCTTCTCTCTCCGATTCCCATAACGCCAAAGACCTATCGTTGGCTCTCTGTACCAAACGGGGGAGGTATGGATATGGATGTTCCTTTCTCAATCTACAAATTTACCACCTCGGGACAAAATCCGCGGGAACGAATGTCTCGCAGGACGTCTTCGACTGGTAAGAGCGTGGTCAACGAGTCTGCTTTCCAAACTACTCGAGAGTTCCAAAGAGGCTCCGTTCTCCAACTATATACGTATCGTAGACGAGGCTCAACTGTTCTGCCCCTATCTAGATTTGATCTATCTCCGTAGTAAGTCGGAGGCCATATAGGGAAGGAGCCGAGGCCTACCGCATTAGGTATTACTCAGCACCACAACACAGTGCCTTCCATGTTAGGAAAGTCGCCACATGTCGTGGGCAATTCTCCATCAATCTCTCTATGATCATTAACTGCTCTATTTATGCACTAATACCGACAGACTCCATCACACCAGCTCAACCCACGCGTTTCCTTCGGAGGTATCGGCAGGACTGAGCCAAGAGCGGGGCAAGGGGACTACAGCCATGTCGACAGCGATGACTGATACCATTGGACAGCTGTTGATTGACTGGTCACAACACGGCGAGGAGGCTGATCAAGCCTTCTGCTCCTAGTCATACCCATTCCCGTGTCGCGATAAGCAACCCACCGTCAAAGCTTTCAGATGCATCCCAGAGGGCACAATGGCCGTGCCTGCCTGCATTAAAATAAGAGAAAGGCTGTATCAGGAAGCCAGGGACGCTGACAATCATTACTTCCCTCGAAGCCGTATATTGAGCGTTTTCACGACGGACGACTGCCTTAGCAAAGTCTACTTCTGCGACTGTCCCCTATGCCGTCAAGATTTCAGAAATTCCGAAAACAGACGTCAAACCTTCGACCCACAAGAGCTTTTGGGCCAGTATGCAACTGTATATGCCCTGCTCATTTGCCTGCATCGCCCAGGCTTGATCCGCTACTTTCAGAAGCATCGGAAACCCCTGAGCGGGACCTATTTTTTCACTGCCGACTCTCTGCAATTCCTTATTGACGAAGGAGTTCAGCTGCTGTCGATTATTGAAGATATTCTACATAATCAATACAGGTTCCAAATCCGCGCGATTGACCGGTCGCGCGAGCCGTTCAAGATGCATCCACGCGAAGTGCTTCCGATCCGCCAAAATAGGCAGCAGGCGGGCCAGGGCTCGTTTGGGCAGGTCTATGGGTTCGAGTTCGCCTACGACGAGTATCGAGGACAGGGGTTGCGAGACATATCCCGGTTCGCCAGGAAGATATTTCACCACGACACTGCCGGCCTGGTGGAATGGTTTAATCTCCTTCACTTCGATCGACTGCAACATCCGCATCTAATGTCGGCCTTGGCGGCGTTCTGGCATGAGGACAGGTTCTCGATTGTCTTTGAGGAAGCCGAAATAACGCTTGGTGGCTATTTGGAAAACGGCGGCAGTCTTTACACTCACGAGGCGCTCTGGGACCAAGTCCGAGGACTGGCCGATGGCCTTGCATATCTCCATGGACGGAGTGGCTCAGTTATCGCATACCATGGTGACCTTAAGCCGTCCAATATCCTTATCGTCAAGGGGTGATGAAGATTGCGGATTTTGGGTTGTTGCAAGTTCGCTACCAGTCAATCGCAAACCCTTTTGAGGCGTGGTCGTCGGAAAGCGATATCATTGCTTCTACTCGACGGGTATATGGTGGCCCAGACCACAGTGATAAAGCATTGATGGATGTATGGTCGTTTGCTGCTATTCTTTCCGAGATATCCGTGTTTGATTTAGAGGGTATACAGGGACTAGAGCGGTACCGTCAGAATCGATTTGACGATGTTCAGGTAGCATCTCCTTTTTATAAGACCTATCATTTTCGACATGCTACGGAGTTGAAAACATCAGTTTCTCGAACAATTGACGCCTTGCAGCAGCTAGTCCAGAACAGCGAGCAACAGCAGAGCGATATTTCGCGGTTCCAACGACGTTTTTTTAATACTGGATTCTTTACCCTGTTGCGTCAGATGTTTTCTAGAGACTATGCAGACTGCCCGCCATCGATACACGTTTCCGAAGAGCTAGAGAGGATTCACCGGCAGGCCACGCTGCCACCGCAGGGTGCTATTCAACGCGGAAACATCTGGGATGATGTGAGCAGTGGGGCAGTGCCAAACAGCCCTCTAAAGCCCAATTGTAGATTGCAAGTAAGCAACCTCTGTTGGTGCTGTGGTGACTAACAGTGTCCTAGGCGCGCAAGGCTTTTCGACCAAACGTCCAATACGGCTAAAACAGATTGCGGCATACTTCTTTTCGACGGAAAAGAGGGCAAATCTCTTTTGATCCAATGCGTCTTGTATGATTACAACGATGCCAACGTATACATTTTCCAAGAACCATGTAAGGGCTCCTGGTCTGGTGATCTTATTCCTGCTAACAAGCTTGAAGTTATGAGGCTGCACCAAGATCGTCCAAGTTTCGACCCGGAGTATACAGACAGGAACAGAAACCGACCATCACTCAGGGCAACTTTGCAACAATGGGACGGTCGTCGGTACACATTTGAATTCGTCGAATTCAGGGATCTTCTTATTCTCCAGGCCGCCATGACCAAGCAATACGCCTTTAATTTGTATGTGTGCCTTGCAACCTACCAGTCACATAGTTTAACAAACTTGAAAGCTCCTCGTTCAACTTGCGCTCTTTATCTATTTCAGAACATGGTATTCCGTTTTCTGGTCGACGCCGACTTGCTCTCGAATTTAACGGTGCAGTAGTCCAGTTGTGGTCTGAGAAGCCGCTTCGGGAAGATCAGATCTTGTGGCCAGCCACTCTCAGGGTTGCCAATCCTCGAATGCACATTGCCGTTATCTGTAGAAGCGAGAAGAAGTTGTTGCTGATCAAAGGTATCTGGGCACCGCGTTTCATCAACTCTGCTGACCTTAAATTCCAGTGAGCTCCAAAACGATAGCCGAGCCAGTCGGTAACACGTCAGGCACTCTCACCCTCAAGAACGTCCACCACTATGAAATACCCATGAAGCATGGCTTGCCGATGCATATTCCCGAAGCGGAGTCGGGCTACACTCAGCACAAGAAGGCCCATCTTTCCTTTGATGGACCTGAAGGTAAATTTGTTAGGCCTCCAAATTCTAATATACATTGGTTACTGACGCCCAGCAGCGGAACAGAATGCTAGGTCGTTTCAACAGCAGCTGGAAGATTTCCAGAAAGAGTGGGAAAAGAATAAACGCGATCTACTGGAGAGACCAAGGAGATGACGGCTTCGGTGTCCCTTTTCAGCAGAGGCTTCGATGTCTCTCTGCATTTGTTTGGATTTCGATTTCCTCCTTTGCTGATAAGCCACCCAAAGCAGTACTGTGCACCCAGACATTCCCACTGCCATAACGACGTATATCCAAAAGTTCGACGCGATGTGGAGATCTCCCTCTACATAGTCAAAAAAGTTGGTACCGAATAGTGTCTAATATCCTGTCAGCATGTTTTCCTCAATGATAGCATCGGTACCTACGGCAAGAAACATAGCCGGGAGAAAGATAGCCGAAATCAATGACACAATGGACATTGATCTGGTTTCACGAGCGTTTTTCTCTGCCAGTTCACGCATTCTGATATTGATCTTGGCCGCGGTGTCTGTCGCCCGGATGTCTAATATATTTTGGACCTGATATCGTCAGTTTTTACCTCAAATACCATATTGTGACACCTACGATCGTGCCACACCCCCTTGCCCGACTTATCAGCGACTGGATCCTGCTACTGTGAATCCGGTGCTGCAGGATGGAGGTTTGCAGGATCGATGTTGTGTCTTCAAAGGCTAGTGCTAGACGAAATGGTGAGTGCTGCTGGGCGCGCCCGAGGAACGACTGAATTTCTCGGCCAATGTCAATATTGCGCTGAAGAACTTGATCCAGTTTTTCCAGCTTGTCTGTGAACAGCTGTAGCTCTCGGATGTCGGCAAAGTCCGCCTGGAAATCGCCTTCCACTTTATGCTCCGTCAAATTTGAATAAAAGCCCCGCAACACCTGTCATTGTCAGTCATAGCCGCACTGGCCTGGTATACATTGATAATTACCATTTTTGAGAAGGTCGCTTCTAGATAGACGAGGTATTCTCGCCACGCCTGCGTGGCACTCTGGAATATAATCCCATGTATCCTAATTTGAGACTCTACCTGTGACTCGTGTGGGTGCGTGAAATAGTCCCTTGTGCGTTCCTGTAGCTCTTGAGATGGTTGTATGATTACCCACTGGGTCTGCTGCGTTTCTGCGTCGAAGCCATGATACACTCCGGTTTCGCGCACAGAGAACGGGTCCTTTGGAAAAGTTCGTCCATGGGCGGCCACGTACTTGATATTGTATCCAATGTCTGCAGTTTCAGCACGTCTACCTATCCAGACTTGGAATATCGGGTGTTCTTACCATAGCTGCAACGGGGCCCGGCGGCTGGATTCCCTGTCAAGAGCGGCCGACAGTGGGAGAAGAGCGAGCTAAACGATTGCTCAACAGGTCCCGACTTTTCCGCAAACAGAAAGACAATATCGAGGTACTCCGGATGCACTCGAAGAAAGCTGAACAGTTTCTTTAGGAACTCAGCCGAGAGTCGGAGCTGGCCCCATGAGTCGTACTGATACAGGAAACTGCGGCAGTCAGTATACGCTCCCGTTTCGTTAGCGGGTCGACGTACAACACCCATGAGTTTCGAGGTCTCTGGCATACCTCTGTCAACTCCGATGTGTTATTGATTGCAGTATATTTGGCATTTCTTGAACCGTCTGCATGAGTCAGTCACCGAAGGGCCAAGAGTGTTAATATACGAATGCGCACCTTGGCAGACTGACCCCGGGTCGAGAACTTGCGCCACATTCTCGTCCTCGTCTGTGTCCGAGCCCTCGTCGAAGTCCATGCTCTCACCCGCGAAAAGACGCTTCTCTGCCTGTGCGAGGCGCAATCCAAGTCTATCGATGGCTGTGCTCAGAGCGACAAATCGGGATGGCCGTTTGCCTTCGCCTTACCCAAGAAAAAGAAACACATGCCATGCCATCATTACCCAATCAGCGCTTTTTGCCTTGCATGGATTGCACCGATCGGCTGTGTCCAGCTGAACAGCCTGTCGCTATCGTCCTCGCCTAAGCAGCAGAAGTCGGAGAGACGGGCGAGGTGGGAGACCGCGCTGACCCGTTCGTTCTTGCGCGACGTCTTTTCCGGCATTTTCTTAGGACCTCAATCTGCTCTTCCTAGCGTGGCGGAGCGTCAATAATCCATGCTGCTGTCTTCACCTAGCGACAACTCACTTCGGTCAACTCGCGGGGTACTTGGATCTTCCAGTTGTCGCCGTCTTGGAGTTCCTGGAGGCAAGGCCCTAAATGTGCGGCCGATAAGCTGATGCTGGAAAGGGACCTTACAAACACTTGCACCTTTCCGACCCCGAACATCTCCTCAAGGCAATCATACAACACCTTGCCGCTCACCGTGTAGCGAGTTGGGATTATCTGTACGATCATTCTATTCGATTGGGTAGTTTGCTAGTGGCGCAGACACGAGAAGGATGATGGCACCCCGCGCCCGGCATGACGGACCAGCCTTTTTATGTACAGTTCGGAGTATTGGGCGGGGCTAGTTCGTTTGTGCAATGCTCATCTTTTCCTATCTAGTGACTCATGAGGCTCTTGTGCGGCCGGAGGCCCAGGACAAGATCCTTCCAGCCTTGTTGACCAATTGCGCCATCACGGTCGCTCAATAAACTCCTGACTTCTGCCTGACATTCATCCTTTCCGCGCCTCTGAATCGCCTTGTAGTCTTTGTAAATACCTTCATCGCCATAATGAATGGCCACGTCGAACCTGCTGCGTTGCCAGCGCATCGCGCATCCATGGATTCCGAAACCGAGACGCCGCGATTCGACGAGCAGCAGGCGCTAAGCACGCTGGACGTTGCGTGCCTCATCATCAATAAGATGATAGGGGGAGGCATATTCATGTCGCCGAGGATAGTCGCCCACTTGACGGGCAACAAGCTCGTCGCATTGTCACTCTGGATTTTTGGTGGACTATATTCGTTCTGCAGGGACAGTTTGCGCCGCCGTCGAGTTGAATCTATACCTGACTTGCGGTCAGTATCTACATATATCTTGAATATGGCCTCGCGTGGCCCTACAATGGCGGCGAATTCATCTATGTGAGGCTCCCTGACCTTGTTGCTTCGCGACGCCCGCTAACGCTTCGGCTGTAGATATCCAAGATCTTCCCCAGGCCTCCTCTACTGTTCGCCAGCGCCTTCGCATGGGTTTTCATCGCATCCGCAACACCCACCTCCAACTCGATCACTTTTGCGCGCTATATCAACCCGACCAAGGAAGGTCAACCCGATGTCTGGTTCACCAAGTTCTTCGCATGCGTGATCGTGGTGGGAATATGCGCGGTACACTATCGACTAGTGAACATTGGTATCTGGGCGAACGACTGCCTGACAGTATACAAGGTGCTGTTCTTGTTGGTCCTGGTTTTCGCCGGGTTCGTTGAGACCTGTCGTCAGGGAGTTGACGGCGGCTTGCTGGGAGTTGGAGACTACGCCACGACTCACGGGAGCCCTTCGCCGACTAACGTTGCGCTGGCTATTCTTCAGGTCCTGTACAGTTACCAGGGGTGGGAAAACGCAAGTACGTCTACCTTCCTCTGGCTGTACTTGCTCGGTTGACTAACGTGGTGTATAGACTATGTGACATCAGAGATCAAGGGAGCAGGAAAGCATAAGAAGCGAAGGCTGAAGCGCGGTGCGTTCATCGCGATCAGTGTTGTCATGTTTCTTTATATCTCCTTCAACATGTTTGTGGTAAGTTGAATGACTATTTGGCGAAGAAACATGCTTATTGTTGCCAGTTCTTTATCCTAGATTTTGATTCAATCACCAATCCCATGCATAATGTCGCCGCAGACTATGCCATCAGTGTAAGGCTTCTCCTCCCAATTGTTAGTATTCTACTAACCACACCAGGTTTTTCGAACAAGTCATACCAAGATGGCGAGCCACGCAATCTATGTCAACATTGCATTGGCAGCCGCTGGAAACATCATCGGAGTCACCTTTAGCAACGCCAGGAGTAGGTGAAGTACACTGAAGACCGAGTTTGAATCTAACATGTCTAGTGAACCGCGATATCGCGAAGCATGGCATCATCCCATTTTACAAATTCTTCGCCAAAAGTTCCCACTATGGGAGTACCCAGTGGGACAACTTGGGTACCCCGACTGGTGGTCTGATTCTACAAGCTCTGGTTACCTGCATAACCACCGTACAGGACCACCCTTACCTTGTACACCTATGGTCATGCCGTGGTGGGCTGTACGTGCCCCATCCCGGCGTTGTAAATACCAGCAATTACTGACACTATCTAGCCGCGCTTGGTATCGGTGTCTTCTTTATTCGAAAGCGAATGAACCAGTACGAAACGAGTTCCACTGACCCAGCGGACAAGGCATATGGCGAGCACTGGGAGTATCAGGTAATGAAGACAAGCCATCTACGCTATGCGGCCACCATCTTCTTCATCACTGTCAACCTCTTTCTCGTCATCGTCCCGTTTATACCCTCCGACAACCCAGACGGAACCCCCAGGGATACACCCTCGTGGGTACAACCGGTCATCGTCACCGCTCTTTACGCATTGGGAGCCTCAGTATCACTTTATATCATTGCCTTCGAGGACCTCAAATTCCGCGGCAGCAGGTACAATATTCACGATCCCGGCGACTTGAGCGGTTTCATCGACTACAATGAGCGACGGTGGATCGTGACGTATCGGGGCTATCCCGATTTGCCATCGGGCTGGAAGAGCGCGTTCAAGCCGCTTCCGTGGGAGACGATCAGAAAGAGGCTCTTCACAAATGGTAAGAGGAGGCCGCGAAAGAGCTGAGAAGACTGGCTCAACAGGCGCAAGAACCAGCGTACAGGGTTAAATAATATGAGGTCTTTCCATGATGTTCTACAGAGTAACGCAGCGGTTGCTTTCTATGCGCTTTTTTGTTGCCTCTGAATGTTCGATGGAAGATGTACTGTTTCATAAACTTATGTGCTATTGCCGTTGTTTGTACTTCATTATAATTTTGGGCAAACAACGCTTAGATCATGGAAATGAATAATAATATAATAGAACGATTCCCTGGGCACTATACTTGAAACCTATTCTCCTATATCTCGTCTCGCTTCTGTTTGCTTCTATCGCCTATGCCTACGACCATAGACATGGTGGTGCCTAGCGGCAGACTCCTCAATCAGCATAAATCAAACATCCGCATCATTTGCTTGGTGGAAAAATCTAGGGCACTAGCCCAGCCGGCTATATCCCCCTTATTCCCCCGGTTCGCCGCTAAAATATCCAGATATCCCGGTTTATATTGAACCATGTCAGCCATAGCTTTCCAAAAACTGTAGAAAATATACAATTTGGAATGCAGTCTTGCTCTTGAACGACCCTCTCGTCCGTCAGAACTATGCCAATAAAGCATCCTCATCTACAGATCGATATGCGGGTGCTATAGTATGAATATCGCTGCGGACGCTGCCAGTTTCACTGCAGCACAACAACCATCCAGGTTCTTCCTGATATCAAACGATAATAGCCTTCGGTAACGCATCCCGAGCGACAACTGATAGATGTTCGCATCACGAAATGTATTAATTGGTCTCACCCGGATATCCAGAAGAAGCTAAGAGTAAGTTCAGCTTTGGGAATAAATTAGTACTGGTGATATGGCTTGGATTTAAACCCATCTATCGAAGCCTCACTTGAATTGGATGCATGTATATAGTGTCAAATAAATATTCGGCACTAGAAGAGCCTTTTGTAGTAAATCGTATTGTATCAGAAGATTAAGGGCAGCAGACCGGTGGCACTGGGAACAATGGCTTCAATGTACTTTATTCGTGCGGAATATGAGAGCCCTTTGCATTATCTTCCACCTCTACTTCTATCCAAAGGAAGAAGATGATAGAAGAGGCGACGTGTCTCTAGCTCGTGTAGCCAAGTATATCGGGAATTGAATTTGGCTGCTGATAGCTGATTAAAGACGAACAAACCCAGTAGATATATGTATATATTTCATAACTATCTTGGCTCAGAGAAGTGGACTATATAATAAATTTTGCCTTCTGCGCCAATTCGTCAGTGGTCGATTTCTGGACCAAAGTGAAAGTCATCAGAGGAGGACAAGGCTCCTGATCTAGTAATTGTTGGTCCCTCTTAAATATATATCAAGCAGAACCCTTCAAGTTAGCCGGCCTCGAGCAGCATTTTTAGCACAAATTGTAAGCTTGATATCTACGATGGCACTAAGTATTGAGACAACTAGTTTGTATAGCACAGCCAGACACAGATTCAATCGAGGTCAGCTTTGACAGCTTTGGCAGCTTTGTGACTTGGCGGCGAAAAAGCAACGAGAAAATCCTTACTTTTATCCTCATAGATTTGTGTAACGGGACCCATTCAACAACGAGCTCGCATAGCTCAGTTGGTAGAGCGCGTGACTAGTAATCACGAGGTCAGCGGTTCAAGTCCGCTTGTGAGCATTTTTTGCTCGTTGTTCTTTTGTTCCGACCCACTCCTAGCGATTCCGTCTCTTAGTGCTTACGGAAGAGCATGCCGAGGCGGGTGGGTTCGCATATGAATGGTAAAGGAACAAACATTGGTACCAATCATTCCAATCCTCAAGATCGTCCTTCACAAGGGGCCAGATCTTGCCAGACAGAGGCTGTGCCTTGCATCTGGTCCAAGATGAGCGGAGATACGAGAGGCTAATGCTCGTAATCATAAAAGTTGATTTTAACACCAGTCTGGCTAGGAGAGAAATCAGAGAGAGCTTATTTGGTTGTGGGGATATTATCCTGGCCGGTGCCCTTATCCCCAGCTGTTAATACTATCTACTAATAGCCAGTTTGATAAACAAGAATTTGGGCCCCAGAGGTGCGGAGGTGAGCCAGAAAAGAGTCTTCCATATTCTGTAATAAGATGATACGTGACACTGACCGGAATCTCTATCTTGATTTGATTCATTAGGAGCCATTAACCCACTCCCTCCGAGTCACTCTAGGAAGATGGGCCGCGGTTTTCTTCGGCGCCATCTGCGCCCATCCTGCTTTGAATTCAGCCAGATTTCCAGCCCACCTCATCATACAACAGCCCGATCGCTTAGAGGTTCAGAGAACATTTACATACACATAGCGGACTGCGGCTAAGAGGAGTTAGTATTCCTGCAGTATGACTACTTGAGGATCAATGATAATCCAACTGACCCAGATCATGATCCATAAATTTTGCTTGCATGTCCACTATAATGTATTGACATTATAGCTAGCTACACTTGCAGAAGAATTGTCAATTTATGTTTACTTCTCTTGGCCACGAAAGCCCCAAAGAGCTTCACTGATCCGGTCCTCCTGTGCTGACTTACCTGATATACCCACATTTTTCTCTACAAGCAGGTATATCGAATTCGAACCATCATCAGACACTAGGGCTGTATCCCGCTCTAGCCATTGAAGTCAGAGCCATTCACTATCCATATCACGCAGTTTCTTCTCTGGACAGAACGGTAGTGTTACTCAACTGCTTTATGATGCAGCATACCTATAGCGAATGTTCTAAAATCAGACTCCGGTGCTAGGTCTGGGAGCCAAACTCCCTCGACGATGATTATAGTTAACGAATTAGTTAATATCTGCCCACCCATATAACGTTCTAGCAGGTGGAAGGGATTTCATGTGCTTCGTATTTCACTCGACCGGAGACCCGAACTCCGAAGTCCAACGGAGTCCAACCCTAAGGGACTCCCGAAGGACTTCATCCTGGGTCAGACCCGCAATAAGCTTATAAACCTCATTCGATCGCATTCTTTGGAGACAATCGCAATGATAATTAATTGTGCCAGACCTAGGGTCACAAGTCTCCACCATCAGCTCCGATATTCACGCAGTCTTCTTTCGAGATTCCACAGTGGCAGTCCCAAACTAGTCGAAACCATCAAAATGAGCACCCCCGACATCACCCTTTACACCGACAATACCCCTAATGGACACAAGATCCCCATTATCCTCGAGGAGCTCGGTCTCCCCTACAAGCTCGAGCAGCTCTCCATCCAGACCGGCGAGCAGAAGAAAGAGTGCGCTCCTCATTCCAGTTCAAATCTCCTCAATCGGAGACTAATTCCGCAGATGGTTCCTCAAGATCAACCCGAACGGGCAGATCCCCGCCCTGACCGACGGCAAACAGCGCGTCTTCGACAGCGGGGCCATCCTGCTCTACCTGGCCGATAAATACGACGCTGAGGGCAAGGTCAGCTACAAGCCGGGAACACCAGAATATTATGAGCAGTTGAGCTGGATCTTTTGGCAAATTGGCGGCCTTGGACCACAGGGGGGTATGTCACCGCGACTAACCTTACGTCCATATGATCATGATGATATCAGTACTCTAATGGTAACCCGCTAGGCGCCGCCCTCTCCTTCTCAACGTTTGCCCCCGTCCGCTCAGACTACGCGATCGAAAAGTTCCTGAGTGGCTACAAGAACCTTCTTGGGGTACTGGAGTACAGACTCAAAGAATCGCCCTATCTGGCTGGAGAGAAGTATACGATCGCGGATATCGCGAGCTTCACATGGGCGGCTCAGGGTGCGGCCGCGCTCGACATTGATCTGGCTGAGTGGCCGCACGTCAAGGCGTGGACTGACAAGATCGTGCAGCGGGAAGCTGTCCAGAAGGGTCTTGTGACGCCAAAGCCGCCGTTTGATTTGGAGCAGTTTAAGGTGATATTGCGCGGGCAGCGGGAGGCGCTGTTGAAGAAGGAGAACAGTGACAAGCATTAGCTATCTATCGCATAGTTAGCTCGGTCTGCAGCGATGAGAACTGAAATGAACTGAATACAGCTTGTTCCCTCAATTAGGGCTCACTTCACCTTGCCTTGCACCTGCATTCGTCTGCCTGCTGCGGCATAACCCACTGTCAACAGAGACTAGCAAAGACAATTTTAAACCACTCAGAATCCATCTCCATATATGTCCAACACACAGTTGGCTCACTTTTTCGCTAGGAGGAATCAATAAAGGACAGAGGACCTGATCAAATAAGAGCACAGTTGATCGGTTGACCCAGCCATGGAACCGTAGTCGCATTATATCCCCCAGATTGGTTAATCTATCTGCTTGTTCAGAAACTGGGCTTGGCAGGTCTGAGCCACATTTGCAGAATCCTGAACCATGCTGGGCTAAGATGAGACCACATATATTGTGGTAAATGTCGCAAGCTGTCGACCTTAAAATATGACTGTCTAAGACTAATCTGGAAGTCATGACGCTTTTTGGCTTAGCGGTATATTTTCCCAATACAAGCTAACTCTAAGTCAGCTATACCATTTTGGACTAGCCGATTCCAAAGAGGAATAGCCGACTTAGAGTTAGCTACTTTCCGACTTTTTATTACATCTGCTTTAACTTCTTGTTACCGCAACACATTACTCTGTTTGAATTCCAACTACATACTAGTCAAAATCGCTTTGAACCTAAATCAAAGGAATCCGGTGATTAGAAATAGCTTTGAAGGCCTTCCCAGCTCTTATGCCATCCCTCAGATTACTACTCACCTTCTCCTTACCTCCAGCTTCCTACTAGTCCTGAACTGGTCCACATCTAATATGCTGAATGTTTACGATACCGTGGCCGCAATTAACTTGTAAATCCTCTGAGCAAACTCTAAGTCGGCTATGCCTCTTTTAAATGTACTAACTGAAAGAGGCATAGCCGACTTAGAGTTTGCTCAGAGGATTTACGGAGTCATCTAACTCGAAGTCGGCTAGAGCACTTTGAGCGCACTAACTTGAAATAGCAAATCCGACTTTGAGTTTGCTAAATTATATTACCGCTTGTCAGTAATGGCTTTTTCTCTGTTTGCCTATATGGAGGTTTCGATATTTGTTGAAAGAGCTACATCCTAGACATCACGCGGCAATAGTCGAATAAATTTGAAAAATTTGAACTTGAACCCTGAATAAATTTTAAACTAATTTAATAATGAAAATCTACTTGGTGATTCCCTATTTCATTTTGTTGTCTGCCCTTTTTAGCCCTCTGTTCTCCCTTAGGGCTTGTTGATCCTGGTAACAAAGCTGCAGCGCGAGGTGATCGAACTGCTGACACAGAGCACCTATCTTGGTCTCTTCAAGCACTTCCGAATCATAGTTTGAATCCAGGCTCTGAAGAACCAGTGGGTAGGTGAGTCCTTCTATTTCGACCGACGCAGCGTGTTAGGGCTGCTGTTTCCAGGATGGTCTCTCGTCTTTGTACGACAGACCAAACTGCTTTGATGGCTGGATGATAAGCGGGCTGGAGAAGTTGCAGGCATCCTCGGTGTCTGCGCTGACCTTGGAGGTAATCAGCAGGCCATAATGTTCGAGCACAAAAATATCTGACTCCTGTTTCTGGTCGGCTTTAAGAAAACTGGGAGCGGACATCAGACCGCCCAATGTATTCTAAATGAGACAGTAGCGACGACGGACAAAAATCTTCTTGACCCCCGAAATGGGGGTGTGTCTGCCTGAGGCAATGGCGCCGAAGCAGGTGTCCGAATGTTTGAGTAGGCGATAGAATTATGGCCCTAGCTGCATACATTATCGTGGTATTTGTGGTTGAGTTTCTGAAAGGACGGAAAAATGCGACTGATTTTATCACCAGTTATGTCACACAATCGCCCCTGAAGCGGTTTTCTGAGAAGACAAGGTCGCTTCAAATTGGGGGGGACTGGAGACGTTGGCTCCCTGGAACTGTGCTCTCCAGAAGTTTCCGGCAGCGTCATTCTCAATATCGCCTGTGTATTTGACGACGGCGCTGTATGGCTGCAGGGTTGGAATGCATATATTGTGGTACCACTGGTGCAAGATGTCAGCAGTATGTCCATGGTCCAACTGTCAAAGATTCATGGAATATGATAAGTTGAGCGGAATTTAGGCAGCGACTGCTTTATCGGTATCAAGAGTCGCGACAAAACTCCAGACTGGTTTCTTCGAGCGGACGTGGATTAGGTCGTCCGGTTTGACACTGAGTGAGCCGGTGAGCCGGTTAGAAGATGCGCCAGTCTGTTGGTTGCCGTGTTCAGCTCGTAGTATGTGAATTCCCTACCCGATCCTCGAATATCTGGCGCGTCAGGTCGGAATCTCACCTGCTTTTCTACAAGCTTGTGGAAGCAGACATCGACGATTTGGGGATCCTGCTGATTCCGGCTGACTGCCTGTCGAAACCCCACGACCTTGGTCCCGACGAATCAGCCAATGTTGTAGTGGTACCCTGTGTGACGAGTTGCTGGAATATATGGTCAAATCAACAGCCTAGTGTAACGAGCTGAGCTTCTTTTAGTATACCCGTGTCTTAGGCCAGATGGAGGCCAACTTTGTCGTCGAAGATGAGTCCCTGGATGACCAGGGGATGGTTGAATTAGCCCCTTAGCGTGACCTCTTCGTCATTGGTGGTATCTCGGCAGGGGCTTGGATCTTCGCGTCTAATTTGTTGCTTCCGCACTCAAGGACTTGCTTAGGCTGATTGACCAGGGACTCGAGAAGTCGCAAGCGGCCTTGATGCAGGTGCTGATGTTGGAGAAGATCTGGAGATCCTATCACTCAAGGGAACCTTGTCAGATACCTGGTGCTGCATGTCCTCACGTAGCTCAACACCGTCTTCTGGCAATCAAGGAGCAAGCTTTTTGTTCATCGTCACCGTTGCCGGAATGTAGTAGAAATCGGTGGAGTATCTATTGGTTATTCTGTTGATCTAGCCAGATCAAGTCTTCCAGCCTCGTAGTTACCAAGCCTTGATCACCCCGGTTCAGAGGTTGAAGTCGAGGAGTTAACCGACATTGTATTACGCGCATACTGCCGAGCTCAGTCTACTTTGTCTACTCAGTCTAGTCCAGTCTGTACAAAGTGATGCTGATGATCAAGTAGGCTGTGAGATTTGGTGAACCAAGCACCGTACGAAAAGGATAGTCAAAATTCAAAGGTATATATTCATAGCACCATTCCAATCCTATAAACTGACCTAGCCCTGGATCCTGTTGGCCTTGTTCGTGTATCTGCTGGTGTCATACGCACTGGTGATTCTTAGTAATAGTCTGAGTACTTGACTAGCTAGATATAGGCAATTCTTAGCTAGATCTAGGTATTGTCTAGCTAAAATCTATAGCAGATCCGATGGCTGAAAAAATGAATATCTCCTAGTATTTGTATACTCTGCAACATTCGGTACGTATTTGCTACCGAAGTGCGCGATCCCAGTATCGTTCACGTATTTACGAACCTGTCTGTTTGAACGATGTAACATGCCAAGACTTCTTACTCATCCGGCGGGACCAGCTGACTGCTTCTATTGGCTCGTTAGTGCGGCGGCTCGCGGGAGGGAGGGTCCGGGGGCGCCGGCCTTCGTGCTTAGTGTCAAAATTGCGGGGCCGGTCAGCATGTCGTGATGCGCCTCAAATCTTACCATGCCGAAATGCGCAGTGAGAAATGCCCAGCACTCCACCGTAATACTGTGGAATATGCTGTAAGATCAATTGAGCATTGATTTTTCTGCCGCGGCTGTGGACCCTCAGATTCTACGGCTGGGCGCGACGCCCGCCAGCCAAACGGCCAGGTAGGCCGTACGGCCAACCAGGTTTTGTGAAACGCCTAAAATGCAAAGACCCAGCAGCTTATTGAAAATAAGTAATAATACAGAAGGTAGGGTTGGGCGAGCCGGAGTCGCATCGCCCCGTGATGCTCAAGTTCGTATTAGCCTGATGTTGACGGAAAGTGAATACCTGCCCACTACCTCCCGTCGGCTGATTCTCTTTGTCCTTTCTAGCCAAAGCAGCTCCGGCGCCGGTGCTATTCCATGCTCGGAATGCCCTGCAGCACTCGATAGCTGAATGATTCATTTCCCTGTCGCAAAAGGCTGCCATTAAATGTAGAGATTCTATAGCCGAATTCACCCTGGCAAGCCACACCATTCATCTTAGCCATATACCGCGGGTTATTCTCATGACTCACGGATATTGAAGTGTGTATGAGCTGGTTTTTTTTCGCGGTGTCTGGATCCGGCGCAGCAGAACGTGGCGAAGGACAACCGAGTGAGGTGACAGATATCTATTTAACTGCCCAAGAAATTCCATTCAACAAGATATGTCTATGGCCGCCTTTGTCGTCCGAAAGAACAGCAGCGCGACCTTGCATGCGAAAGAGATATATGCTAATCGTCGTGGCCTTGTCGCTCTCTCTATCCTACATTCCCCGTCGCATATCGTGCCTTGTTCGCATGATATTGCGGCCGGGCGTGCTTGCAACGGGTTGGCTCCCTACGCACCGGTGCTCTTCGCCCACGTGTAGACAAGGCCACTGATGAATCCAAGAATGATGGCAGATACACTGCCAAAAGTCACAGGAGCCGCGAAGAAGACAATGCCGGCAACCGCCAGAGGAAGCTTGTTCAGGGCGCCCATCATGGCATAGGTGGTAGAGGAGGTCGCTCGAACACACCAGGCGGTGCAGTATGAGATGAAGATGGCGGCCACGCCGGAGTAGAAGATCCCAATCACCGAGCTTTGTCGCGACTCGGCAGGGAAGTTCCGCTGCAGGTTCTCAGAAGACCAGTCCTCGACCAGCAAGGAGGCAAGCAGCAGGATGGGGACGCTGAGCAGGTTGTTGTAGAACGTGACTAGATTGGCCGCGCCATCAGTGAAGATGCTTTGCTTACGAGCCGAACACACGTACCGTCCCAGTTATCAAAATTCGTCTTCTTGATCACCCGGCGCATGCCCAATGCGTACAAGGCGGAGAAGACCACGTTGGTCCCCATCCAGGTGTAACCGGCGTTGAGAGCCGATAGGGTCGCGACTGCCGAGTCAGAGATGGCCTTTGCCGTCGCGGTGGTCACGATCTGGATGTCGGCCCAGGCTGCCACCACGGAGCTGAGCACCATCAAGCCGAAAGACAGCAGGGCAAGAGGCTTCACACTGCCTCCAACCATAAACACTTCGCCGTACGCGATGACGATGATTGTCAAATTCTTAAAATTGTATAAACGGGAACAGACAGGGATTGCAGCGCTTTGTTTCCCGTATTGATCATTCCGACCAGCAGTAAGGAGATCGGCAGCCCTGCGATTGAGATGGTCAGCGTTTGCATACTGCAGGGCCCTGAGCGGAAGCCTCCTACACGTCTGAGCCTTCTTCAAATCAAAAAAGGCCGAGATTCTGGATGAGGCCGCGCTCTTGCAGACCATTATCGCCACAGTGCCCATGAAGGACTAGTCAAGTTAGGATCCATCTTGCTTGAGATTGCCAACTGAAAAAGAGATAGTGGAAGAAATGAAGAAATGAAATAAATATATAAAAGCACACACCTGGACGGCGAGATAGAGAAAGCTCAGATTCCAACTGGCGCCGGAAATAACGTACTTGTTCACCAGGGTCATGCTGATGGACGAAAGGCAGTAGGCGAGTGCTGCAGCGCCGGAATTGTTGCCAATTCTGGATGCGAAGCTTGTTACAGATCCAGGAATGTCGCCATCATGTTCGACCGAAGCTTGTAGGTGGGAAGCAGCTCGTCCTTGTTGACTTTGTTTTGCATGCTCGCCATGACACGCTCAAGGGGAAGAAACAAGATGGGGAGAGTCGCCAGCCAGTGAAAGGTACGTCACTGCGAAAGAGAAAAAAGTAGATTACTTAGGAAATACCGGGATACAGGTGCTGTATAGAATAAACAAAAGCAGAAAGAAGACAAAAAAAAGTCAAGTGAATCTGACAGGATAAATTTCGCCCCCAGAGATGGATGGAGATCACCTGACCTTCAGCCCTTGCAGAGTTGACTAAACCAGATTAGGCAGTTAGATACACAGTTCAGAGTGGACTTCTTATACTGAGTTCATACATCAGCAACAGGGCGATTCAGGCAGCACAAGTTTAAAAGGGGAATAGAGATATTTTCAACATTAATATTGCGAATCTTACCTTGGGTTATCAAGTATGGAAAGATAAGGGGCCGAAACTAAGCATTCTTCAGCTGATCTGAGCCGGGAATTCCAGCTTTCAAGAGTCGTTACATGGCTGGTTGAAAACGCACAAAGTCTTGTCATTCGCGATCAGACATGAATTGCTCTGTGTTCTAGACCCCTTGTTAACTGTCGTTCAACACGGCCCAGCAGCGACCATCGCCTGAGAAGCCCTATATCCCGCTCCCTGACCTACTCAGCACTTTATATCTGAGCTCCGAGGATGAATGGTTGATTATCGAGGACGGCTCAGTGAAGAAGAGGACTTAAAGCAGGGTTTCGCAGAAAGCTTACTAGTTTCCTGTTTTGCGGACCATTTACTCAGGGCAGGCTATAGTATAACATATTTTTCAATCAGATTGATGTATCTTTCTACTTTCTCCCGTCTCCAATAAATTCCAGGCATATGTTGTCTGCAGTGTAGAGATAAGTCCTACTTCTGCAGAAGCGAATGGCCATTATCAGAGATGAGGATTTTGCCCTGACGCGAATAAATGACTCACGGCAAGCGGATATACTAAACGGTTGGCATACTCTGTTGTGCTCTATCTGAGCTGGGAAATATTGGTACCTTGAATAAGATCTGAAGATAAGCAATGCGTTACTAGACACTTCTGCATAGCTGTGATCATAATGAAATCGAAACTCACGCACTTTGTGAGTCCTCACCCAGCAATGACGAACGATAAGTGCTAACTGAACTTAGAGAGCATGGGCAAAGAAGGAGCTGAACGAGCTAACACCAGGAGGAAATACAGACCAGAAAGAGGAAAGGAAAATTAATAAAGTCAGGCCACAAAGGAAACAGAAAAGGTAGCAACTTTCGATATGCATTATCCTCATATCAACACGTTCAAAACCTCCATGAGTAAACTCTTGAGCGGCTTCGCTGGCTTCAGTGGCAAACCCATCAACTCAGCAACAGCAATCTGCGCACTATGCACGCTGTACTCGATATCCAGTGTCGAATCAGCTGGAATCTCGACAAACTGACCGACGCAGGCAATGTTAGTCGTCCACTTCGGAATGACAGGAGGACGGTCATTGCATCTGCGGGTAAGAAGAGGTGCTGTGCCAAGGGGCAATCCACATGGGATGGTTTTTGCTGCAGCGAGGATGGTAGCAGCTTCAGAGGAATCTTTACTACAACAGCCAAGATGGAAGAAAATCTCCTTTAGAATCTCTTGCCCCGTGCAACACCACATTTCTTTCTTGACAAAATTGCCCTCGGCGCCGGGATTCAATGCGTATCCCAGCATCACGGTAACATTGTCTGATTGAGTTGAGAAGACAGGTTGGTGCGGAACGCTGATCGTCACACCCCAGTTGCTTCCGCTTAGCGAGAGGAAGGCTCCTGTTCCTGGCTTTTCCTGTATAAGCCTCTCGTAGACGTTGGCAAAGCCAGGGCCTGTAAATGTTGTTGTGAAGGTTTCGACAGTGGACTCTGGAATACGTGGCAAAAAGTTCATAGGGTTGCCGAATTTGGGGGACTTCTGGGCCAGTTTCTTCCACAGCTTCCAGTCGCCATCCAGCACCTCTTCCCAGTTGGAAGTGAGCCCTTCAGGCGGCGTAGTATCAGACCCCTTGGCAGCCCCTGAAGTAGTTGAACCAAGAGTTACAATAAGGATATCCTGCGGATCTAGCGTGATGAGTTCCTGAGTTCCGTCTTCTGTCATAACCTCAATCTCAGAGATCGTGGTAGGCCCGCCTTCAGGATAGGCCATGAGATCTGTTACTTGCTGGTGAAAGCGGAAGTCGACTCCTTGCTGCTTGAGGAAGGCTGTAAGCGGCTGGACAACAGACTCGACGAAGTTGTAGTCAGTTCGTTGCTTCTCCCGTATCCTGTCAAGAGATCGCAAATCGCCAAGATATTTGCGAAGATGACGCTGAAACTCAACCGCACTATGCCAGGGATGTAACCCAAATCTGCCCGAGTAGGTTATTGTATTGTCGAAAGGATTGTCATTATCAGGTGAAAATGAGGAGAGATGTGATGCGTGGAGAAACTTACGTTGTTGACCAAAGCATCCAGAACTCAGTTTTGAAGAATGCTGCATCAAAAATATCCTTGATGCTCTTATTATTGATTGCGCTCTCATGCTCCAGCAAGAATCCGACCAGTGCCATCCTCTGGGTTATCCCAATCTGAACGCCCTTGTGATGGGACACCTCCGGCCCGGAAAGACCTTCAGTGACGAACCTTGCTGGTAGAGCATGATGCTTGTTCTGGTCTTTCGAAGCACTGCTAATACCGCCAGCGCCAAATAGGCCTTCAGCAAGGTTTTCATGGCGATTTCTGCTAGCTTCGAACGGGTAGATATAGCCATAGTCGTAGGCCCTAGGCACATCTACCGCCACTGTCGAGCGGCTGCTGACATCCCTGTCGTGAACAGCTTGCAAGATAGACTTTTCAGCATTGGCTGGACTTGGTATCAGTGACAGGAGCCGCTCGACACAGCTGCCATGGAAGTGCGGTGTGCATTCATAGGGGAGGAAATAACCGCTGTCTTCGGTTTCCTGCATGGTCATCCCTCCGCCAGTTCCCATGTGAGTATCTATGAGATGAATATTGGGCCCGGGGACTTTGGCTTCCTTGATCAGGTGCACCGCTGTAGTGAGCGAGGCAATACCGCTACCAACAAGCCAGGCTTGGACATTGTCGGGGTCGCGGGAAAATCCATGCGTGTTCGACATGCTGAATAATGGTGGATTCAATAGGGATTTTGCAACTGGGGCTCATTCGAAATAGCGTGGGAGAGGTGTTCTAGTCACCGTTCTGTTTGATTTATAGGGCTGTATGCAATTGGCCTCCGCACATGCCTATGGTAGCCGGATGGGCTGACAGCAACTGCCATGTTTTTTGAGGTTAGGGTTTCGATCTCCTGACCATTTGCGGGCTGAGTCGCCTGATGGGTGGCTCGATATGACATTGTCCTCTCAGTGGTCGACCCAGAGGAAATATCAAGATCAACCCTGGCGCAAATCATCGTTCCACACATCAAAGGTCATTAGTAGGTAGTGGTATTCTGTGGGGTAATTATGCGACTTCTGCTATCATGTGTTTAGGATTGGGCGAATGCAAAAGGAATGGCTTTCCAGCAACCATGACATCGCTCCATGTATGTAGGGAAGCCCGACGCATTCCGACATGATCTTGCGCAATCTAAGACTATACCATAGTTCTTCTCAAATAGAGCATAATTTGAAATCGCCTCCGTGTGACAGCCATCGGTGCGAAACACCTATCAGGAGTAAAGTCACCTCTCACCTCTCGTCCTTCAGCTTTCTCTAATCTACCCCGCAGAATACTGTCTTGTCTTATGTTGCAGATCCAGACCAGCTGATCATCCCGCGAAGTGGTGGTAAAAAGATCTAGACTCATCGAAACGATAAATCTTCGGTCGTGGCCTTGCCCAATGGATGGTCCGGCCGGGTCTAGGGCGATCAATGATCAGAGATAAAAATATGTTATGAGCACAGAAATTGCCCTGCGCCTTCTCGTAATATTCAAGAGTCGTTATTATCTTCTCTATCTCAGTTTTTCTCCTTTGTGCGCAACCACAGAAATGTCATTGCCCGATCACAAAGACACTGAAGCATACTCTGAATACATATCCTTTTACGCCGCAAGGCGAACCTATACCGAACCATTGCAACAGGTACAGGATCAGACACAGGATTTGCAAAACGAAACTTGTTATGGCGAGACGCAAGATCATGAAGGGAAATACATAAATCAACAAAGAGCGAACAAACCCTCCGCTGCTATCCAGACTGAACTAGCCGAATTGCGAGAAAAGCCATTTCGGCCTCGAACCCCACGGCGGGCGCAAAGCTGGAGTATGGAAGACCAAAAACATGAGTTCCATCGGCGGCTGATGGATTTTGGGAAAGGCGCGGAGCGTGGATTTTCGGAGACCTGAGGTATATCTATGAGGCCTCGATTGACCTGAATCCATGGGGCAGATCCCCACACTTTATGTAGTAGTTGTCCTTTTTACACCCATAATTGTTTTAAATGCGTTTTATTTGCAGGTGGCAGAATTTGACTAAGCTTGAGCATTGTACGAAATACGGTGGTCAGTTTCCCTAAAGACCGGCTAATAAAAACTGCATTTCGAAATCCCAGGTGCTCATCTTATTGAACCGTTGCTACTTATAGTCGCCGACTCGCATGGAAGTGTATATAGTTTTGTTGACCTGCCTACTCCTCCGCTTGAGGCTCACACAAAATCAGCCTCGTAGGATCTGTGTCATGTCACGCTGAGAGTGGCGGCGATGGTTGTCAATGGGCAAGTCGGATTTCAATCAAGGTCACATTGAAACGCCGAATTGGTTGTGATGCAGATTTCAGCTACAGCTGTTAAGCAATGTGGCATCATTGGCACAAATTCCCAGCTCTGACGAATATGGGATCTCTCATCGATCTACTCTGAAGTACTCCACTGAGGAAGGCTTGAATGTAAATCTTCCGCATATGCCAGCATAATATTATCCACCACCTTATTCTGCGGATTTTCAGCTACAGCCACAATTGTGTGACCTGCTGGCTAGATTCTAGAGTAGATACCGGTTGTGCAACTCGGTCAGGCCTGCTTAAAGAGGAGGTTACTGATCCAATATACCCATCTATCTTACTATGCCTTTTTCATTGGTCGGGTTAACCAGCGTATCAGAAGGGACTCTCCAAAAAGCCACTACCTGAGAATTAGAATAGCTCCGGTCAATCGGCAGAGGTATCACACAGGGAACCCGGGTGCGACTGTGGGTTGTTCCCTGTTTAGACATATCGCCGCTGGTACGCTCAGTGGATCGGGCGGACTTTTGCGATATTGGCAAGGGAGAGCTCAGAATAATTCTATTCAGACAATCGGTTTTTTCTACATCTCCTCGTCTGGTTGACCGAGGTGCAAGTCGATCGACAAATTGCCATCGGGCAGAGGATCCTTGACCTCTCGGAGTGGCGAAGATATAGTACGGCGGCAGCCTGAAAAGCGGCAGCTATAATGGCTATCGACCGCTTAGGTCCTCTGAGGGTTTTCCAGGTCTCTACGACGACGTCGAGTTCTTCATATCTTCAAGTTCGTAGGCAGACCCAAGCGCGACCATCCTGCTACTGCTCAACAGCACTCCGCCGAGATCGAGACCTTCCACCAATACAATGACATAAAATCACCTAAATGATTTCCCAAACATTATTACGAACGTTTTAATGTGTGGCGAATCATGCCACTAAGAACATTCTTTACAGTATGACTTGGCAACTTCTGACCAACAGTTCCTTGCGCTCACGGGATCCTAGCCTTGAAGGTCACAACAAACCAGGTGTTCGTTCCGTTACTTGCACCCACATATTAGATATGGTGAAAAGACCAAGATTATTCCGCGCGTCCCAGGGTCGCGTTGGATTGAAAAGCGCTAGGTCGAAGTTGCGCAGGAGCTGCGATTGTCAGTGTATCATCCAGAAGGCAGCAAGCACGCACCCATGCTTGTTTCAACTCACCTCAAATACCGTTTTTCCAATCTCAATCTGGGCCACTGGCTTCCCTAAACACTGGAATTTTCCGTGCCCGAAGATAAGGTCGTTGGTCCGAACCATGACAGCCATCTTTGTGGGGTTTGGCTCCTGGAGCCACCGCTCCGGCCGGAAAGCCTTTGCGTCTTTGCCGTAGATCTTCTCGCTGCGGTGCATGGCATATGCCGAGTACCCGATACAGACGCCGCCAGGGAGGAATACGGTCTGACCGTCGACGACTACTGTGTCGCCGTCTTTGGGCACATCGCGCGGGAAGATATTCGCCACGGGCGGCCAGACCCGCAGCGCCTCGCGAATAACAGCTTGGAGGTATGGAAGCTGTTTAGCCTGTGCGGCGGTAATAAGGCCTTGTCCAACAGACGGAGCAAGGTCCCGGTGCACGGCATCGTCAATCTCCCTTTGCAGCTTGACGTAGACCCGGGGATTTGTCATGAGGTGCAGCAGCGTGCCACGAATGGCGCCAGCGGTGGTGTCAGAGCCTGCAAGTATCTGCTCTAATGCCTCTGTACGCAGTTCATCGCCTGATAACCCGTGGCGTATGAAAGAGGCCAGCATATCGGACCTTTTATCGGTAGCACTCGCGGCGCGCTCGTCGACGAAGCGGAAGCATGTGGTCATCAATCTCCCGAAGCCGTTATTGTCCTTGGGAGACGGAGCGAAGAATTTGCCAAGGAAAGGCGCTTGAGTAATGTTGCTGAAGCCCAGCGCGAGGGCGGTATTAGAGATTGCGAGTCCCTCGTCGCTCGATTGGAGGTATTCATGAACGTCGCGGTCAGCCTCCAGCATACCGAACGCCTTGCCGAGGCCGACGCTACTGATGACATCGAGCGTGAAATACTGGACCTTCTTCGCTAGATCCATTGGCACGGCCTGGTCGTTGGAGGAGACATATTTGGCGCGGATGAGGTCCAGGAGGTTCTGTAGTTGCTTATCCACAGATACCTCGAGGTCAGTATTCTCCCTGCCCGAATACTTGGTAGCGATGATCAAGTCAGCAGGAGTCTACACGGACTGAGTGTGGAAAATACCCCTGGAGCCATTTGTTTCCTCCTATGTTCGTGCTTCGCGTTATCCGTCTGACTGAAGACATTGTCTTTCCGGTACTCAATCCGCGCGGCATTGTAGTACCAATCAGAGCGTTTGTAGCCAGGCTTGTTGTTGACGTGCATCCAAACCTCGGGAGACGAGGTGATAAGCACTCGAGGGGCGACTCGGGCGATTGGGCCTGGCCCGAGTCGAGACTGTCAGTATCGGGAGAGACAGTTGAGAGACGGCCTCATACCATGTTTTTCATTAGCCTGTGCGTAAAACTCGTGGCAATTGCCCCGAAGCATGGCTATACTATGAGGCCAACTCGAGATGCCCGTCCAGGCCGGTCCTCTGAAGCGCGCCAGCTTAGCATACGTCATGATCACCCTGGAAACATAGAGGGCTAAGATGCCGCAGAGCAGCGGGACAGCGTATTCACGTAAAGCGGCCAGCGGCATTGTGAAAAAGGAAGAGGGATGGTGAAGTTTAGCTTTGTTCAGGTAGAGGGGTCAGCTAATTGAGAGAAAATGATATTAACTCTCCGCTATTACGCTATAACGTGGTAAACTAGCCTCTGTTGGGCAGTCATGTGAAATAAAAGGGACATAAAAGGAGGGGTAAAATAGCTGCAGTTGCCTGCAGAGATGAGATACAAATTACGGAATTGCCTTTTTAACCCATGCACAGAGTCATCCCACTATAACACTGAAGAAGCAGGAAGCTAGCCTGCAGATCAGGGCCAAATACCTTACCACACTACCGGAAGCGATCTGATTATTGTTTTGTCCTCATCGTGAATTCTGGTAAAGCAGTACTGATTGTTGTCTCCACTTGCTTATACTCCTATCACAATAGGCCATTTTGTCTACCATCAGGCCTCTTGTGCTTTGTTCGGACATCTATTTCCTGATAATCTCTCAGTGATAGGCGCTGTGACATCAGCCTCGCATGACCTTTAGAGGGTCATTCTATCAGCCTTAACCACAAGATCGTTCTCGAGTCGCGTAAGTGAAGGTGTTGATTATGTCCTGTTCTGGGTCTCTACTGAGTCAAGCTCATATAAGATATAACTTTTTCCCCCTTTATTTCTAATTTTTGTTTCGTGGAGGGGTGTTGAGAATAAATTGGGAGGCGATTTGATATCTCCAGGATATGAGGTCCACCTTAGTGGGACAGCCCTAGTTGATCCACCTGCTAGCATAAAGCCAGCGATGTCATCACCATCCCCATAATAGCGGATCCACCAGAGTCGTCTTTTTGTACCTAGTTTGTCTCCAAGTATTAGGCCGGAGAAGTCGACATCGTTGATCGCGGTAGTGATGGAAAGGTTTATTGTCCCTCGAGCCCACGAGATCGTACATTTCAAGAGATCTTGGGGACGATAACTCTGCCGGGACGGACGAGTTTTTGTATTGTCATGGCCAGAAATGATCATGTCGGTGGCACATGCGTTCGAGAGACAGCGTATGAGAGTTTGCAGGCTTGACAGAAGATGTGTAAATCACCAACATGCCGTGATCCATACAAAGGCCCTATGAGACCTGGGTAAATCACGGTAACGGAACTGAAAGAGCAGAGTTGCTGAACAGTTCGCTGTGTAAAATAATGCTCTTGAGCAACCAAGACAGCGTTACTGTCCGCCGGATGTTAAACAGCTTATATATAGACTTCTAGAGTGATATGGCCTTTCCCCGCAGGGGGAATATAGGGCGAATGCAGGTGTATATTCAGTGTTAACCCAATAATTCGCTTCGAACTTGAAGTCAACCCGCTCGCGATATGGCGGTTTATCTTGTGCAGGCTGTTAGGCAAGGAATCATCTCGTTCTTTATAACTTCTGTCTACACTCAAGACTTGTGGTCAAAGGCTTGACCAGGACCTGAGTGCCATTCAGTGCTATAGACTTGATCAGCAGTGGAAAAATCGATGTTCAGCACTTTACTACACTCAGATCAGGTTTGCCGGAGCCGAAAAGGCATTCGAGTCGGTCGGGAGGGCTTAGGGTGTCTTCAAGCGTCTTTGTGGTAATCTCAGGCGTTGACTTTGATTCACCTCAAGCAATAAGGGATAAATCCCAGCCCTATATAGAAAACGCCATTCACATCAACAAACTCCTGCCTCTACCCAGTGTTTACCCACTATACCACTATACAGAATACGGCACATGAACTCCTTGCACAGTCAATTTCCGTTAAAGCCAGGTGACCCTTTCACTCAACAATCACAAGGGAATTGATTTTGCTATCTAATCAGTGAAGCTTTCCTTGATAACAAGGTAACCAAAAGTGGCATGAGCCACAGCAGCAGTACAAATTCCTCAATCGCTGGCATAGTGTAGCAATCGGCATTAGTTAAGTAGGCCCGCGACTCTATTTCAAGGTTTCCAGTCATCAAGCTTTACCCCAACATAGGTCAATGAGAAAATACTTACAGATAAGCACCATGTGCGCGGAGCCTTGGGAACTTGGAGGCGTTTCTCCTTTGCAGTATGGATAAAGTCCCTCCTGATTGTCGTCTTGGGCATCGGTAAATCGCGGAAGATCACGGAGATTGCCGCTTGTTGGAGCGCAAACTGCCTGGTTAGGATGTTGAAATGCGAGCTGGCAGCGCTGGAAATCCTAAGAATATGTGTGGCTGCAGCAGCCGCGTCCAGTGTAGTGTTTGCAGAGCAAGTTACACATGACTAAAAAAAAGTCTCGCTAGAGTATAGAGGATACCGGGGCTCAAGATGCTGCAAGTAAGGGTCAAGTTCAGGAAGGGGTCTCCTTTTGTATATGGTTAGATCCCTCTTCAGCCACCCCTCTCAAGCCCCCTCTGTTGCTGGTCTGTTACCACTTTTAATCTCCTATATCATACCAAACTATATTTGCTTCGGTCCTCCTCAAATGATACGTATGTAGATATAAGGAAACGGGAAAAGCTCCACAAAAAAATTACATAGATAATTAGCTTGCTGAAGCTCTATCCTCGGTCAGAGTTCTGCTTCGTGTGGTGTTTATTTTCTGGAGAAGATTGTGGAGATGACAAGGTAATGTATGGCCGGGGCCGGTGGAGCTGCTGTGGGCCAAATAGTTGACTAAAAATAGCTGGTCATTTATGCCGGCCAGATCTACCATCCAGTTTTTGCCTTTGGGGCTTTGGGCGACCTTTAACTTCAAACATTCCTTATCTTAACTCTCAAACCTCCAGGCGTTCCTATATAGTGATTTCAAAGATTTCAAAGATGAGTTAGAGCAAAGCGTGTGATTCTCCGTGTACCAGAAATCGAGATGGATTACCAGAATCCTCGGGAATTTGTTGACTTTTATTTTACAAAATTTCCCTCTAATGCAGCGTCAGATGCCGCTCGCCATTATATCTATTATCAACCACCCAATAACATCCCACAACCGAATGCCAAAGTCCATATTATTATTGACCTGGAGACACGGGATTTTGCAGGTACCCTAAACCCAGAGTTTCCGCACGAGATTTATGCAGTTCGCCGCGGTAGCGATGAATTGTAAGCATCAAGCTTCCCCTTATACGCTTTAACCACTTAATCCCCACACAGGAAGTTGTACGCCTATGGAGAGTCCGCAAAGCAAAACGTCCTCCAGAAAATTTAAGAATATAGTAACAATTTTTATCCTTGGGGACAAAGCAGGAGCAATTAAAAGGCAGATTTGGAATAGTTCTTTTATCTATTCCCTACAGTGTTAATTGTTCTGGAGTTTACTAGCCTTGTGCAGAGGAGCACAGTTACTTGAGATTCCTAGTTTAGATATTCTTGGTGTTGCAAGTGGCGTATCGGGGTTTCTTGGGAAGGATTGGATTTATGCAAAAAGAAAAAAATAGCCTTTACTATAGTCCAAGGATTACCAACATATCTATAAGAACATATCACTTATCCTGTCTTTAATAAGGGTCTCTATGCATACAGTATTAGATGCATGTTTAGGACCTGCTGTTATTAAAAGAATTATAACTGTTTTGCTCCAGTAACAGATCTCTTCTGTTTAATTTACTTATAGATGTTATAAATAAAATGTCGGGCAGTATCCCTTATTAACCCTTGCTTAATAAGAAATTACACATGCTTTTTATCTCCTTCAACTAACTCAAGATTAAGACTATTAAAAGGGTTATACCCGGCGCTCTGCGCCAGTTGGCCCTGCGTGCTTTATCAGTTACCTGCAGTTCATGCCAGGCGCAGTACTCCTTAATAGCAACATTACGGGGCCCTCTGATTCTAACTTTCTTACTTGACCGCATATGTGCGGGCGGCGACATAGTCGTGATAGACTCACTTATGACCAGCGTGGGCAAGAGATTTATGTTAATAGGGTATAGAGTGCCAGCTGCAAGTTGATTGTTTACTTTGGTTAAACTCCTCTCAAGCTTCTGCTGAGCCCCTAAATATAAGGTTTGCCAAATATCTTCTGGAACATCCTCAAGAATCCCCAGTTTGCCATGATTATCAAAATGCTTGTAAGTTTTAAGAGATGGGGTTTGTGAAGAGCATAGTGTTTCTGGCCCCTAGGATCTTGCCAACACCACTTCTCATGATTATTGCAGGACCTCACGGGACATTGCATAAGTTTATATACGTATCTCTAGTTTCAAGGTATTTCAGACCCTTCCTCAGCAAACAGCTCTGCGTCTTGTTCAGGAAACATTCTCTTCGTAGCCGAGGAACCTCTTTTGTCCCCAGTTCTTGATGCATTGTTATTTGTACATACTTGAATATGATAACAATCTAAGGAGTTCTGCCCATGCAGATCAAATTGCTCCACTTACAAAGCTGCCTCTCCACTGGTTTCCACTTGATATCAGTGGCCGGACAGAGCTTTTCAAGGTGACCCTGGTTACTGTGCTTTACTAATACCACAATTACCATGTCTTCTGACTGGACCCGCCAATTACATTTCTTCAAGTGCACCAGCTTCTCAATTTTTAGTTTCAGACATTTTTCCCAATATTCACTGGGAGCTACGACCAAGTCCTGCTCTGTCTCTCTGGCCTCAACTGTGCGGTTAGTCTTAGGCTTCCACGCGATTGTATAGCGAATGAGATTGGGGTTTCTCCGTTTCCTCGTGGTAGTCATCATATTCCCGTTTTTCCCAGTCAGCATATGGGAGAAAGCCGAGACAAATCAGATTGCGTTCGGCGAGATATAGGATCTGGGGTCGGGCTTAGGGAATACAAAGTAGCGGGCATCCGGCCAAAATCTCCCGGTGTTGGAGCAAAGTCCGAGCCTTGGTCCCATGGATCCATTCCTCGGGACTGACTGAGTTCATGGTCGTAGTCAAAGAGGATATTGGTCATCTTCGAGGAAGGAATGGGAATGGTTCCGGTTGATCTGTCATACTGCGATTAATTAGCCCACGACTGTCTCGTTTCCAATAGGCGGTACAGTAACATGAGGCTTCAATATTACTCTTCCACCGAGACTTGCCACTCAGACCTCAACAAGTAATAGCCCATGTTTGACCTAAGTATATCATCTTACTAATACACGTCTGTTACGCCGTAAATTACCGTGCTTGGTATTTTATTTCTCGGCTTGCATAATAGCGCCTTTGGCATTAGGGCTTCAAAATTATCTTGGCCCTGAAGAGGGTGAAGGAAATTTTAACTCTCACTGTAAGCCTACGGGAGCCCATTGAAGATCGTCAACGTCGTATTGAGTCATACTTGTAGTTGAGACAGGAACATAATGTCTATAAGAGTATGAGCCTTGGAAGCAATAAATCCACCCCTGCAGCAACTAAGCCATCTCGATCTGCTCCTCATCTGTCCCCTTCTTCTGCCCCCCTGCACCACCGAGCCCATCATCAGGAATGACATAGGTTGCCCACTCCCTAGCAGGAACGCGATCCTGGAACAACCGCTCAATGTCCGCGTTACTCCGGCCTGCCGTCTCACCCACGCAAAACCACGAGTAAGCCAGCAAAAATAGCGTCGTCCCGCCGTAGACGAAGCCAATCATGGGGCCCAGGTTGCCGTCATAGTAGATATACGGACTCGTAAAGACCATCAGCCAGACGGTCACGAAGAATACGCCCATCGCGCACGAGGTGATCTTGTTTCTGTTCCGGCCAACGGACATCTCTGAAGCGATGGAGTAGGAGAGTGTGCCGATGGAGAAGTTGTAGAAGATGATGTTGATGTATGCGAGGACGACAATGCCGATGCCGACGCCGCGGGAGAAGGACCCATCAGGGGAGCGGGTAGTGCCTAGGCCACCGACGGTGATTAGGGAAATGAGGATACCGATCGAGCAGACGATGAGGTTTGTGCGGCGGTTGATTTTGTTTCCCAAGAGGACGGAGATGGCCACTGTGATGATTTGCAGTACGTAGATGATGGTGTTGATGGTGAAGGGGTCCGCGACACCAATGGACTGCGCAAAGACAACGCCGTACGTATACCAGAACTGGATACCGTTGATCTGCTGCACGAACATGGCGCCGCACGCGTAGAAGAGTTTCCGGCGCTCGACCGGGTCTGTGATCAGAGAAGCCCAGGTGGCATCCTTGGCTTGCTCGCGTTCGAGCTGGACCTGGTTCTCAATGGTCTGGATGTCCATTGTGGGATCGTAGTCTCGATTGCTGCGGTTGATCTTGCGGAGGGCCTTAATGGCTGCATCGCGCTTGTCTTTTGTCATGTACCACACCGGGCTTTCGGGAGTGAAGATGAGGCACAGAAGCATTGTGCCGGGGAGGACGACCAGAAGGCACATGGGGATGCGGTAGGACTGGGCGCTCTGGATGCTCTGCGTGCCCTGGTTGACGCAGGCACCGACGAGCTGGGAGATAGATTGCATAAACTGGAAGCACATAAGGGCAGGACCTCTGATGGCCGATGGGGCAACCTCGCCGATGTAAATCAGACAGGTGGCAGTAAACTGCCCAACACCCAGACCAATCAGGACACGACCGACGTAGAAGACCGGGTGGGAGCCGAACGAGCAGGCTTGGACGATAGCTCCGGCGATGATGCAGAGAGAGGCCGAGAAGAAGACAGCGCGTCGACCGAATGCCTCGTTGATAGGGGCAGCGGCCAGGGCGCCGATGAGCTCACCCACATAGATGATACTGGCAGACAGCGAGAGAAACGTCGTCCCAAGGGAGTAGGAGCCGTCCGGGTCTTGCTCTCCATAGTCTTTGGCAAACCAGGTCATACCCTGAATTCCTGTATAGTAGATTGTATCATAACCATAGCAGAGGGCCCCGATGGCCGCCACCAAGCAGTAAGCGATTGCCCGCCGATTCGACTTCCAGTCGACGTTGAGCTGAAGGCCTGCCATTGGGCAAGACTCGAGGAGTTAAGAATATCAGGAAAAGGGGATCCTAGATGAAGAGGACTTAGGAGCTCTGCAAAAAAGTACCAAGTTTGGGAAACCAACACACAAAAGAAACTGGAAAAGAAAAGAAACTGGTAGGGTATCGAGCGGTCTTCTTTATACGCTGGCTTGCTAATTGGAAGTATCAACATGGACCATGGCAGAGCCAATAATACGAGAGCCGTGTCGTGACAATATCTCCATGGGGGTGGCAGACCCTGCGAGGGGAAGATCCAGCATCCCCAACTTTCAGCCAACATGGGGCCCCTCCATCCAGTCATGATGCCCGCCACCTGCCAAGGCAGTCTGGAGAGTTGCAGGTGGACGCACTCGGCCAGAATCCGACCTTCGGATGGAGAAGCCCATCCCGAAGATGCCCCGGAGACCTGTGCTAGCCCGATAGCGGACAGCAAACCGGGCCGGGTCTGGCTCATTCCACACGGGCAGTGCAGCGCAAAACAACCCCCACGGGGCGCCGAGCCCAGAAAATTTTACTCCAAGGGCATTCCAGAATCTGCCCATCGAGTCACCGACATTCGATGGCAGGCTTGGCGGCCCTTCGGAGGATTGGCCTAGCAGCAGCTGCAAAGCTCGCACATCGGCTTCCCGTCGGGATGTCGTCTCGGCCTCGTGCTCTTCTTCTCTCCCGAATCTATTCATTCTCTACACTGGCCAGTCTCTGCAAAGGCTTCGCAAGTTGCTGTTCGAATTTCCTTCGAAGGTGTTGCCAAGAGTGGGCGGGGCATGTGTCCACTGCCCACTGTCTCAGAGTATGGTACGCCTGCTGCTCATTTGCAGATTTTCCCGATAAGTGACCGGGTGAGGTGTATCTGGTCCCCTGGTATCCACCCGCTGAGGCGTGAATCACTGATCGTCTGGTTTTCGTAACTTTATGATCCGCTTCAGGCCTGTGCCGTCAAGGGCCAAGGCTCAAAGCCCAGAGGCCAAGGGGCTAGAGAACCGGAATCCTCCAACCAGCGGTTCGACCCCTCAACGTCTGGAACGACAAAGAAGGCATGAAGTGTCAGGCCTCACGCATTCTTGCCATTGACGGATCTCCTCGTCGATGGTTTTCCGCGTAGGTTGGGTGCGCGTTGGCTATACAAGCTATCGTGCTATTAGTTCATCATGTCATTTTTTTCCCGATATGTTCTATTACGCGTCGATTTCCTGTTTTGTTTTAAGTGTCTGATCCCATCCGTTGATGTCAGTGGCGATCGCATTCCCTTGTCATTTACTGGTGCACTATTGTCAAACATTCTATCCAAGGGTTAGATGAGGGTTGGGTGATTTGATCGCCAGTACCGCGGTGGCGACAAGCCTTCTCAACAAATCTAGCTATAAACTCAGATAGGCGACCCATGGGACCTTAGTCCGCTTGTTGGAAGTCTTCATTAGGTTGAGGATCCTGGGTCTGGTTGATCGTTATTGTAAGAATGCTCGAATCGAGTACGAATGTAGTGTTCTATAACAGGCCCCCATCTTCAACACATCGTTGACTGGGATAACCGGCGTGAAATGGATAAAATAAGGGAAAGGGTAGTGATCGTAATATCAATCTTAGTCAAAACTCAGGTATTCTATTGAACTAGTCTTACAGAAATTGACGGTAAATTGCTTTCACCTAATCCATGGTAATCTTCTCCGCGGCGCCAGAAGCATATCTAGGCACACTGGGTAGATCCTGAAGCTTCTTTCTCTATAAGATGCGAGGATCTGAAGGGGAAAAGTGGCTTCCAACCTCTTTCGACATTCTTGGGAATATTAGTACTCTGGGTGCACAGAAATTTGCAAGCAACTGGATCAGCTGCTGCGAGTATGTAGCAGACCTATTTCCTGTTTGAAGCTAATGATGTAATAATACTCAATTCTGAGATTGTCCTGCTGTCTCGAATCTTTCGCTAGTAAGCCATGTTTTTATCCAGTGCGCCCAGTGAAATAGACTTTTGCCCTTCTAGGGCCATTCGCATTCCACCGCATGTCCTCAATTGCAGGTCGGTCGTCCTGTGGAGACTCGAAAAGGTCAAGCGGGGATTGTAACTGTACACCCGTTAAACAAGGTCTCGTATTCGATGCGAGTATTGAGCCCAGTTATACCTTGATTCTCGTACTTGAAGCCAAGAATGACTACCATGGTTCTTGAGAGTTCTAACGCCAGAGGTTGGGGCTTTTGTACAGTTGGCTCTACGTACTCAGGCGAGTGCAGTATTACTAGTGGGAAGTTTGGGATTGGCAACGCGAAAGATCAAGGCGTGCAGTCAGTGGACAGGGTATCAAGCGACGGCATGGCGGCGATTCTGGCCTGGGGGTAGATTGGATGCTGTGGTCTGGTGTTGGTCGAATATATATCATCGTTCGATGCGGCATCAACAACACCTTTCATCGCGGAGAGCGATTATCATAGCAGTCTTATGTAAATACGCTCACTCGCTCACTGGGCATTTTTTTCAAGACTAGGAGACTCTTCTCTTGTATGCACGATTTTACTTGGTGAGTTTTGAGGAAACCTTAGGACTTTTATTAAGAATTTTGGTAATATATATTGATGGTTATAAACTATTATCAACAATAGTCCGATGTGGTGTAATGGTTAACATCGCCGTCTCTCACACGGCAGCTCGGGGTTCGATTCCCCGCATCGGAAGTATTTCTTTTTCCACCTTTTTTTTAGGAGTGGGACGAGATTTTGTCAAGCCGCGAAGCTCAAAGGCGGTGACCGCAAGACCCGTGGAATTGCTTAATATTAATACAGTGCTTATTGATGCTCTGCTCTCTGTTCCTGGCTTCGGCCACTCCATCCTCCCGACTCAGTTCTGGTTGGTGTTGCCAAAATGAATCTGATAAACTGTAAGTCATAGAGAGGAAACAGTCATTGAGCCGTAATTGATTGAGGTCCGCATTTCCGTGGGACTAGTTCCGTCATCTCCTTCTAAATAGGACCTCTTATCTTTGGACCTTCTCGGATCTGCCAGTGAGCGTTTTCCGACCGGTGGTACTAGACTGAAAATAGGCAAGATGAATGGGATAAGTAGCGCTGTTATATCTCTGCCATCTTATAGCCGTCTAGTGCTGATGATTCATACAACTAACTTCATCCATATTGAAGGCACAAAGGTATACCTCTATCCCACGATGGTCGATCAACTCTCAACTGCCAAATATTTTTCTGACTGTTGCCAAACGACCCTTACCTCTGAGGTTAAAGCGTATATTTGAACCCAGCCAGTCCCTCAACCGGCTTTCCCCCAGCATCAACCCGTTTATTCGCACGATAGAACTTCAGTGTCAATGCTCCCACGATTAAAATCATGATTGCATTTGCCAACATGGTTGTCAAAAGGCCGGGACGGTAGTTTGGTGTGTCTTGGGCACGAAAGACGGTGGTTCCAAGGATGCCTCCGATGCTGCCCCCACCGATTAAGGTAGCAGACGTAAGGGCTCGTTTCCATTGTCCGCGGATGTTATTGCTGGGAGGGGTTTAGCTGTTGTTTTCGCTATATAAGAGAAGAGGAGCTTACCTCTGCCATGATACCAGGGCGGGGCAGTTTGCGTTGCCTAACGCAGTCAGTTGCATCAGTTCCCAGCACGGGTCATCCACACACCTCCAACGGTAGCCAGAAAGACTCCGAAGTAACGGGGCGCTGGACTATCTAGATAGCCGAGTAGTCCCAGGCCCAACAACCCCATCGCGGCATTGATCGCCACAATTGGTCCTCGAATTCGCCACTTATCAGCAACAACACCCTGGATAAACATCACAATTGCAGCAGCAACATACGGCGGTGCGACAAGGCACTGGGCCTTGACGACAGAGAATCCCATGCTGTCCTGGAGAATGATCGGGAGAAAGTACGCAATCGAGTACGTATTGGTCGTAGTTAGCATGTAAAGGATAGCATACAGCCATACCTTGCTATCCTTGGCGTTGCGGAGGTATCCTTTCAATGTGAACGGTTCCGCATAGACATCTGACCGGTCATTATCGATAGTGGCAATGATATACGTGGCTGCGGACTCGTTGAGGAAGTGCCATGATTTGGGTGATCGCTCAGGGAAGTCGACTAAGATTATGTACGACCCCAAGCCGAGAATGCAGGTGAGGATTTCTTCGATCTGACTTAGAGATAATCATTCGTTTGGGGCCGTAGTTCAGTGGCGTACGATGAAAATCCACCGCCAACCAGCAAGCCCTCCAATACCACTCATTTGCACTAGCCCGTATGCCAGAATACCCTCCAAATCCTGATGCTGTGCTACCAATGAGGTAGGAGGCAGTATTCCGTTTATGTAGTTCGTAGCGCGGGTACCAGGTATTCAGAAGGTAAACGCAACCAGGGTAGAAACCCGCCTCGAGAGCTCCGAGGACAACCCGCAGTCCGATCATGGCGGGCCATGATGGGACGAAGCCGAACCCCTGAAACTGTGAGCAAAAGCGGTAGGTGGCGGGAATTGCGTGGACTCACAATCATAGCAGCGCCCCAGAACAAGACGATTGCGGAGAGGAAGATGCGCGGTCCGACCTTGCGGATAATAACGGTTGCCCGAATCTGGAATATAGTGTAGGTGATGAAGAAAACAAGTGAGGTTATGCTGTACCCATTGGAGGCGTTCATGTTGAGATCGGTTTGCATTCTAGGCCGTTAGCAGGAATCCCCTAGACGCTGCAAGAGGCATACCCAGCCACAGATGCTGCACCAAGGTTTGTTTCGTCCAGCAAACTGATGCAGTAGAGACAACCTAAGGTGACGACCAGGCGCAGATCGATGCGGCGGATGAGTCTATTCCGCTCTTGCGGGGTGAGTTGGCTGAGAGTTCCATCATGGTAAATAGAGGGCTTCTCGACGTCTTCAATGTGGGACTGGATACTTGATGGTTTCGACATGATGTGCTGAGAAAAAAACCCCAGCATATGAATAGGAATGAGAAAGACATGAGAATGATGACCTATATAGCCGAGCAAGGAGCTTCCCCGCATTTCGGTCAACCGCGGATTTCTCCAACTTCATTGGCACGGACATGCCTGATGGCGGACTAACTCCGCTGTTGTCGACGGGAGAAGGTCGCTGGTGAGATTTGGGAAATGACTTACGCCAATGATTGAGCACGGGGAATTTCAGCCATATCGTTGAGCGGATTTATCCGCTGTTCTCGTAAGCAAGGTCAAACAGGCCAGGGGTTCAAGAAGCCCCCGTCCGAGGGCGATTGGTCAATACTCGTCAGCATCACTGTGGATATATCAATAGATATCCCGGGAAACCGCATACTTTGCAGTCGCAGGCTCTCGTCAAAATTGAATGATATTGCATAGGCCGGTCCAAGATCGCTCCGTCTAGAAGCATCTCAAATCCAGAATTGCAGTAGGTGTGAGCTCTCGGGCTATGACCACATTCTCAAAATCTTCGATTGTCGAATCCGTCTTGTGCAAGGCAATTTATCCTGACAATCGGATCACTCATTATCACTGCCTGTTTAGCTGCCACTGCAGAAGCTATTGCCAACGTGTTTAAAGTGTTCCGACTCAGAGCCAGAACGGCCGATGATAATTCGAACTGTCCTGGTGGACGTGCTTCGTGTAAACGCTGGCACAGAGACAGCAAGCGTCCTGGTCACGTTACACTGCCACGGAGTGCCGCCTCATGTGAGCCATTATCTTAACCAGAAATCGTGTATATCCGCCAACGACATCAAGGAAAGCTCTAAATCTGGTCCTCGTATAGGCTCGACACGTGAAACGACCTGCAGCAGTGATATCGCGAACGGAATAATAACTCACACATTCGGCGTGACTAGGCAAAGACTCGACTTATCATGCCACCTTATGCGAGGAGCAAACATTTCAGCCACTAGTCATCCAACATCTGAGATGATTAGCCGACACGCTGTTCAAAGTCTGGCGAGAACGAAAAGTCCCCATCGAACAGAGCCGGCGCCAGATTAACCTCCCACCCCACTTGCACCGATTTATACATCTTCGCGACCACGGAGAAAACATCACTTTCCGGCTCGCCCTCTAATCCGGCCGCGGCAGCGACCTCACCCATGTTCCGGATTACCGCTTCGAGGATGGAAAGCACATCTACTGTTTTGCGGACGGTCGCGACATCCCAGGAGGGATCTTCAAAAGTGGTAAGTTGGTACAGAACGACTAGATTGTGAACCATCTGCGCAAAAATCGAGAACGGAAAGCCGATGTACTCCACCGGCGGAATAGACAGGAACAGCTCGAACCATGATCTGGCGGCTGCGAGACAAGCGTAGTGGTGCTCGAGTTGCTGGAAATCGAGTGTCGTGGAGGTTATTGGGGAACTGGTAAGAGCGAATTCATGGAGGGTGAGTGTAGTATAGTGATGATGGAGAAGGAGGATTTCTAAGATGTTTAGCAAAATGCATTCACCAGGTGAGAATATGAGAGAGAACATACTATGCGCTTGGGGTTGTGCCGCAACGCGGGGCTGGACGCTCTGTAGCTGGTTGTGCATATAGTGGAGATAGAAGGCGGGCGGCACTTGGATTGAATCGGAGGTAGAGGCGAACCCGGTGGTCATGTTGATCTTATCTGTGATTTGCTGCAATCGGACCTGTTGGGCCAGGATCTCGTCGTTGATGCATTCCCGCTGCTCCTCCACTTGGCGGAGACACTCCGCCATGAAAGGGGTCCAGCGCAACGAGTCCGTTTTCTGCACGAAAGTCGAAATTCTGAAAAATCAGCGGTAGAAGCGAAACGGGAGAATAGAAAATACATTGATGTGATGAGGAACGATGCTAAGACCGCCCGGCGCTCCTCCAAGGACTGACCAGGAATTGGTGCGTTCTCCTCCTCTTCCGTGTAGACACACAACGCCATCATCTTGGGCTTCGCGGAGGGGTTATGGATGCCGAGTTCATATACTGCAGCGTGAACAAGCTGGGTGAAGACGTGCAAATTTGCCTTGTTCTGTACTTGTTGATTTGACCTGTTGCAGGGTCAGTGGACAACACCGAATGTGCGGAAAGGACCAAATACCAGCCAAGATATATCAGAAGACCAAGGAGAATGTCGATGTCTGTGCTTGCTGAGTTGTGTACCATCTGCTGTGCAACAGTGGTTTTGATCTTATCATTCAAAGCCCGCCGTTGCGAAGCAGATTTGCTCGTAACGGACATGATACAAAGCCAAGTAAACGGCCTCATCCAGCGTAGCTGCTGCGCAGTCATGTCAGGCGATATGTGTATACACGGAAAATATGGGAGGAGCTGGCCGCGAAATGTGGCCAGGTACTCCTCGGCCTGCAATGATGTCGGCTCGGTGGGGGTGGAGAATGCGACGGGAGATCGACTGGTGGATTCGGAGGCATTCGTGTCCGGAGTCTACGTGGTAGGGATCGGCGGGAGTACAGTATGTTGTGTTGCATTATCGCGAGCGGTATCGAAGGAGGAGTCTGGCGTTGATAGAGCATTGGTGATCGGATTGACCGCGGGGGGCTGAACACCGGCGCGAAGCAGTGTAACCAGATCCTCCAACTTCTCTTCCAACCGGGCGGCTTTCGACCTTGCGGCTTGCCGAGTGGATTTGCGTTGATGCGATGGAGGCTGGTGGCATTCTTTGTCTAGACGCTGGCATCTGCAAAACACACCCTTTAGTCAAAAGTCCTTCAGCAACCCGAGTCTTTCGTTGCTCGTACCTCTGGCACCGTCCGCCGGCTCTCGGAAAGATACATTTGCACTTGGCGGTGGAGCAATTGGAGCAGGCGCGACCGTATGGAGCTGGATAGGTGTCCGGTTCATCGTTCATCGCGGGCAGTGCAATGCTGAGCTGACAGTGGTGCCTGCGGGGCGAGGTCGAGGATTAAGAGCGGGTTCGGTATAAGTAAATAAGGTGGTTAAGAGGGCTACAGGAGTGCTGACATAAGCGCCGATTGGTCCTCCCAATTAGGTCAGGTCAACAATGCGGGGTTAATCTTATCTCCGCGCTTCCCTTACCCCAAAATGCTCCTATGTCCTTATACCCTTACGTTCCCAGAGCCAGACTGCAGGATTGTGGACAGATGCTAGTCTACCGGTCTCAAAGAGAAAATCTATGCTTTTTGCATTTATTGAAAGCAGTATAGACACAATTTAGTGTCTTCAGTATCTCCAATCCCAAAGCCATAAAGAAAATGCAGCGTCAAACAGAAACCCGTATAATACCTTGCCCAACAATGCCATGCCTATCTACCAAGATACAACGCCCCATTTCTCATACCTGTTAGAGAAGTTTAGTTTTTCTTTTACTTCCCCCCACCCTCAATCCATAGAGTTAGCATACCCCGCCTCATCAAACGAGTCTGCGATCGTGTGCAATGTTTGCCCCAAACTCTTCACTACCTCCTGCAGATACTCCATATTCAGCTGTGCAAGCCGACTATGAGCGTCTGCGCAGCAGCTTCAGTAGACAGTTTGCCTGGGCCACGAGATGCATCACGAGGATATGGCCCAGCTTGATTTCGTTGCCGATGGGGACCTCGTAATCGCCAACGCTTACGCGGATGGCGCTGGTAGACAGTCCCTCTCTGGCGATGTGCTCGAAGCAAGCCTCGGTTTGCTGAAGCACGGCCATGACGCAGACGAGGTCGGCGTAGCTGATCTGACATGTAGGACATCCGACCAGATCGCGGCACGCGTAGAGCACGTTGCCGGTCACCTTGAAGATCCGGTCAAGTTGCGGACGGGGTTTCCGTTGCATCGCATCTTTGACTTCGGGAACTTGAGCCATGAGGTTCGCATGGCATTGGCAGGTTTCTTGGAGTGATGGACTGGAGCGTGATGCACCGGGGACGGACATGGACACCAGTTTAATGAATCCTACGGCAGACGGGGCGCCTTCTGGCTTGATGACGGCCTGTACTACGGCAAAGGATGCCTAAATAAAGACACACACACCGACCCCCATCAGGACGGTGTACCCGTAGGTACGGCTGGTGGGGGTGGCCAGATCGACGGTGTACATCAGCGCGCCGCCGGCCACAACCAGAAGACCGCCCACCAGGTACCAAGGCATGTAATAGCCAAGTTTCGAGAGGAGGGCTCCATTAGTGAGGATTGTGACAACCATGAGGATGATAAAGGGGAGCAAGCGAACACCGGCGTCAAGGGGCCCGTCGCCGCGAGTGAACAGGAAGAACAGAGGAAGCATGTAAATAGGGCCAAACGCAGCGGCACCGGCAGCGGCCGTAGAAGAAAAGAGGATGAGGACCGTGCGCGAACCAAAGAATTCGACAGGAATAATGAGACGTTTAATAGTGGTGGAGACAAGGAAGACCTGCTGCAGGCCAAGGATGATGAACAGGACACCAGATGCCACAAAGCAGCCGATGACTTGCCCCGAGTTCCATGGGTATGTGACTCCGCCCCACGAGATGGCGAGGACAAAAGTAGTCAAGGCTCCCATCTGCAAGATAGCCCCGACATAATCCAGTTCCCGAGAGCGCTCTTTCAGTGAAACGCCCGGCCGAGGATCCTTAGTCGGGAGCAGGAACAGGTAGACCGGGGCGCAGACAGCTCCGATGAGCAAGCTGATGCAGAAGGCCCAGCGCTAGCCGACTGACGACTGGCTGAATCCGCCTCCAACAACGGGACCTATGACAATACCAATGCCCCAGGTCAGGCCGGTTCCGCTGACATACAGCGGCCGCTCCGAGAGGGTCGTCGTCATGGCAAGCAAGGTCATGACTCTAACATAGAGGCCGGCACCAGCCACTCCACACAAGGCATGGCCCACAATCATTTTTGCATTGAATTGGCCGTAGATATTTCCCCAGATCATGTTTGTGGCGGTAGCCCCGAGTAGGAAGGCAACGCTGAGCCAGGTCAATTTTTCGAGCTCGCCGAGGGACTCGATAATGGCAGGTTGAATGTCGGCAACGACGGCGTTGTCGAGGGCGTAGAAGAACATCGAGGACCCGATGCAGAAGACCGAGAGCCACCATTTCCATCCGTCGATGTGGCGCGGAGGGGCCTCAGATTCGGGGACAGTGTCCTGCTTCTCGTTTTCAGGGATGGAGTTGTAGTTGGCTGAAGAGCAGCTGCTCTCGACAGCCTTGTTGGGCGCCTTGTCTTCAGTGTGTTCGGGCATGGCGTGGTATAAAGGACGGTCAATGGCGCCAATGGCAGTTCGAATTGTTGAACCGCAAGGCTCTGGTCTTATACAAACAGCGGCTTCTGGTGTCTCTTCAGCATTTGTCAGGATTAATGATTCTATGAAGCAAAAGAACTGATTTTCAATGAGGCTTCGATTGCATTCTCTGGCGAGACAGAAAATCTTCGGAGCCCTACCTAGATAGAGATGACTGTCGGCATTGCCTGATTGGGACAGCTTTCGGGATTTTCATTGCCTCTTCAGTATTAGCGTGCGGAATTTTCCTTCCTTTTTGGGTCAGCCTTAGGGCAGACCAGCCGCAGGTACTGCCTAAACCCACGCGCCCATAGCATTACGCTAAGGAAATCGTTCTATCTAGACAACCTTGCGTATCTTAGGCTACTGTCCTATGCAATAGAGATGTCTATTAAGAGCAGGGATACTGCGAGTATATGGCTCTTCGATGGCCCATCCAACACAGCCCGCTAGGACTATATCATGAAAGCTACCAGAGTGTTTACAGACTGTTAAAGCGGCATTACGTGTATAAAAGGTGCTGTGGTGTCGAAGGTGGAAGGCACGATTGGGGTCAGTCAGTCCCAATGCCATTCGTGAGCAGCGCGTCCGTAAGAATCCCAGAGAAATGGGTTCTTAGGATATCTGCTGGGGGTGACTACGACTATGAACCAATAGTAACGGCGAAGTGCTTCCAGTCGAGAGGTCTGAGGTAAGACTGGGAGGTGGACACAAAGAAACGCCATCTTTGCCCGGTCACTCCACCACACTCAAGCGTTTTTTACTCCTAGAACTAATATAGCTACAAAGAGCCGAGGTCAGACACGAGGGCGATTGAGCTAACTTTTGTTCCACCGATACCCTAAAGCCACCGAGCTCAAGCTCTTTACCATGCCCAGCCACGGAAACGTGATCCTACAATCTACGCTCCTGAAGACGGCCGCAAACCTGACAGTCCAAGTGGCGAAGATCTGGAGACGCCATGACTTCGCGTTCCAAGACATAGAATGGCTACCAGTGGCCGAGTTCGCAGTTTGCGGAGTCATTCAAGCAGAAATCGGCTGGCACTGGCATAACTTCCTCGAGGACACTTTCTTTACTTCTCAGCCGGAACCACCAAACGACTATGAGGAGAAGCGGAAACAACTTGATAGAAAGGATTATTGGCTTTACATCTTTCTCAAGCTCATGCTAGACCAAACAGTTGGCTCATTCGCGATGAATACGGTCTTCATAATCAGTACCACCGCCGCGCGGGTGTCGAGTCTGAATACGCTCGGGATGGAGTTGGACAAGAGGATTTGGCCGTTAATTCTGGATGCGTGGAAGATCTGGCCAACGGCCGCTCTGGCTAACTTTCTCTGGGTTCCGGTGGACTGGCGGGTTCTGGTCTCGTCCTGTGTGGGATTCGCTTGGAATATCTTTCTGTCGATATGGATGCTGGCGAGACAGGAGGCGTGATGGTCAAGCTGAGTGGGAGACGGCTCGCTCTTCGGGGTTCTCTGTGCAAAGAAAGCTTGGGCTCTTTTTGAACAGCAAGACTAAAAAAAGGAAAGGAATTGACTATTATATAGGTCAGAGCATTGAGTATAAATATCATTCTGTCATTTTGAACCTTTCAGTTTTTACTTCGACCTCGGAACGGGCTGTAGAGCCATGCGTGGGCTGCACTACTGCTCTTTCCTTGGAGTTCAGTGATTGCTACACATATAAAAAGCCATCGTATGCAAAAATTAGGCATGCAGATCATGTCTCCTGGAGCGCAACCAATATTCTGACAGTCAGGACGAGCCCGGATCACGCACGCATGACACCTGCTTCTCATGTCCTATCGTGACAACAGTGTATATCGCTCGATAGCGAGCATGGTTTTCTTTATCTCATCTTGTGGAAGCGTAGGTTGCTACATTGGTGCCGGAGAACCAGGCTTATCAGGCCTCCTTACGCTACCGGAGTATATGAGTGAATGTCGCGGCGTCTCTGTACATGAGAGGAATGGAATCGGCGAAGAAATGCAGCAATAAATTTCCGAGGCCGAAATGAGTCTGTCAAGTGCTCCAAGTCCACCTGGAGAGTGGAATCTTTACGGAGCTAGGTTTAGGGTTTTGTGTAGCTCGTGCTGTCTTTTTCGAAATTAAGTTTATACTATAGCTATGTGATTTATCATATAGACCAATAATAACAGGGTAATAGGATATTATGTATTTTGGATTTAATAGGTGTAAATCTTTATTCATATAACAAGACTAGCTGAGGTCTGGATCTTTTGCCGAAGAACATCTGAGAACACTATATACCCGGTCTCCGCACAGAGTGAATCTAGTCCTTTAGATATAGATACAGCTTTCTACCTCGATAGTGTTTATTGGTCCAAGGGTAGGCTCTTTCTGCTTGTGGAATAAGGCGCCAAGTATGCTTTCTCCGCCCCTCAACAGATACAGGGCTCAATCTCGGCAACGCGAGTGGTGTAATTTTATCGGAACAACTTCCACTGGATATTCATACTCATTTCTGGGATATCCAGGGAGATGATACTTGTTCCGCCGTTGGATGTGATTATCAGCGTCTGAGGAACAAAGTTTCCTGTCCTAAAAAATTTTTTTTTTTTTTTTTTTTTTTTTTTTTTTCCTTCCATTTTTATTATTATTATTATTTTATTTAATCTCTAATGTTATATTTCTATTTTTCTTTTACTCTTCTTTTTAGATTATTGCAATAAACGTCCTTCGCTAGTAGTATTTAGAAAGGTGATAATGCCAGCGCTGCGAAAGCACGTGCTAAGGGCTCTAACAGTTCCAGCAACCTAATCATGCCGATCAATCGACGAGAACGACCATTGACTGCGTTGACGGGCCAATGGGGCTTCTTTCAAGGTGACACTGCGAGTGGGGACTCAGTCGCAGTCCTGACTGCTCTCAGATACGCTGGTGCCACGGGGCCCAGTCATTGGCTGCGAACCAAGTGATGAGCAGTGTGCCCAGGATTCTGCGAGATCCATAGTGTCACCCAGCGCCGTGGGAGATGGCATGCAATTGCAGAGACGGAAGCTAATGCGACTCGATCCTCAGGCTCTCCAACTCGAGTCCCTGCTCCTTCTCTGGCCCCTCTTCCCCTCTCTTTATTGTTTCTTTGGTATCTGTTTCCCGCTCCCCAAACCGCGAGCGGCACCATTAAGGCCTCGTTGCAGCAATGGACGTCGAACACGCTGCCAATGCTTGTGAAACAGCCGACAAGAATCAAAATGCGCCCTTCGTGTCAGAGAACCGATCCGTCCATCTCGGGGACAGCGACCTCTTGGGCGGGGAGAAGCTAGATGCGGTGTTGACCGCGAAGATGGCCCTGGTCAACGACGTGCGTGCCGAATGGTATATTCCGACGAGAGAGCGTCGACGATTGTCCACTGTCGCATACTGATCTTTTCTCACGGGCACAGGCGATCGACGAGATTGGGTTTACGCCTCACCAGTGGAAACTGTTCTGCCTCAATGGCTTTGGCTACGCGGTCGATTCGCTCATTCTGCTTCTGCAGTCGATTATCTCAACACAAGCAACGCTCGAGTTCCAACCCAGCTTTGACACCGGCTTGACGATCGCTGTCTACGTCGGAATGCTGGTCGGCGCATTGTTCTGGGGATTATCGGCCGATGTGATCGGCCGTCGGTTCGCATTCAACGTCTCGCTGTTTATCTCGGCCATCTTCACGATCGTCGCCGGCGCATCCCCGAACTGGATCGTTCTAGGGCTATTTACATGCTTGAGTGCGTTTGGCGCCGGTGGGAATCTGGTGCTGGACACCGCGGTTTTTCTGGAATACCTTCCCAGCCAGCACTCGTGGCTCGTCACTTTGATGGCGGCGTGGTGGGGTAAAACATACACAAATCCATCTCTGTCCTTGCCTCCGATTTGATGCTGATGATCTCTTGTAGGCGTCGGTCAGTTGATCGCGGGTCTGTTTGCATGGGCGTTCATGCCCAACTACTCGTGCGCCGATGCTGCCACCTGCACCTACGACAACAACCAGGGCTGGCGCTATGTCTGGTACACCTCGGGCGCATTTGTCTTTGTCCTCTCCATCCTGCGCATCACCGTCGTCCGACTGGAAGAAACGCCCAAATTCCTCGTTTCAGAGGGTAAAGACGAGAAGGTGGTTGCGGTGCTGCAGAGGATAGCGGCGAAGTATCAGCGGCCCTGCAGCCTCACCGTCGAACACCTGACGGGCCTTGGAGAGACCAGAACGCGGGAATCGCCCGGTACGCATCGCTCCTTGCAGGTAATATCACTGCCGGAGCTGGGCTACCACCTCCGAGGCCTCTACGCCACGCGCAAGATGGGGCTGTCGACCACCCTGGTCTGGTTCTCCTGGCTGCTAATCGGCCTCGCCTACCCGCTCTTCAATGTATTTCTGCCCAAGTACCTCGAGTCACGCGGTGCTCAATTTGGCGAGGATAGCCCGTACATTACCTGGAGAAACTACGCAATCACCAATGCGTGCGGCATCTTCGGCCCTATCCTGGCTGGGTTCATGTGCCGCCTGCGGTGGTGCTGGGGCCGACGAGGGACCATGATTATCGGAGCTCTGGTTACCATGGTCTTCTTCTTCTCTTACACAGTGGTGCGCACAGCCGACCAGAACGTGGCATTCACCTGTATTATTAACTTCTGCCTCAACATCTACTACGGCACCCTGTATGCTTATACGCCAGAGGTAGCCTTCTCCTCCCTACTCTCTGATAGGAGACTGACTCTTCCAGATCCTGCCCTCCGCCCACCGAGGAACGGGAAACGGGATCGCGATTGGGCTCAACCGAATCATGGGTATTGTCAGTGCTGTCGTTGGGCGAGAAGCAGATGTACGTGGCGTAAAAAAAAACACCCCTTGGCCCCAGTGACTTGTCGCTAATAATGATGCAGACCAGCACCTCAGTTCCGCTGTATATCTGCGCGGCTCTGTATATTGTCATGGCGATTGTGGCCGGCTTGTTTCCCTTTGAGCCGCTAGGCCGACGCAGCAGCTAGGTCCTCAAATGGTATATTTTGCGACTCACCCGCTCGATAAACAAGTACAGAAGACATTTGGAAAGAACTGAACCTGTTAGCCTATGCTATACACCTGCTAGAGTGACCCGCTGCCGCTACCCGTAGGGGCCGCGTGAGATAGACTTTAAGTATATATATATAGTTACGAGAGAAATTCAGCTATAGACGAACTGACCGCGCATGGTCTGGCTTGACCAAGATCTTGACATGGGCAGCCTTGTTGTGGATCAACTCCATCAGCCCTTTGTCAATAACGTCCTCCAAACCCACGACTGATGTAATCAGCTTCTCGGCCTGAATCTTCCCTGCTTCCAGAGCAGCGATGAGTCCCTGGAAATCAACATCCGTGTAGCAGATTCCCCCAGTCAGACGCCTCTCGCCCAGAGTTAGCTCGTTGAGATTCACCATCAGCGGCTTCTCATGGATCGCGACGTTGAAGACAGTCCCCCCCGGTCTGGTCGCAGCAATGGCCGTGTTCAGCGTAGATTGCAGCCCCATACAATCAAATGTCACGTCGGCCCCGTCTGCCTGCACGGCCTTTTGCGTAGCAACGACCACTGGATCCAGCCCATCCTTGGGGCTCCCCAGCTCAGTCGGGTCGAGCACCAGATCAGCGCCCAACTCCCTCGCCATCCGCTTTCGCGACGCCGTCACTTCACTGATAACGGTAGTCCTCACGCCCCAGACCTTCAGAAGCATCAGAATCGCCAGGCCAATGGGACCAGCGCCAAGTATGAGAGCTGTCTGGTTTTTTTGAAACCCGGAAATGCGGATACAATGCCACGCCACTGCGAGCGGCTCCAGGAGCGCGCCCACCCTCAACGAAATCGAATCAGGGAGCGGTATACAGGCATAATGTTTGACGACGATCTCACTCGCGAGCCCACCTCCTGCCGCATTGAATCCATATGAAGTATACCGCTTGCAGATATTGGGCAACCCCAGTTGGCATGCGGTGCATTTCTCTGCCCCGTGGTGTCGATCATTCATGGCCGGGTTAACGGCCACTCTCATGCCAACCTTAAGATTTGGATCAGACGCTCTAACTGACGAGCCGAGTTCGACGATTGTTCCGCTAATTTCGTGGCCCAGCGTTACGGGGAGTTCGGCGCCAGTGTACGGGTTCTTCGTGCCCGGGGGAGGCGAGAAGATTGGGCCGCCGATGTACTCGTGGATATCAGAGCCGCAGATGCCGCAGTAGGCAATCTGGATACGGACCTCGTCTGCCTGGCAGGGACTGATTATCGCAGTCAGACCGCTAATATAGGATAAGTGAGGGTGTGGAGGAGTACCGCGGGAGAACTTGCTGGAGTCTTACGTCTTTCGCTCCGTAGTATTGGAGAGCCGTGACGGTGGGAGCCATAGTGAACTAGATGTTCGTATTAGTAGTAATGATAAGTATATACTGATTGTGATACAATGACTCAGGGTTAGATACGTTTTTTATACCTGTTTAAAGATGATCTGAGTCTGGACCCTCGGATGCACTCCGAGATGTGCTTGTCGGCTGCAGATGCGGGGGATGTTCAAATGACCTGGATCCAGCGCAAGTGGAGTGATAGGGGCTCTTATCGAGCGTTGATATCTCGGTCGAGACGCGTCTAGGATGCGGTATGCAGCATGCCCCATCCTGAACACTCTCGGAGACCGAACGCCTCCAAGCCTCGCATCGAGGGCCAGTGGGGAAGTCATCCATGGGAATCGTGCAATGACATCCAGGGCCTTCACGAACGGATTGTGAGGTATGGCAACTGGCAATATTTCTTTTACAGGTGCTCAAATATGCGCCATAAAGAAAAAAAGAAAATTGGCTATTCTGTGACCATATAAGATTATCATGCCACCCAGCGTCTGGACCCGGCGACAACTCCGGGAGCCCTGGTAATTCTCTATCAACACGTCAGCAGCTGCACAGCAGCAGCAGAACATCTATCGAGACCCAGATTGCCACGTCGTTGGGTCTTTGTCATGCGTCTTCTGCTCCAGATCTTGCTGCGGGGAACTGTCGGGGCAGGTTTTCAAACGTATTCATGCCGCAACCAACCCATGCCCAGGGTGGAACTTCCGGCCACACGAAAGCCCTGTAGGTTCTACGAATGGGGTATCATCTTAGGGGGAATGGACTATCGAATGCCGATGCTTCTGGCCAGGCTGTTTGGTTGGGCTTGATTGTTTAATTCGCTCTTTCTCAGAAGCGTGGAGTAAAGTGATCGACATGTTCATCCGAATGAGGGTTTGTACTTCAGAGAAAAAAAGCAGTCTAGCTGAATTCTCTGAACATTTGTGACGCGCTTATGATCAGGGACTGAGGTATGAGATTCGTCAAGTATAAGGCAGATGCTCCCTATTCCCAAAAGATCTCCAAATCGAATCGCCGCGCCAGTTCTTGATAAGCAGCCACATTGGGATGCAAGTGATCCCCTGAGTCAAATTCAGCCCTCAACTGGTCTCCGTACCCAATGAACGACGAAAAATCAACAGTATGGTCGAAAGGGCTATGCTTCAGAATCCACTCGTTTATCCTAAGCCTTGTTCTTTCGCGCGAAGGGTCTGCGTACTGACTCCCTCCAAAGGGGGTGATGGTTGCGCCAATGGTAGTCAGCCCGGCGTTCTTGCAGTCCTGAATGATGCGCGAGTACGCGTCGACTAAGCTTTTGAAGAGCTGGTTCTGTGTTTCTGTGTCTGGATCCGAGACGCCGATGTCGTTTACGCCCTCGAAGATCATCACGTACTTAACGCCCTTCTGCTCTAGGGCATCGCGGTGGTACCGGTCCAGGAGGGGCGGGCCGAGTCCTCCTGCGAGGATTGCATTGCCACCGGCTGCTTCATTATTGACAGCGATGTGTCCTAGATTGCTCCGTTGTAGTCGTTCAGCGAGCGCGTCAGGCCATCTCCCAACGTCAGCTGGAAATGCCACCTGGAAATGCCAGTACCACCGGGGTTGATGACCGGTACTTACCGGTTGTTTTCGTTGTCGTCGCTCCCTCGCCCGTCCGTGATGCTATCACCGAGGATGACGAGACCGGAGTTGTGTCTGGGAGCCCACGCCTCGACGGCACTAATAAAGTACCAATGCACCAGGCTAGCCTCTTCAATAGAAGCGGCATCAACCCTGTTTCCCGTCTCCATCCACGAAGTCGTTCGACTGCCCGGATGGCCAGTAATGTTGGCCTTCGCCTGTCCCTCTGCGCTATAGATGCTGATTGCGAGGTTCGTCAAGGGCGGTATATCGAAGTCAATTGGATCGGAGTAGACAGTCTCCTGGGGCGGAATGGTAATGGACTTGTCCCCATTGAAGGTGAGACTCTGGAGAGTCGACGTGTCGATCTCGCCCACACCCGCGTTCCCGCCCTCTGGAAAGGCCACGGAAGCTGCCGTGATGGGCAATTCGGTCAAGCCGAAACGGTTTGAGAATTGGAAGCGAACACGCTCAGCTCCGACTGAGACCCGGACTGTCTGCCGCAAAGTCGCGTTCTTGAACTGAAAGTCGGCGTCTGCTCCACCCTACCGTCCTTCAGCATCTGCTTGTTTGGGACCAGAAGTCTTCTAGACCGGCATGTTAAGAAATTGATCCGTCAGCACTCACAAAAGGACTCAAGGGGAGGTTGGCGCTCTCGACTTCCTGGGGCATTGCCGTCCATGTTGCCAGCCAGTGCCTGTGGAAACTGTCCTTCCCGTGAATGGGCTTTCCGGCAATCGTTTCAATCCAAAGGGTGCATGCCGCCACCAAATTGGGGAATTTCATGATGCCGCCAGCGCTGCGACTCTTGTGGAACGCTATAAGAGTAGATATTACCGCCTTTACCACCGACTATTCGCTTTATAGCCTGTTTCTCTACCCTGTGTCTCTGCCACGGAGGATCCTCCGCTAGCAAAGCATTCGTATGATCCCAATTCCGGGGTTTGCGGGGGTTGCGTGGAGGATTTCAGGCTAAATTGTCGATCTCCAAGCACTTTATCCCGGATTTGGCTCGATCTACGACCCCGCCAAAATGCCAGCACGAGGTATCTCCGGTATATAGCCTGAAATAATGCATGTCCGAACATCAGGGGTGGAAAAACATCGACGCATCGGACCTTTTCCGGTGATCCCTTAAGAGCTTGCCGTACCTAGTGGCACGACTCTGCGTCTGTGCACAGGTTTAAAAGGTCAGAAGAGAACGCATATTGATCAATCTCGACACCAACAGCTCAAGTGACAGCTTTGGGATAGAAGATGCGGAGCTTTTTGTTGCTGACCGCGCTACTGGGCGTCGCCGCCGTGGCCGAAGACGGGCTGGCAGCCTGGCTGCGGTATGCGCCCGTCCCTCATGCGAAATCCTACCACAAGAAATTACCATCGGTAATTGTGCCTCTGAATGCAACAGCTGGACGGCCGATAGACACTGCGGCTCACGAGCTCGCCGATGGCATCAAAGGGATCTTCGGCAAGCGACTCACCCTCAGCAACGAGACGGGCGACGACCCAACCCTTCCCGCAGTCACGGTTGGCACTGTCGACGCATACGCTGAAGCTGGCGGCGATGTGTCCAGTCTTCCAGAGCTCATCGAGGACGGGTACTACCTCAGCGTCGACGGGGCCAGTGTCTTGATCCTCGGCCAGAATGAGCGTGGAGCCTTGTACGGAACCTTCCAGTATCTCGAGCGGCTGGCGCAGGGGAAGATCTCGGATACCTCGTTCGCATCCAATCCGAGCGCGCCGATCCGATGGGTGAATCAATGGGACAATCTTCAGGACGGTGGTACCCACGGAAGCGTGGAGAGGGGATACGGAGGAGACTCCATATTCTTCTGGGATGGCAAGGTCCGCGAAGACCTCACGCGCGCGAACCAGTATGCTCGCCTGCTGGCTTCGATCGGTCTCAATGCTGTCGTCGTCAACAATGTCAATGCGAACGAAACGATCCTGACGCAAGAGAACATGGATGGCGTAGCTAGGATCGCGGATGCTTTCCGTCCGTACGGCATCCAGCTCGGTCTATCGCTGAACTTTGCGTCCCCCCAGTCACTGGGCGGGCTAGATACGTTTGATCCATTCGACGAGGGAGTAATCAGCTGGTGGGGAGATATCACCGATGAGTTGTACGAGAGGATCCCCGACATGGCCGGCTATCTGGTCAAGGCCAACTCCGAAGGCCAGCCGGGTCCCTTTACATACAATCGAACGCTGGCCGATGGAGCCAACCTCTTTGCGCGGGCATTGCAGCCTCACGGTGGGATCGTGCTGTTCCGCGCCTTTGTCTACGACCACGAGAACCTCAATGAGACGCTCGACTGGAAGGCTGACCGCGCAAACGCGGCCGTGGACTTCTTTGACGGGTTGGATCCCGAATTCGAGGACAACGTCGTGATTCAGATCAAGAATGGGCCTATCGATTTTCAGGTCCGCGAACCTGTCTCGCCCCTGTTCGCCCATCTATCCCAGACGGCCAGTGCGGTCGAGCTACAGGTCACCCAGGAGTATCTCGGACAACAATGCCACTTGGTGTATCTTGCGCCAATGTGGAAAGAAGTGCTCGACTTTGACCTCCGCGTTGACGGCAGAGACTCGGTTGTCAGTGATATTGTCAGTGGCAAACGGTTCAACAATACACTCGGTGGCTACGCGGGCGTGGTCAATGTTGGCCTCAATACGACCTGGCTGGGAAGTCACTTGGCCATGTCAAACCTCTACGCTTACGGCCGGCTCGCTTGGGATCCATCAGCCGATTCGGTGGAGCTGTTGCAGGAGTGGATCAAGATGACCTTCAGCCACGATCAAGAGGTAATCGACGTGATCACCAAGATGTCGATGGAGTCCTGGCCCGCGTACGAGAACTACTCTGGGAACCTCGGCATCCAGACGCTGACTGATATCCTGCTTGGCCATTACGGCCCCAACCCAGCATCGCAGGACGGCAACCCCTGGGGCCAGTGGACACGCGCGGACGCTGACAGCATCGGGATGGACCGCACCGTCTGGAACGGCACCGGTAATGCGGGCCAGTACCCGGAGGAGGTATACCAGATGTACGAAAACATCGACACCACGCCTGACAACCTGCTATTGTGGTTCCACCACGTGCCATACACTCAGCCCCTCAAGAGCGGCAAGACGGTGATCCAGCACTTCTACGACGCGCACTACCGCGGCAGCGAGACGGCCCAGACGTTCGTCTCGCTATGGAAGACCCTCAAGGGCAAGATCGACACGGAGCGCTATGAGCATGTGCTCTTCCGGCTGGTTTACCAAGCAGGCCACGCGCTGGTTTGGCGCGATTCCATCACGACCTTCTACTATAATAAGTCGGGGATTCCCGATGAAGCCGGCCGGGTTGGCAACCATCCCTATCGCATTGAGGCTGAAGACATGGAGCTAGACGGGTACGAGCTGTACCAGGTCAGCCCGTTTGAGGCAGCAAGCGGCTCCCACTGCATTGTCACCTCAAACAACTCAACGGAAGGTCGGGCCTCGACGCCGCTGACGGTCAAAACTGGCAAGTACGACGTCGCGGTCAACTACTTTGACCAGGCAATCGGTAACTCAACCTGGAGGTTGTTTCTGGATGACGATCTTGTTGGGGAGTGGAAGGGCGACTTGGAATATATCTTGGGGCGCGCACCGTCGCCTTACATCGACGGGCAGACGGCAGCGCGGATTACGTTCAAGGACGTTTATATTAAGTCGCGCAGTACACTGAGCATTGTGGGCATCCCGGATGGAAAAGAACCAGCGCCAGTTGACTACATTTCGATTCTGCCAGAGGGCGTCATTGACTGAGACTTGGGGAAGGATCGTGGAAAGCAGATGGTGTCGGAGCATGCTGGCATCCGATGCCGCCTGCCCGTCGGGTCGAGCTCGCTTAGTCATCATTTAGTAAGCTAGATAACGTAATTCCTGGTCGCTCCGCCCACCCCGATCGTTCCGCCCACCCCATCGAGTTACGACGCGTATAGATATTCCTGATCTTTAAACAACCACTATGCCACCAAAAGCGCGCTGATTATTGCAAAATTTGATAGAGCAAGAGGGAAGAATTTAACTTGCAATATCTGCTTTAAAAAATAGCAAAATTCCAAGTATTTACCGCGCTGCAGAGGTTTATAATATGCCTTGCCCAACACTCCAAGATTAATTATCAGGTTATTAATTTTAACCAGAACATTGCAATGCCAGGCACCAGCTCTCTAAGACTTAGGAGCAGGCCTTAGTCAAATAGATAATATCTCAGGATACTCGTGGAGCTGCTCCTAGGCCAAGCCAGGTAAAGAAAATAGCCAATATTCTTTTTTAACAAGGGTAGACTTGTTCAACCCAACCCACGAAACCCGACCCAACCCGACCCAACCCGCCAAGAAATGGGTTGGGTTGGACCCTCTAATAATCCAT
>QPHH01000035.1:0-39562 GCA_003574815.1 Aspergillus spinulosporus | reverse complement strand
AACCCCGGCGGGGCAACCCGCTGGGTTGCCAAGATATATTAATAAGAATAGTACTGTATTTACAGTACATATATCTACTAAATAAGATATAATGCTGTACTCTAATACAGTATTTTATTTAAGTATGTAGATCAATACCTTTATAGGCAGCGATCTGCATACTTGGGTTATTTGGGTTATCTGGGTTGGGTTAGGATTATGTGCTTAACCCATGGGCGGTTTACTGTCTAGGTAACCCACCCCAAAACCCGCGCGGGCGGATCAGCTAGCCCTGAAAACCCGCCCCAACCCGTGGTTTAACAAGTCTACTTTACTAACATGTTCTAAATATTATATTTAAGGCCATATTAGAACTAGCTGTCCTAATCATTAATATAAATAGTTTTATTAATTTTATGCAGTTGTTGGTTAATGGAGATAGCTTCAAAGTTGTCGAGTATATTTGATATCAATGAGGTGGGCGGAACAATCGGGGTGGGCGGAGCGACCGGGAATTACGTTATAGATAGGCGGCCATGCCAGCCATCCAATAAGGACAGTTGTCCGTCACTTTCCACAGATGGAGACGGTCATGTGACACTGGCGGGCTCCCCAAACAGGCTTAAGCCTATGGCTGTCAGAGCCTTAATTGTCATGATGATGTCACCAGCTTAATGCTTTGAATGACGTAATTCCCCGTGTTCTTGAAATGCCATGTACTCTATTGTTCTTTGTACCTTGTCAGGAGCCTGGAAGCAGCGCAGATCTGTAGAGCCGCAGCACTTAATCAAATGGTAATGGCGGAAAAATCCTTGAAGAAGTGGATAAACTGGCCCGACAAGCCATGACGTAGGCGCTTATCTTTATGACGAACCCGACTGCCTCGGTCGACTGGACCTGGACCTGGCTGGACTGAACCCTGTTGTTGGCTGAGAGCCAGACCCTAGAACCGGTCCTGGAAGTTTGTGACTGCAGACAGAGAAATATCACAATGACGATGCAATGACGAGTCCATCAGCTTCTGTTCAGCATAAGTAGCAGCCGCAGTCCCGTATATTCCCTTCCAACATCACAGCAAAACACTCACAATACAATTTAATCTACTACCACTTCAGCTCTTCAAAGCACTTTTCAGATCACCACATCCAAATAACAATCGCAATGGAGACCGTTAAGGTTAGTATCCTCTCCTTTTAACCTTCTGTGACATTTGGACATTTTTAACACTGCTTAAGAACGCCGTCAACTACGTTTCCGAGACCGTCCAGGGCGCCGGTGCCACTGCCTCCAAGGAGACCAACAAGAGCGTCGCTAAGGACTCCGACGCTTCCCTCACCTCTCGTGCCACTGCTGCCAAGGACGCCGTCATCGACAAGAAGGACGAGAAGACCCACGATGCTAAGGCTGATGTCCACAAGGGTAGGTTTACTGTCTAGCCTTCCAAATGGCCGATTACTGACTCAATATAACAGAGGCCGCTAAGAACTAAGCATCCCAACGACATGTGACGTGAAAACCGGATTTCTCACGTTATGACTCACGGAGGTTCATGAATTCGTGTCGCGACTGCTCATGTACTTATACCCTATGAATAAATGATTTTATAAACCCTTCTTTCCAACGAATACCATAGTATAGTAGGGATCACTTCGTAGTATCACTTCGTATTATGTATCAATTCTAACTTTTGCTATGCTATTTCTGTGTCAAACTCATTTCTCTTGTCCCTCCATTGGTATTTGCAAGCCTACCCGCATCGTGCACCATCCACCAAGATTTCAACACCGCTGATGATCGAGCTCGCTGGCTCTGCAAGGAAAAGCGCCACGTTGGCGACATCAGACGGCTCGACAAGACGGCCTATAGGGGTTGCCTCGCACTTGGCTTTGATGATCTCCGGTGGCACAGGGCCATCACTGATACCGGCGAACTTGTTCAGCAGCGGCTGTTCCCGGACGTAGGACAGATGGTGTTGAAGCGCAGCTGGTCTCGGGAGAACTCCAGCGCCATCGACTTGGTGGCCGACGAGACACCGGCCTTGGTGGCGTTGTACCAGGTCTGTGTCTCACTCGAGATCACAATCGTCGACCCGGGACCATTCTTCTTCATTGCCGGCACGAGGACCTTCGAGGCGAGGTAGATGCTGCGCACGTTGACATTGAAGAGGCGGTCAAACTCTTCAACCGTCACATCAAGACCAGATTTGTTAGGGTACGACCATCCAGCATTGTGGACGACAATCGACGGCGCTTTTCCGAACCTTGCGACACTGGTTTCCAGCTGGCATGACTGAGCTAGAATGCTGCACAATATTACAAATCAAGACCAGTTACCTCTCGCTTCCAGGTTTCCTCCTCGGCCACACTGGCTGTGATCTGGGCTACAGGGCCGTCGACGGCTTGCAGGTCCAGGCCCAGCACGAGGGCTCCCTCGCGGAGGAATGTCTCGAGGATACCCCGTCCGAACCCTTGGCTGGACCCGGAGATGAGCGCGATCTGTCCTTCGAGGCGACCGGGCATTTTCCGTTAATGAGAGATGGTTGAGATGATTAGAGATTTCTGGTCGAGAGTATGGTGATTATTTCAATGGCGACAGTTGCTTGCAGGAGTATAAATGAATCATTTCTCAAAATTTTTGTCTTGTATGAAGTCGGAGGAATATAGCTACTCTACATCATGTCTCTTCTCGGCCAGAGAGATGCACGATCGGATGGCCATCAGGGTTTCTCCCATCTTGACTTCTCCTCCGGGTCTTCTGTTGCATTCCTAATCTCTCCAGCCTTCACCTCGGGCCGTCAAAAGAATAGCACGTTAGGATGGCGCCTTCCACGACCACCCCGTCCGATCTCCACCGCGCCCCTGTGTGCGTAGCTTTGCTCTGCCCCCTTACCAAGGTATGTGTTTGACGTGTCGATTGACCCAGTGCGTGTCTGCAGTGCCGGAAGGCCAAGGTTCGCTGCCTCGTCTCGCACCGCCTGGGCCGTTGCAAACAGTGTATAGCGCATGACACCGGCTGTGTCTTCACTCAGCCCAAGAGGGCGAGGGTGAGATCCCAACCGTACTCTCACCCGGCAAGGCAGGATAGGAGCCTTTTGCACGATGATAGACGTACTCTGGCAGAAGGACCTGCTCGCCCTCAAGCCACCAGCTATCAGACTTCCAACAGAGGGATTGACTTGCCGCACACCCCTCCATCTACTGACCACAGAGCAGCTCCGATAGAACCCAGCGAACAACAACTGCCGTCTCAGGAACGACCAGTCGTTACGAATGCGACCCGTGCAAGAATTGTTACCGCGCTGGCCTCTTTGAAGGCAAGCGAGGTTCACCTTTTAGTTTTGTCACCTCGCAGGATGGCCGGTTATCTGGCAGTCGGCGTGATCCGACTCCCCTCTCACAATCTTCATGGGCACGTATCGCGATTGCAACCACAATCGCAGGCGCAATCACCGCATACTTTGAAGCTTTCCTCTCTTCTACGCCCTCTCACGCACGAGCCCTGTCAAAAAAGCAGTGAGAACGAGGACCGCCGAGGCGTGGTGAAAATCCCGAGCTACTTGTCATCAATGACCATCGGGCAGACCATACAGGACCCGATTGAAGGGGGCATTATCTCTCTGCAGTCGTCGAGAGCGCTGTTTGATTTCTTCCTGCTCCAGCTCAATGCAAAGTGGGAGTATATTCTTGATTCCCGCGTCGACACTCATGACAATATCCGACAGCGGAGCCCCTTACTCTTTGCAACTATCCTCTTTTGCTCCTCCAAATTTGCCAACGCCGTCAACGCTGGTCTTGAATCAGCGCCGGACCCTCTTCTTCAGACCGGGCTCTGCAGCCTGGCTCAGAACTTAGTAGTTAAATCACTTGCGGAGGGCGATAGAACCATTGAAACCATGCAAGCGCTGTACTTGCTGGTTTGCTGGAAGGATGCCGACGATGACATTTCCTACCTTCACACTGGGTATGCCTTTCGCGTCCTTCACGACATGGAGCCGGAGCAGAAAGGCGAGTATGAGTTGCAGGCAGCACGCCGCAGAAGGACCTGGCTGGCGTTGTTCCGGCGGGATCGGCAGCAAAGCCTGTTCTTCATGCGACGACCGTCTTTGAGTCAGGCAGATGAGGAAAGCTTCTTGTTAGACAATCCAGATACGTGGCAGCGAATGCGATACGCAATGCCATCGGACATGTTGGCCTGTTGCAACGCCGACCTGCGTCAGGTTCAGGGCAAACTTCGAGCGCTGCTGCAAAGGGCCTCAGCGGAAATGCTGCCTTGCCTTGTCTACATGATGGAAATGGACATGAATGGCTGGAAGTCGAAGTGGAAGAAGCATCTGGAGGCAAGCGATCGTGATCCTTTGCTTTATCCCGATCAGCATCACTTGGATACGCTTGTCCATGTATGGGACCATAGCGTCCGACTCAACATCGCTTCCGGTATGCTCCGGCAAGCTTTGCTATCGTCTGAACCAGGATACGGGACATCCTTGTCGAGCCCTCTGGCTGATCGTTCAGATAAGATGGCATTAGAGCCATGGTATAGTGCGGCCGGACTAGGGACCAAACTGGTTACTTTGATCCGCACCCAGCAGCGGTTATCGCCACCTGTAGTTGTAGAGTCCGGCCAGAACTTCCTTGCCAGCCGTCCTTGGGTCTCAATCGAGGATAAAACATGCTCGGTCTGTGCGTGGATGAGCTCCCTCCGCTTATCTGAACTGTCGAGGTCGGCCTCGAAGTTATACCCAAGTAGCGTGTCGATTTTCTCCCGTCGCAGCGCCTATATCTTGGGGATACATTCAGAGGTTGTTTCGCCGCCGAGGAACTGATTGAAAAAGTGCGCATGATGAACGCGTTTGGCAATTGAGGACAAAATAGGAATACGAGATATTGCATTATAAAGGGACTCGCTCGTGTCCACCCATGTTGGTGAGGAACAAAATGCAAATGCGCTGAGTCAGCATCGTCTGTGAGCAGAAATTGATAGATTGAGACTTTTAAACGTACATCCAGCCTGATATAAGCTTCGTCATGGGAACTGTCGCTAGGGCACTTCCGTCGCGGGGGTCGTCGTAGACCTCGATGTTTTTTGTCCGTGCTGACCAGACGGGCCCGGAGACGGCCAGGGAAGTGCCAACTGCGCCGTATGCTGCACGTCTTTTTCTAAACGGAGGAGCATTTGCATCATGCGGAAACACAAGCCTGGATAGCGATAGCCTTGACCAAGTGTGGAACTGAGAGGATATAACCGGGCACCATAGCGCCCTTGCAGGAATTACCACCTGTCGGACGGACGTTTGAGACATTTTTTCCCCAGACTAGTCGTAGATTATGAGGTGAAATGAGTTGGTTTAGAAACATTTTATTTCTGGGCATGCAAGGAATACCTGAGCTTCCGTGGTCGACTGTCTCAGGCCGGTGAAGCTGGATGCGCACTGAGTGCTCTCGGGCCGACAAAGATCATCGAGTACTTCAAAGATAAGGCAAAAGTACTTTGGATAACTGATTCCAAACTGGTGGATGTGGGGTGGGAAAGACGATATAAATCCAAGGTAGTCCGTACTTTGTCGGTCTTCTTCATGGTTGCTTCTGCGAATTGCCTAAAGCAGGCCTTGAAGGCCTCTTCACTACGGAGCAATGTGAAGTAGAGTTCTGTAGTATCTCCTGGCGAGGTGAAGCAATCAGCATTGCCATATTCCAGTTGGCTTGGGTATCATAATTCTACTGCCGACCTTTCATGTCCTGGGGGTTTGCCCCGGTGTGATGTGCGTTGTTATATGGCTATAACGACATTTGTGCTGGCGACATGTATGGCAATGCCAGGCAATATTACTTGCCCACAATTGCATAGTTATGACAGTGCTGCAAAGGAATATTGGCAAGGAAACGAAGAGGTTGGTGAGCATTATTCACTATGTATATAGCTTCAATATCAAAGGCTGAAAGACGATCTCAGTGGCATGCAACTCCCCTTCTGAGCACCAGACCACAATTTTCGTCGCCTCCGCTGCCACAGCCACATTAATCCTGAGAACTACCTTTCAGTCTCTGACAAAATACACTGGCCGAGTCGTCCGGGCATGACTGGTATCATTGTCTCCATTGTCCTTCTCGCCCAGAGTTGACCAGCAGAATCAATGTCAGTTAATGTGGTCGACTTTGACATCCAAGCAGTTAAGTAAACGTGTGTTAATATGTCCCATAGCTGCTCGCGACTATTCCAATCCAGGGAAAGAGTATGCTAGAAGACACAAACGTATGAAATGTTTGGGGCTTGCGGCTGGGCTGCATATACGCACAATATATTATCAGCCGACCCCCAAAGAAAAAGAAAAAGAAAAAGAAAAAGAAAAAAAAACAAAAAAAAATAACATGCAGCTATACAAAATCTTCAATAGGCCTCAACTACCCGTTTTAATAGCGAATCATCATTCTTCTTCGATCTGTTGGGCAAGCAACTTCGACAAAATGCTTTCTGTTTCCGGTTTGTGAGATCGAGCAAATCGCAATGTATCTACACAATGCCATCTCCAGAATTACTCTCTTCCCTATTCCTTCAATCCACCTCGCCACTGTTGTAATCGCAGGTTAATTCAGCAATTCAATCCTCGCTAGGAGCGCAAATGTTTCCGGTGGATACAACCTGTCACTGCACAACAGTCACAACTCAATTCTTCTCTACTCACCGATGGAGGGAAAACCAAGACGGCCAAGACGGAAATAAATATGCTGTAATTATCCGATTGAGGAACAATGTCGGGTATTTCACAGATGAGGGGTTGTGCAGAAAGGAGAGGATAAGCTTGCGGTTGATGCCGATTGCTGGATCTATAGAACATTGCAGAAAGAAATACATGCGCCACCGCATAAATAAGCAGCCAGAGGCAAATTGAAATACGTCTAAGGCTTGTGACAAGAATAAGTATCTTATCGTTCGCAAGCCAGAGGTAGAGAACGCGGCTTTGTTGCATAGACATGTGATAATGGGAGTGAGATGAAGCGCTTGAAAAATCATCCAAATGAGGAAGAACCTCGCATTTGACACGTTAATAAGCCATAGTTAATTACGGAAGCCTAGAAACCAGGTTGTATAGATATTGGGTGAGTCCAGACTCCATTATTAGTAGAATGTGAATATATCCTTGTCTGCAACATGTGGACTTCGCTGCTCATTTTGCAGCAGAAATAGGTACATGGAACGACAGCTAGCCGAGATACCTGCTCAGCCCACTTTACATTCATCGAAACTCATCATTATTCAGGAAATTGTTGCGGGGATATTGAATGCGGGGTGTGCCTGGTGTGGCTTGACGCCATCCCTAAATGAGCACGGAACAGTACCTTGGTGAGGTAATGCCACATAGTTGGGCTCGGTATTATACTCCGCAATATATATTTGTTTATTAGCGTTGGCTAGATCACAAGGGTGAGTGATCCGACAGCTACCTAGGGTCTGCCGGAGCGGCCGCAAGAAAATGGGCTGGACATGATATGAAATTCAGCCACTCATCCCTTGTGACGGGAATTGGGCTGCAGATTCGGGATTACTTGTCCGACGGACAGTATACTTGCATGATCAGAAGACGCTGCAGAATAGCGTTGCTGGCGAGGAAGTCCAATTTGTCGCGGAGGTCCGAGACGGAAACGGAGGAATTCACATATAAATACTGTGTCGGCGTCTCTTTTATCTTCCTCGCAATGCACAAAACTCTTCATTACAGCCAAACACCATGAAGAAACAAGCGCTTGCTCTCATCCCTCTGCTCGGTGCTGCTGCCGCGCAGAGTGGCCCGTACGGTCAATGCGGAGGGAACAACTGGTCTGGAGCCACCACCTGTGTGTCGGGGTACGTTTGCGTGTATCAGAATGAGTGGTATAGTCAGTGTGTGCCAGGTACTGGACAGAATTTCCAGATGTGAAGGATTCAAATACTTATCTGGACTATAGGGACTGCGACTAGTTCGTCCACGACCCTGACGACGACGACCAGCACTACAACAAGAACAACATCATCGACGACAACAACGACCAGTACAACATCTGTCCCGTCGTCGACAGAATTCCCATCTGCCAGTGGCCTGAACTTCACCATTGACGGGGTGACTGACTATTTTGCCGGCTCCAACTCGTACTGGATAAGCATGCTGACGAATGACGCGGACGTAGATCTTGTGCTGGACCATATTGCCGAGTCCGGGCATAAGATCCTGCGCATCTGGGGCTTTAACGATGTGAACACTGAACCGTCGACTGGTCAGGTATGGTTCCAGAAGCACGAAGGGGGCGTTTCGACCATCAATACGGGGCAGTACGGGTTGCAGCGCCTGGATGCGGTGGTCAGCTCGGCTGAGCAGCGTGGCATCAAGCTTATCATCAATTTTGTCAACAACTGGGACGATTACGGCGGAATGAGTGCTTATTTGAATGCCTACGGTGGAAGTACCAAGACCGACTGGTACACCAGCGCCACCATCCAGGCCGCTTATCGTACATATATCAAGGCAGTTATCGACAGGTTCATTGACTCGCCGGCTATCTTTGCTTGGGAGTTGGCCAATGAGCCGCGCTGCAACGGCTGCGATACCTCGATTCTATATGACTGGATCTCAGACACAAGTGCCTACATCAAATCACTCGACCCACTGCACATGGTCTGCATTGGCGACGGTGAGTAAGACAAACCTTCTAAGAATGGAGTAGCAACTGACTAAACCTTGCAGAGGGTTTTGGACTAGACGAGGGCTCCGATGGCAGTTACCCGTTCAGCTACAATGAAGGACTCGATTTTGCTGCGAACCTCGCCATCGATACCATAGATTTTGGCACTTTTCATCTCTACCCCGGCAGCTGTTCGTACCCTGAAACTTCCCACCTGAGAGTACCCTTTGGGAGCCTGAAAGCTAACATCTACGACAGGGGGCGTATCATATGACTGGGGTAATCTCTGGGTCACCACCCATGGCGCCGCCTGTGCTGCAGCAGGAAAGCCGTGCTTGTTTGAGGAATACGGAGCACCGTCCGACCACTGTGCAATCGAGGTTCCTTGGCAAACAACTGCTGTGAGCTCGACTGGGATTGCTGGCGACCTCTTCTGGCAGTGGGGAGATACCTTGAGCACTGGGCAGACCCATAATGACGGAAACACGATCTACTATGGCTCTGATGACTATACATGCATGGTGACAGAGCATATGGAGCGAATTGCGGCAAGATAGCGAGGAGTGCCAGTGAACCTGTGCCGGAGGCGTGGTCATACCGTGGAGTAGTCCTGCTTGAGCTACGACGAGATTCGAGTCTCGTATGATATTCAAATGTAGCACTTAAATGACAGAATGATCAAAATGGTTCGTGATATCGTACATCAATTGGAAGAATATCGTCCAAGTACATGCGCCGCGTAGTCTCTACAGACCATGCCTGCGCGACATTTACCATCTATCAAAGCCAATATATTGGTTTAATCTTCAAAAGTTGACCTACAGGTGGCCTTGCACTGCAAAAGCACTTTGTAGAAGCGGGCTACTATGGACCCGTGGAGGCCTGGGTTACCATTTTTTATAAAGTATTGGGGCATGTTAGTAAACCACGGCTGATTCGCACTATTGAAAATGTTCATCTATGAGTGTCTCAGCCTCAGAAGCCAAGCGTTTGCTTTCTGCTCATACAACCAGTCGTCAGAACTGGACCGTCCAGTTAATACCCTGGTGATGGCCAGCACCCGGATCACGTCTCATTATCCTCCCGCTTCAGCTCTCTGTGCGGCAAGCCAATTGAGGCAAGACCACATCCTCGGAGCTCTATTGGACCGTCAGAGAGAGGATGAGATGAAGGTGTTCTGTCACTTGCAAGGTTATGTACCCGCCTGGGTGCCGTTTTTCGATGGGCCCAAGTTATAGGAGACGGGATTATGGATGGGCTCCGTTCGCACTTCAATACAGGTTTCAGACGCAGCACGATGACGTTCACTCTGTCTGAAGACCTGGGGATAATTCACCAGAAAGGCTATATTTTGAGATCACCTAGAGTGGATTTTTCCTTTTGGAACGTGAAGGTGCCCTATGGCTCAGAGAAGGAAGAAAACGATGCGTTCTGCAACCAGGATAATCGGGAATTTGGTATGATATTGATGATTCTAGCCCGCCTATTCCTGAGCTGGGAAAAGTCATTCGTATTATCATGGTTGAGCGGACGCTGGGTTATTGCATGCAGGTCCTTTTTGTATGTATGCTCAAACTGCACCAGAATCTGGCCCGAAACGCCTGGTCTATCCATAACAAGATCATATACAGAGGGATTATTATTCAACCGCAGGCAGTCGATAAAGAGATATCATCAGAAAGTTTTGTCAAGTCGTACCATGCCATAAGAGTGGCAGAGGGACCAGACTTGGTTGCTTGGATGTGTCGATAGGCCGTGCCTCTGTGATACTTGCATCGAGTTATTACTCATTGCGAGGAGCAGAGCTGGGGAACGTGCAAATATCCCTTTTATTAACGAGGGCACTTGTGACCAAACACGTAGCTATCGATGCTTCAATGCATACCAGTCGCATATTGCCTATATAAAGGTTTACACCAAGGGTTGCCCCTTTCCTGCTGCACTACGTGTTGGAGGCACTCTCGTCAGGAAGACCCTGTCATCCTTGGTGGCTCGCTAGCTTTCTGTACTAAATATTAATAAAACCCAACATGTCAGCGTCATATAGCTATACCAAAGCTGCTCTTCGCCCCACTCTTTAGCGTCGCCGGCGCTTACTCAGGCTGTCTGGATGACACTCCATTGACCAATGGGATCTAAGCGCCTGCTGTACACCTAACAGGAAGTGGAAGGAGGCTCACGTTTTCTGCTCAGGCCAGGCCATCAGCGTCTTGGATTCCCCTTAAATTCCCCTATAACATCGAGAGAGGCTGCAGCATATCACGATATCTTTTTTATTTTAAGAGAGAAGATTATGGCGTCCCTTGCTACAGTACTCGACAACAACTCCAGCATTACCCGTCGCTATGGGGCGGGTCTGATCGCTGTCTTTGGTAAGTTGCTGATGTCGGTACCTAGGTCTCATGGCGAAGTAAGACTCTTTACACTGCTATCGGGCTGCATGGTCCCCAGAGGGATGTATTCAGACTGATCCTGAACCAGTCGGTGGAACAAGCGGAATAGGAGAATCGACGGCTCGCGCCTTCATACGCAATACGGACAAGTCCCATGTATACCTCATCGGGCGAGATGAGGCAAGAGCAATGCAAATCATCGAGGAAATGGCCCATAACAAGCCAAACTCACAGATTAGTTTTATCAAGTCAGATGTTTCTCTGATGCGTCAGGTGGATGACGCCTGCAGGGCCATTCAGCAGAAAGAGGGTCGGATCAATATATTATTTCTCAGTCAAGGTACAGGATCAACCAAGGGCCGCGACGGTACGATGATCTGTGATCCCGAAATGCAGCTGTCAGGCTGATGATACTGATCCTCTTGATTCAAAGAGACCGATGAAGGCCTAGACAAAAAGCTGAGTCTTCACTACTATTCCCGGATGCGGTTTGTGACCAATCTCCTGCCGCAGCTCATAAAGGCTGGTGAGAGAGATGAGCAGACTCTGGGTGATGGACCGCCACTATCCCGGGTAATCTCGGTCCTCGAAGCCGGAGGCGAAGCTGCTCTCCAGCTTGATGATCTCTCGCTGAAGACCAAATACTCCCTTCGCAATTGTGCGAAACATGCAATCACCATGAATTCCATCTCCATGGAGTATCTAGCATATTCATACCCCCAGATCTCGTTCATCCACTCTTTTCCAGGAATAGTCAGGACGCGCCTTGGCCGCGACTTTGGCACTGTCACCAAGGTTGCTATTCACGCTTTGTTGGTCCTCGCTAAACCATGGGAGATTCCATTTGCTGAAAGTGGTGAAAGACACTTATATGCCGCGACAAGTCCACGGTTCCCCCCACGAAATTACAAGGATGGCATTCCCGATGCCGCTGAAGGCTCTGAAGGTTACCCTGGCAGCGGGTTTTACCGGCTGAGCTCAACCGGGTCTACATATAATCAGAGCAAGATCATGCAAACATACCGTAAAAATGGGGTGAGAAATGTCATCTGGAATCATACGCTCGATGTTTTTGCAAAGGCCCGTGGCGCACAGGAGGAGGTTGAGCCCTGATAGTGTACTGTGTCTAACCGTATAGCCTTTAGTCCTAATCTTCTGCGTTGAAAAACCATTCTCTCTCTGTGACTATTCAATCGCACGACTTAATGGCCTGCATGTATTATGGACGGACCTCGTAACAAAAACGGGGCTGCCTATACGAATCCTCAGGGATCGTAGCAGTACGAGTATGGAAATACCCTCTAGAAGCATTGCAGCAAGACGCCTGTGAATCTGCAGACTCCTCTTACATAGAACTCGCCTAACTCGCTTTGAGCTTCTTTAAGCCCCTCCTGTCCCTCCAGTAATTACTATAGACGATGATTTCCGGACATCCCTCGATGACCCATGACCATTTCTGCACAAACTGCTCAGAGACTTCCCAGTTCTGCGGGAGCCAGGGGTCACCCCATACCATGACCCCGATATCGCCGTTGGTGGGATCCATCATATCAGTACACAGCTCGCAGTCCTCGAATGAATCAGCGGCCATGACTAGATTGTCCCGGATCCGCGGGAACGGAAAACAGTCCAGCCAGGGATGATGAGGGAACGCGCACTGGATGGCGGTCGGAAGGAGACTCGCCGGGACGACCGTCTTATCATCGGGTCTGGGGAAGTTCGTGTTGAATGGAGAGAGGGCCTCGTCGCCCATATCCTCCATGCTTAACCCAAGGGCTGCCATATTACCGATGAATGCCCGAAGAACATTGAATTTGCTCAAGGTAAAGAGATGATCGAGGCATGGATTCGCCGCATAGTACCTCTCAAGAGCTTCGGTGCTGAACCACGTCATCATTGTTACAGCCTCTGAGAGCGTGGTGGGTCGAGGCAGCTTCTGCGGCCCTCTGGCTTTATCCTTATCCAGACGTGGAAGTATCAACGCATACCGCCGGAAGTCTGTCCTGTCTTTCTTAGACTGCAAGGTTCGCGCGGCTTCCCGCTCACGACGTTTTCTTGCTCCTAGGACGGAGGTTAGTCTCTATTTAGGGTGGGCTAGAGAGCAGGAAGCTGAGCTCAGGCTCGTTCCAGGACACCCACGCAAAGCACGTTGGTTGAGTTTGTTCTGCAGCTTCTTGCGAAGAGCAGGATCAGTGACACCAGTCCAGTCATCGTCAAGCGGCAAGGTGCGCTTTTGCTGCGGCGACATTAGACGAAGGTCGGGCGATGATTGTGGCACGGCAGCTGATGAAGTGGAGGTGGTACGATCCATGCCGCGATCTGAATGGATGTTGAGTATACTGGCAGGAGGACCAAGCGGCAGTACTGGAATTTCAAACCGCCATTAGAGGGGAAACGGGGAATCACCGTAGGCCGTAGGCTAGAGAATAGCTCGCAGAGCTTCATCAGTGGAATAAATTCCCACTTCCCGGCCGATTTTCGGTGTTGATGACTGGCTGGTGTGTTCCGTACGAATCCACAAGGATCCACAGGGAAAATCGTGCATGAAATCTTCTAAGGAAACAAACGGAGATAACATCAAATTCTCCATGTATTGACCCTCCCAAGGCATCACTAGGACGCAGGTTTGCTGCGTGCTGGTAGTGCACTGGTATCTTTATCCCAATATAAAATTGGTAATTCTCACCCCCCATCTACAGAGAAATTGGTCTGGTCTAATTTTTAATCTAAGTCTCGCAAATATTACATGGCAGCTCGACTAAATACCGGAAAATCATGCTAACTCCGAGCCAACCACTATCCCTCGCACCATTCACATTTTATTCTATGCTTTGGGACGTGGAACTACGCATTCAGGTGACTATTTGGGACCGTTCAACGATAAAACTGATGACAGTCGACTCGCGTATTTTCTGGATATTAGATGGCCTCTGAATTCGGACTCTAGTCGTGTTGACAGCGATAATGTAATTATAGTGCATACTAACTACGATAAGCTGAACGAAAATCAAATTACCCGGATATCACGTACCGTGCTATGATTATGCATTTTGCATTCCAGGCCTCTGTACGGGCTGCAGCGACCAGGATCAGCGAAAATGACTCGATTTTGCAATGAATATGATTGTCAACGATGTCAGGGATATTGGCCCTTCCTACCCTGGCCTATTCGAAGGACGGGATTGAGATAGCTCTGCAACGGACCACATTGGCCACTGTCTTTTACCAGCCTCCTCATGCCAAAGACGACCACGGCTACTCAGATATTATGGACCCGAGTAGAATTGTCAATTTCATTATTCGAATGCCTGTTTTCCCCAGTGCGTTTTTCCGATGTCAATTTCACGCTTAGCCAACCTTCCCGAAGAAGAGCGGCCAGAGCTGCAGAAGACTGAGTCTTCACTGGCAGTATTCGTGGGCATCTACCACGGATTTCCTCCTATCCTTGAATACAAGAAAGCAAACAACCCGTAATGAATCTCTTTAAATTAGAAGTTATGAGGCAAGCACTCATTGCATTGTTCACCGTGCACTTTGGCGCGGTCAGCGCTACACCAACCGATAAGTCACTATTAGACATCGCGCAAGCTCTGAGGGGCTCAAAGAAGTTGGCTGTGACTGCTCACGTAACACCTGGGCGAGGAGCAAACACCTCTGTTCCCGCCGTGATTAACCCTAACTGCCATTAGTGGACGGCTTGGGGACCCAGGGCAAAGGGATCTACCTACCCAACTGCAAGGTAGATGAGGAGAATGTTGCAGCCTTTTCTACGAGTCAGACTCTCGGAAAGATTCTTGATGTTGAGTAAAGATATGATTCATCAAGCATTGCATGTTTCAATCTGTGGGGAAATGCAAAGCTAGTGTGTGCCTGATGCCTGTGCGGTGGCTAGGTATCCATGAATACAGGAATATTCAATGTCTGACAAATCGTTCCATTCTTGCGGCCAAAGATTAAGTAACGCTGAACGAATATATAGAAATAGTAGAATGGGGGTGAAGCGATAAACTATTTCTGCCTGCGTCCACGAACACAAGTACGAAAATACAGATTGAAGAAGACTAAGCCTTACTCAATAGGCTGAACGTGTGCTGAAAGCTCATTCTGGATCCATTTAAACAGTTTTTCCTGGATGTCATGATTCTGGCTGAGTTTGGAGCCTGCTTCTTCCTTGCCAATGGGCCCATAGTACTGTCCGTGTTTTGCTTCGGGACTTACGGCCGCAAAGATCTGAGACAGAGCTCCTTTAGTGACTGGAGTTGCAGCCAGGCAAATTGCGGCATAGAGGAAAGGTTTGAGGAAAGTCCCAGTCGAAGCATGGTGGAGGTTCGTGGCTACCATACCAGGATGAACTGGGACAATCTTTACACCGGATTCCCGCTCAGCCAATGCTCTAGCATAATGAAGGTTGGCCAGCTTGGACGTCGTATATCGGGCGGTAGTATGTCGGTGAGTAGCTGTCGTTCGAAGCTCATCGAATTTGTAGACGTCACTAGGAGCTTGAGCGTGGGCGGCGGAAGAGAGCATAACCATGCGTGCCTGACTATTAATCTTCGCCGTATTGCGCAATACCGGAAGTAGAAGCTGGGTGAATAGGGCTGGGCCCATGACGTTTGTCCCGAATTGGATCTCATATCCGTCCTTGGTGAGACCTGGAGGGGTCATCATAATGCCGGCATTGTTGATGAGAATGTCCAAGCGAGACTCTTGAGAGAGAAATTCGGCCGCAGCTGCCTTAACACTTTCGAACGATGCAAGGTCGAGGCTCAGGAAACGGATTTTGTTGGTGAATTCTGGATCGTGCTGGGTAAGGTCTGTGATGGCCTTTTCAGCCTTAGGCTGAGATCGAGCAGCAAGATAGATGACAGCAGGGTTATGTTTGCTGAGCTGACGAATAGTTTCATAACCAAGACCCGCGTTTCCTCCAGTAACAATGATGACCTGGCCGTGGAGGTCAGGAATATCCTGACTGCTGAATGTCGGCATTGCCTAAGGTTCAGTCGCCACTTGCACTAGGGAGTCCGTTGGAGGCTAAGCTGAGCTGAGATTGAAATTCTTGCAGAAAGAAGAGGGTGACTGAAAGTTGTAATCTGGAAGTGTTGAAGTTTATGTCTTGCACTGCAGTTATATACTCATAAAGTCTCAAGGGTAATTCCCTTTCTTGTCTTATAAAGAGGTCCATCCGCAGCCTCTACTGTGATTGGTTGATAATCCGTCATCCCGGTTCACGATACATATGAGTGCGTCATCCATCGGCCTATTGTGATTGGTTGGCAATGCGTCATCCAGCTCCAGGGCACAAGAGACTTGATCACTGCAACCAATAAAATTGCTGTTTCTTCTATATCTATATTCCAGGTATCAGACACCGAACTATACTGGTGGATCGGGAGCTCGGGGACCTGCAAAATATTCCATCCAACATCCTGATTAATTAACCCTATGAGCAAACCGTGCAATGTTTGAACAATATCTAATTTTTGTTTTGTGCGAGTTCTTTTTCGTTGATCTATTGGCGGCATCATTGAAAAAGTAACCACCTCACCTAGCCGCAAGATAGCGAAAGACGCCCGGAAGAAGGACCGTCTTGCTCGGACCACTGCTAAGGGTATGCAAAACTATATCTGCAACAGTTTCGACATGCTAAAGAGGCATCAAAAACCGGGGCCAGTCTGTCTCAGCCTTGAACAGCGGCGTTTGGTGAAGCTCAACACGGCAGTGGAGGTGCGAAATCCTGGTGCATTCTGAACTCAGAGCTTGCGCATGCCACTTATCAGAACGAGGCGAGGTTAGTGAATTGCGGGGGCGAGATCCAAAAGCCGCATAGCAAATGGAACATGATGAGAAATCCATTGCAGAACCCGTGGATAGATGAATCTAGCGGTAGGGATTATCCAGTGCTTGGTTTGGCTAATCTATGTGAGAGACCTGATCTTTGCCTCATTGACCAGGGCTGGGATGATCTGCACAGCAGTACCTTGACAACATCAAAAAAGCTCTGAGGTGCGGTTAACCTTGAAAAGATATACAGGCATCCATTCCCGATAACGACAACGTTCTTCCCCTCGAGGTCCACGTTGTGATCCCACCGCGCTGAGTGGAAGATTCTCCCGTGGAGATTGCGGCAACAAGAATCTCACATGGACACGGGTCGCCAGCTATCCAGTTGCAGCCAGGGTGATCTGGCACTCGTGGGTATATTCGCCGGTGCTGTTCAGTTCGCGGAGCCATGGCATCCAGCGATTCGCATCCTCCCACCAGATGCTTCAGACCATTTCTGTCTCAAAGGTCATATTGCAGCGGAGTTGTAAGCGTCAGCAACATTGCTGACATACTCTATGAGCTCCGTCCTGGAGGACATGAGCCTCGTCCAGTTGGGACTCCCTAACTTTTGTCAATCGAGGAAGTCAGGATGCAGGGGACCACCAGAAGACTAGACGGACCTGGATACGTGTTAATATACCATATGCCAGCACTGGATGGGTGTCGTTCAAAGAAGCGAATATCTTCAATATTGTACCACCTTTTCAGCGTTGCCCCTGGCGCGACGGCCGATACTTGGCACCAACACAGGCAATATTGCTGCAGAACGAGAGATCAGCAGATGCGAAAGCCACGTTCGGAAGTCGTATGATTGAGATAAGTCTGTGCCAGGCTTAGGTAGGAGCCTGATTATATGGGCGTGCTGAAAACGAACCAGGCGATGCGGAACTCTTCCGGACGCCCATGTGCAGAACACCTTAGAACAAGATAGAGCCTGATGCCAATCACAGGGATCGACGAGCGATAAGAGACCTCGGCCAGCCTAGCTGATCATGGTGAAGTCGGGTCAGTTCCGGCGCTTTGGACGTCTCATAGTCCTAAATTCATGTGCCTCTCCACGAGGAGAAGCGCAGTGACCGCTGGCTTATATGTGACGGCACCTCCCTCAGAGACTGGGAAGTGTCAAAGATAGTTTTGCAGAAATCAACATACAACCATGGATCTTCACTCCAACCTGCAGGCCACCTGGGGCCGGCTCATCAACACGTACAAGCCCGGTATCATCGAGCTGGCGGGTCGATCGCTACTCAAATTGTTGGTTTCATTCTCCCAGCAACGCTTTACCTGATGATTGACACATTGTTTCCCGAGTTCTCGAAGCGGCACAAGATCCAGGGTGCCCGCTGACAACCGACCCGTCCGCAAATCCTGCATTGCGTGAAAGTAACACCGTTCAACCATGCGTGGGTGGTGGCAGTCCACGCTATGCTGGTCTATAGCGCTGGCCTTGACCATTCTATCATGAATCTGAGTCCGATAGTGCCGCCGTGGAGAGAGTTTATTGTGGACTTTGTCTTTGCCCTCCTAGCCCGAGAAATATTATTTTACTACATTCATCGTGCGCTACATCATCCGAGAATTTATGGCCATATCCATAAAATGCATCACAAGAACATTACCCCTGTGGTATTCGCAGCGGAGTACGCCCATCCTGTTGAGCATGTCGTTGCAAATATCCTGCCAATCACGCTACCATTATATCTCAAAGGCGCCCACTTCCTGTCCATCATCGCATTCATCAACTTTGAGCTCTGGGAGGCTGCCGCTGACCACAGAGGGTACGACTTTCTAAAGCTGCTGCCCGCCAAGCTCCATGATTTGCATCATGAGAAATTCCGCGCGAATTATGGCACTATTGGACTTATGGACTGGATCCATGGGACAGATGTTGTGGGCTGGGACAGGCCGAAGCCGGACAAAGGAGATGAAACGATAAATGCAAGAATAGGAGAGACAGCCCTCGATATCAACTAACTTGTCTAGAGCCGTCTGAATGTGAGCTGGGATGTCGCGGATAATGCTGGTTTTTAAGCTTCGTGACATGTTCCAAAGCCTTAAATCATGTGTATCAGAATGAAGAACATGATAAAACCTATTACAGTTAAAGAAGTGAAGAGTGACCTCTGGTATTGTTTACCCCGATAGCTGAAGTAAAGTGCTACAAGCTCAGCTCAAAGTATCAGGGAAAGTCAAGCCTCGTCAAGAACCCCAGATCTTCCACCCTTTGCCCCATATGCGCCGTATATTCCTCCCAGTTGAAAAACGGCGCTTGCATGAGGTCATGATCAGGCTGCTCAAATAGATCATGTGCTTGGGCCATGCCATCTGGATGCAACGACGCCGCAGCGCCAGCAACCTCATTGTCGGGTGGGTGCACGTCACCAGGAACTGCTTGGCGATACGCAGCCTGCAAAAACTGGAGCGTATTCTTCGCTGATTGGCTAACTATAGCCATGGACTCCAGAACGCTTGTGGCCTCTTGCCAGGCTTCTCGGGCTCTATACATGATGGCCGGGTCGAACGTTGATGGGAAAGAGAAGGACATCAAGAGCACTATTGCCGCGGTTGACACGTCTGGACTACCGCATCAATATAGAAGCACAGGAAATGAACCGGATAATGGACCACCTACAGAATCCATTGTACCACCATGCATCAGTAGCATTGGTGTTATAGGTTTTGGAGACTAGACACGCGAGGTCAATAGCTGCCGTCACGCATGCAGTAGCCGAGTTGCTAGCCAGAGACGAGTACAGGGTGCTCCGAGTTGTGAAGCTCTGCGCTGCTAGGCTTTCTTGCGAGTCAATGTCGCCACAAGACTCGCGCTCCCGTACTTTGTCAGAATACAGCTGGGTGAAGATAGGACGGTGGAGGAGGAGGTGAAGATGCACATATCTATAGATACCGGTAAGGAGGAGAATCTAGAGAGCAAGGGAGTGAGCGAAACACACCTAGCGTGAAGTACATTTCTCTGCTGAGCGATCGCCTGGTTCCGCTGAGGACTGGAATCCGTTGTCCAAATTCCCGAATTCCATCTGAGAAAAGGAGGCAGATTCGCCTCGAATGAAATCAGCTGTCTCTCAATCTCCAGGACAGTATCGAGGACCCCCTGGCTTTTCGTCGAGGACTGTGATTGATCTCGGCGCGACCGGCTACGCGAAGCGTAGTATACGTCGGAGAGTATTCTGTCTAGGATATCGTAGAGTTTGATGGCCTCTGTATAGAATGCCATCAGTGACGGGTCCCAAGTCTCGTCTGAGTGGGACATGGTCAAGCCATCAGGTGGAGGAAGAGGAGCTAAATGAGTCGTCATCGTCGGTCTGCCATATGTCATGCTCAGTGTGCTGGTGACTCTGATTAGCGCCCGATGGAATAGAACAGACGGGAAATATCCCGAGGAAACCTACACGTCCATCATTACACAGCCGTGCCAGGTTCGCCGCCGAATATCAGACTCCAAAGGGGTCAAGGTAGCGAGGATGCCCGACTCGTGGAGTCCCAGCCCTAGGGCCACCCTGCAAGCCACTCCAACTGAATGCCAGCATCTGCTGGGATAGGGAGAGCTCTGCAGGAAGATTGCCGTGATGAGGAGAGTCTGTACCACGCCAAGAGTATTGATATCAAGGAGATCGAGTCCTATAAAACGTTTTGCCCGAAGGAAAAAGGAGTTTGCGATCAGTTCGACTTCAGCGGGAGGAATATCCGCAAACTGACAGCCCAGCGCAAAGATGAGATTCAATGCAGAATGAAAGACAATTGATCTCGGCCCTGATTCTGGGGCTGAGCCCAGTCCGATCCTCGAATCTGTGAGCGGGATTCTGGGCTCATCCTCCGCACGCCATAGATTTCTATACGCAGCTTCAAAGGCGGGGCGGTGGAAGAATGGGTATAGGGTATAGACGTGGTCAAAGAAGCAGCTGACGAGGTGGTCGGCCAGTGTCCGTGGTGGCAGGGAGAAATCGTCGAACCGGAATTCAGTGGAGGTATCCTGAAGTGTACTAGTCGCACATTTGGCAGACAAATCTTTGGCCGTCCGTGAAGATATTGACTGCCAGGCAAATCGCATTAGTGAAGCTGTGGAAGAACTGCCGTAGAACTGGAACCGGGGGGACTGGCGCCTGCCCTCGCCGTCCGGGGCTGTTATCTGGCCCATTCCCGTGATTTGGCCTTCCCCATCATCAAACAAGGGTGATTCATATGCCCCCGTTTTTGGTCTGCGCTCTGTAGTCGCTTCGGCTGCTGACGCAGACTGGCCGTTTGTGCTTTGGCTGTGTGTGCTTAGCACCCTTTGACCCCGGGGCAGTTCAACTCTGAAGTCCGTGGAAGCAGGATTGTGCGCGGTAGTTTCCTCAGAGGCGTGAGGAGCAGTTGACGAAAGAATGTCTCCTTCACCAGACATCTCACCCTGCATGTGGGACTCGCTGAGAGGCTCGCATTGAGCCTGACGGTCCGACAATGTCTCAACTGAGACTCCGGCCCTCTGGCAAGCATCTTCCAGTTCTCTAATTCGCCGATGTAGGGTTTGAAAATATCTATCACGCGTTAGACCATTTTTGATCTGAATCAATCGGGATTGTGCCCGTCCATGCTTTGAGTGAGTGGCTTCTTCATTGGACTTACTCGTCTCTGCTGGCGGACCGGGCGTTATCCGTATTGTAGACGCACTGGTTGATCCGGTACGATCGTCTCGTGCATGGCCCACAGATGGGTTTACTTCCATCACAGCGGATCTTCTTCTCTCTGCACGAGCCACAGGCTAAAGCAACCTTCCGGCGCGCAGAATTGCGTCGCTTGGGGTTACCAGCCATTTTTGGGGGCATTCTGTGATAACGGGAAATACCAGGCGCTCGAAGACGCCTGGGAATCCTTTTCCTTTTCCTTTTTCTTTCTTTCTTTCTGTCATTTCCCCCCCGATTATCCTCCAGATGGTGCCCGTCAGACTCGAACGGACGACTGGGATGCGTCTTGATACCCAGATTCCTGCTGGAGGACGCGAGGAAAGACAGCGTTTTTTCTGAGCCGGGTCTGTTCCGGTTCCTGCGAACTTCTATAGTGGTCAGAACCGCCAGGAGTACATTTACTGCGGGGGGTTCCGAGGCGATTGAAATCATTGGATGCTATGAGCGCAGTGGAGCCCTGATTGTTGGTTCTTAGAGGTCCCAACGAAGGGTTTTCCGTAGGCCTCGGGTCCATTCCGGTGGCTCTCGGGTGTATTCCAAGGACTCGCTACCCTCCCAGCTCATGTCAGCTAGTGCTTCCCAGTATGGGGCGAGGGTTACGGCTAAGAGTGGTTCACGCTGCAAATGCTTAGGGAGAGCCTTGCTTCACTGATACCTATCAGGAGTGGCTAGACTTGATATATTGAGAGAAATCACGAGACTATGGAGAAAATCTCACACAAAATACAGAATACCTACCAGCCGTCATCAGAGGGGGGTTTCTCTTGACCTCATATTCTGTGTCCTACTACGAGCGGCACTTACAGTCCCGGGGGCTATAATCCGTGCATGGTTGACAAAGCTGCCTCTAGGTCCCGCCATGTGGAGCGAGCTTGCTGGAGCACTAACGGCCAACACGGCGGCAGTGGACAAGATCGATACTCACCATCACTGCGTCCCGCCATTCTATGCCAGAGGTATTTCAGCTTGGTCAAGGGGCATAGTTTGCTGCTAACTGGACCACAGCAGTGGAAAAACAAGGTGACGACCCCAATGGCAGGCCTGCCCTCACTGAACCTCCTTGGCTACAAGACTGCGGTGCTCTTGCGCTCTGCTCCAGGGGCATGTATTGTGCCAGACCGTCAACAGTGTGCGACTGGCCAGATAGCTGAATAAATATTCCGCGAACTGTGCAACAAAGATCCCGCGCACTGTACGTTTTCCTCTCGCTACCCCTTGCTGATATTGCCTATGGTCTGGACATCTTGCACGCCAACGGTGTCACTCTCTTCACGCGCTATGTGTCTTTCAACACCTGCTTGCGCTACCCGGACGTAGAGCCCATCTGGGCCGAACTCGGCCGACGAGGCTTTGTCGTCTTCATCCACTCCACCTTCCCAGTCGACACAAACCCGGTCAACCGGAAACTGCCGCAGCTGGCCATCAACTATCGTCACGAGACGACCCGCACCGCACGGAATATGATTACCAAGAAAACCAGGGTGAAGTATCCAGGCTATAAATCCATCCTGTCGCACGCAGGTGGCACCCTACCGTACCTTATCTCGCGGGTCACAATACCCATGAAGAAGGCCTCAGATTTTGCCGCCTCTTGGATCTTAAACACAGCGCATGACCGCGCAATCGACGAATTCCGCAGCTTTAACTTTGACCTGGCGTTGAGTTTGTCGCCGCAGATTCTGGATACGCTACTGAAGCTTGTTCTGCTTGAGTATATCCTTTGTGGCAGCGACTTCCCATATGCGCCGGTAACTATATATCCAGCATTTTTAGAAGAGTGGAGAAATATGATAATAATCAGGAGTCGAGGGAATAGTCACTTTCAGGAATGCAATGAGCCTATTTCGCGGTTGGTGGATCGAAGCGGCGTAACTCGATAGGTATTATTCTGAACTGGAGACTCAGTCTCGCAATGATCATACGGACTTCGCTGGTATCAATAACTGATCTCTGCATCAGCATCTTCTTTTGTCACAGTAGCCAAACCTGCCTGTGCCCGCACAGCCTCCCTTTTGAGGGTGGCCACGGCGACTCGTATAGAATTGTAGCGCAGAGCCGGGCGTACCAGGCAGTGTAGGTGATATTCGGCTATTCTTGACATTTGGTGGACGACTTGTGAATTAGGCCGGAAGGGATGGTCTTATCAGAATAGGTAAATACAGGGTTTACCGTTTGAGCGCGGCACAGTAGGAGCAGACGATCCAAGGGCCTCGAGAATCTGCGTCTATTTTCACTGACAGGACTGTTTCTGCTCTATGCAATTTTCATTGTGGATGTGATCGGCCAGGAGTGTCCTCAGACCTATTGGCTATGAAATAGCTGAAGGACTTAGGGTTACAAGCCCAGGCATAGCATTATATCAGTACAAGATACATTATCTGTTCTCTTTACTGGTTACACGAAGAAGAATATCCTAAATTAGAATATCTTAAATTAATAAATGGCGCGTCAGAACCCTTCACCATGTTAGCATCAGGATTATGAAATGTTTTGTACTGCTATTTATAGCTTCTATGCCTTCTTGATTTTGCACATAACAGGCTATCTGACTTCTCGCCCAGCTAAAGCCCTAATTCAAAGTCCAGCTGTCACAGTGTCGTACAAGTATCCAATAGAGCCAGACGTTTTTTATACTTGACCGCCACATTTTCTTGTAGTCAAACCATCTGGTGACGACAATACGTGCATGCATATCGTCTACTGCACAAATGACAACCCATCGCAGGGGGCACCGATATTCACTGGCACAGCACCGGCGCTTATTTGCCCAGGGACGAGCCTATACCGCCTGTAACTGGTTTGTTGCGCCTGGTGTATAGTGTTGGAAATATCCGCAGTTTAGAGTCGAACTGAACACTGACACGGGAAGGCCGGTCGCTACCGTAACTAAGTACACCTTGTCCCAGACTAACAGGCCTTTCCCCCGAAGGTGAAGGTGTGCTTAGTGTCAGGGCGAGCGAGGAGGTTCAGCCTGGGATGACACTGGGATAACCAGTCCTCAACGGCAGGCATTCTATCGTGTTGAAGGAGGGCGTGGATGTAACCGTGAAGACTGCACAGGCAGCATGGCGAATTGCCTAGGTACTGCGCTAGATTGTAGGCAGACCTGGGCCTAGGATTCTGCCGATGTGGATACTCGACGGTGGCCAAGTGGGCTCCGGCAATGCCCTTAACCGACAACGTTCCGATCCCCCTCCTTTTATAGGGCGGGGATCCTCAACGAAGACAAGGTAGCCTAATGTAGCGCATCAATTGCAGGTCCATCCACAGAACAATCCGCATGTCTGACCTCCACTCTCTTCCCTTGGGCACACGCCCTGAGAACGCCATCCGTAACAACGGGCCCGACAGTCTTGTGCTGGAACGCGCCAAACTCCGGGAGTTGGCCGAGGGATGGCCCTGCTACCGGTACGCTCCCACTCTTAGTGATGGGCGGTACACGCTGACAAACGACAAGGGACGCGTGCGAATGGGAGAATTTCGAATCGATCTTCCACCCAGATGCCGTCGTCTACACCACCTGGTCCGGCCGGGTGACCTACAAGGACTTTATCGCTGGCTCCAAGGCAGGCATGGACAATGGCGCCTTTATTATGCACCGGTGCCACGGGACTACCACTGACATTACTCCGGATGCCACACGTGCGGTCACCAAGCTCAAGGCAACAATCACACAGCGATTCCTGATTGATGGAGTCGAGGTGGACGCCGAAGCCGACTGCCGGTTCTGCTTTTTCTTTGAGAAGGCAGATGTCGACGGCAAGGGGCCCCGGTGGGGGGCTCGATTCGTGCGGCACTGGTACGAGAAGGATAAGTTGCTTCCGGTTGTACCGGGACGGTTCCCTAGCATAGATATTGACAAGTTGAATTCCTACCCTGACGGGTACAAGTGTCTTGCGTACTGCCAGGAGCTCACAATGGGGGTCAAAGTTCTCCGAGACATGCCGGGTCACCGAAGGCATGTGGGAACGATTAACGGGGAGAAGCATGACCTGCTGTATCGTCTGGCAAAGGACTGGCTAGATGGGAAGGAAATTGATGCACAGACAAGTTGTCTGCTCAGTTCAAGTGCGCATTCCTTCAGGTCTTTCAATTGGAGCTTGTGCTATGTTATTAAAGACAAGTCACCTGAATAGAGATTTTAGAATATGTTAAGATAATCTACCACTTTGGTTACTGTCTTTAGAGTCATGTTCATACTCTCGTCTACAGTTGATTGTTTAGTTGGCGCTCTTAAGTGGCAATACTGCATCTCTCACAGGTAAAAATTCAGCAACGCGAGCCCAGAGATTCAGGGATTGTGGAAGCCTATTCTTATTCCGATTCCTATATATCATAGATGCCACTCCAAGACGTCAAATTCGCCTTGTTTGCTCTTTTTAAGCGACTATCAGCGCAGTCGCCGAGCGCCTTTATTAATGGCGTAGGAAGAGGCAGATCATACAATATTCTACCAACACTCCCTAGAGATAGTGAATCACAGAAATACAACGCCAAGGCCAAATGCATTTATACGCATGGTCAATATCTACATCTAGTTAAATCGCAGAGCCGTGGACTCTATACTGGCCGACAAAGAGGTTCCAGGGGTCGTTATAGAACAGCTGACCTCATTTATACTGTCTTCCTGAAGCTGGAGAGTGCGGGAGCTTAGAAGATTGAGATATGGGCAACCGATTGTGCTCGTGTGAAGGTCTGTTTACTGCCGTAGTCGATTGGCCGAGCTTATGAGGACTATGTAAACACCATGACAATTGTGATCAAGTCACGACGCGTAAACGCACTACAAAGCCTTGCGAGAAGCAGCAGTGCAATCATGGTTCGTCGAGAGTGTGGAAATTTTCCGGGTGGGAGTGAAACACTGCAGGGGGTTAATCTGCATAGATGGCCTGACCATCAGCGTAGATTACCAGGCTTATGACTGTAAAACAGGAGTCGGACATCAGGTGGAAGTCAATGTCTGCCTTGAAGTTTGCAGATGCTAAAAAGACTTGTTAATTGTCTGAATACTGCAGACTAGGGCAAATGAGCTCACTCTTCCAACTGGAATGGATGCGTGAGCAATTTCCAGACCGGACACTGCGGATTTGAAGTCCGGGGACCTGGTTAGCCACCGATCTACGAGTCCAACAGCAGTTTCCAGACCCTAATGTTACAGTCGAATGCAAAGTTGAAGTTCACTGGTCTTGTCGGGATAATACACGAGGAAGGGTTTCGAGGAAAGGGTCGATTCATTGGTATTCCAAGTGCGGTACATGTGTCCTGTCACCACATTATTGGTATACCCGTTGGGCAAGGCTTAAACGAGCAGTAAATACTCTAATAAAGACTCGGTATCCCCCAAGATTCTTGTTGACAAGGGACCTACCGGTCCGTCCTTCATGGGGTCAAGCAAGGTCATGTTGGCTAATGAAGCACCTGTGTATGGCGGGGCGCAAAGAAACAATCGTTATCCTAGGGTCAAGGATACCTGCTAGATAGAATTCCTTTTGCCTGTGTGAGAATGCAATACGATCGGAGAGAGACATATACTGTACTAAAAGGACTCAATAAATCCAAGTCAAACAACAGAATAACCTCTTCTATGACTTGCCCCTGATGCTGCTATTTGCAACCCAATTGATTTTACAACAGTGCAGAAGAATTCTTGAAAACGAAAGTTAGGCGCATTTTGGCCTCATACAATCGTCTGTAAAAGCACATTCTACAGCATATGAAAGGAGCCTCCAGGATCCAGTCGAGGTTCTACTCAGTATATACAAAGAACTGGACGATAAGACAGGCCTCTGGGTCTACTATTCCACTGGAAATTGCGCTCTTCCGTTGATCTGGTATTTGCTACTATTGGGAACTTGCGGTTCAGAATTTCTCCTAAGCTGTTGGCAAATGCCTATAAGTGCTGGGATCAGTAAGTTGCTGGTGCGACATATTCGAAACTACTTACAATCGTCGGTCAATGAACTATTTCCTGCGGATGCCCCTCGCAACTGGCATTAGTTCTTACTATTCTTGTCGGCGTACACGCGGAGATTATCTCGACCTAGTGTTGTCCCCTTGCTCCGCTATCTCGTGTACCTAGCGACCCGGCCGTTGTCACAGCAGAGTCACAGCCAGCGAAGATCTGTCTTCATTCAGCCATTGGGCTTGGTCTTTCCCATTCACGCGGCCACATCGGCGGTGTTACCTTGATCTTGGCTTCTCGTATTCAGCGTAGATCATCTTAGCGATGCGACACCAAGAGTCAATCAATTCCTGTTCAATGATGTATAAGGCGAATGTAACGTGAAGGCCGCTGATCATGTTAAATATATCTCAACTAAATGATAATCAGCGACTTTGATGGTGACCGTACTCCAGCGGCTCAAGCATAAAAGCGTTACTGTCTCGAAGGGCTGAAACAGAATTCTTCAATGTATCTTGATTAACATCACACTCTCACTCATCAAATTCGATCATTAATTAACGCTATCATGAAGTATCTCGCGATCGTCTCACTCCTTGCCTGCGCTGTCAGTGCCGCCCCATCTGCAGAGGGCACCGTAGGCCAAGCTGTCCTTGAGAAAGCCCTGACTGCAGAAGGGACTCCCTACGCCTGGGGCGGCGGCACTTGTGACGGTCCTAGCGATGACCAGCCCCCGTATGACTACGGCGACGTTGGATATGACTGTTCCGGCCTTGTTTGCTGGGCAGTGTGCCAGGTAACTGGCCGCGACCTCTTCACAGAAGGCCTCCGCGTCACATCCTCCATGTACTGCGCCAGCAAGGAGACACTTGGGTACAAGTACGTCTGCAGCCAGCGAACGTTTGACCAATATTGCTCATATCCCATCACAGAAAATACCCGTACGAAGAGCGTCAGCCTGGTGATGCTATCTTCTTCGGCGGAGCATGTGACTGCGATAATGATAGCAGCAGTATCCACCATGTCGGGCTAATGATGTACGGTTTTCTTTCTTTCCTTCTTTCCTTCTTCTTTTTCCCTGCTTTGTTTCGGTTAAGTAGCTAACGCTAGAACAGCGATTCTGGCGACCGGATGTGGAATGCGCCTAACGACCGGGTTAATAAGGTGCAGGAGAAGAGTATTTCTGGGTTCGGGGAGACACCTTGCCCCTATGTGATCCGCTTCACATAGTTCACTATGTATGTTCTGGCAATTTATGATTCCGCTTTTGTACAGGACGTCCACTTGCCCTCGAATCCAGAAGCTGGCAAGAGATGCGTCGATGGATAGACCAACCGGCATTCCTAAGTGCATAACGATAGGACTACGAAAGACTTTGTTGCAGAATTGATGATCTTGTAAATAATGCGTACACCAGAGTGCTTGCCCAAAAGACATATATATCCACGACCGCTTGATTTTAGGACTGAGGGCATGAGGATGGTATTCCATTCGACTTTCGCAGCAACAATAGCCGCAGTGCGCAGAAATTTAATTACTTATGCCGGATAAACGAGTTTCATGCGGAACCCTCTGGTATCTCTTCTGTGCAGGTACGATCTCTGGCCTGCATTTAAACTGTCTAGTCAGCCGAGTGTACTCCATGACACGCGCATAAGAGTTATCAAATTTTTATCAGCGTATTATAGTACAAGCAACTAGGAAATACTCTCCGGTAGCGCCTGACAAAAACTCCATCAATATTAGCGTTTCTTGATGCGATATTTGAGCAATTTCGGTCTTCGTTAAATTACAGCGTCCAACACGGTCATAAAGGCATATACATATCACTTCTGAGCATACACGCAAGAAATGGAAGATATATGCAGTATTATATATACAGGATCGACTGGAGATATTAGTGCTCTGAATAGCTACTTCACGCTCGGCGGCTTTGATCCCAAGCCAGATCTGGACGTTCCCGGCGAATGCCGCTGGTAGAACCGAACAGACTGGGAGTCTGTGGGAGAAAGGCTGGCCATACCGCCTGGGCCGCGGTCTGAGCAGATGCTGCTGGGAGTATATGGCCGGTGTTCCTTAAGAGGCCAGGTTGAGAGACAGGCTCGAGGGACAAGGCCCTGGATTCCGGTGTCGACCAAGGTACACCATGCCTAAACACGAACGGTCAGTGATGGTGAGAGATACCAGAATGCAAATAAAGGACTTACCCATCCGTCATCGAAGGTCTGCTCCAACCGCACCAACTGTCCTTCGCTCACATCCATATGTCCGTCGTTACGAGGTACAAAGGCCATCTCAACCCGGAACACCTGAACCGTTGACAGCTTGACCGAGGACACCTCCCGCTGAATTGCTGATTGAATCAACTTCAGCTGCGGCTGTGAAAGGTCATTCTTCTTACTTGTATCTTGCACCGGCAGTGATTCTTCAGGCGAATGCTGAGTCTGATGACGTTCCTTTTCTCCCGAGATACGACCAGCCAGCGCGTCCACGCTTATGTCGGCGGAATTGCTCATGGCCACCATGCCAGAAGAAACACTCCGCACCTTGACAAGGTCCCGATTATCTGTTACTTCGCATGAATCTTGGAACTGCTGCGCGGGTAAGTTCCGGTCGTACTCTTCTGGAGAGGGGCTAGGGCTGCTCGTGCTGCACCAGGTGAGCGAGGTATTGTCGGTTGGCGGCCGCTGCGGGTTGAACTTCTCTGTAATAGAGCGTAAAGCGGAGGAGCCATTAGCGTAGAGTCTTGAGACAATGCCTCTAAGAACCGCAGGCTCCGGTGGGGGAATATGTAGGTATTCCTCGGAAAAGCCATACTCGTACGATTCCCGGCTCCTCCTTGTAGTCGCTGATTTCTGCTTACGCGGCACTGACTTGACCTTTTCCAAGGCCATGTGCGCAACAGAAGAAAGAGTAAAATACACGCGACTTGCTGCATCGTACGCGCGATTCTTCCACAGTCCCGCTCTGCAGGATCCCAGAAGATCCCCCTGGGATAAGATAGGAAACGGCGTCGGCTGCCTAGAGTAGATGCTGCTGCTTCGGCCGCTGGTGGAGCCCTGACTGTCTCTGCTATGATGCTTAAACATCTCGGCTACATTGACAAGGGTCAGGGTGCTGCTTGTGTATAGATTCGATGCGAACTTGTAGATCGAATTTTGCTTGTTTTGTGGGGGTGGACGTTTCTCCCCGTGAATGGCCGTCTGAAGAGCACGCTTTCGGTGGTGCAGCCGCCAGTTAATCAGCCCGATCAGGAGAAATGCAAGAGTCAGGATGCTGACTACGATTCCGGCTTGCGAGCCGGGGGTCATCCTTGCTGAAGTGTGGGACTCGGAGGTCGGGAGGGAGCCAGAGGAGGTAGGGAAGGGAGAATGTGTGGTTGTTGGCAACGAGGTCGTATGCAGAGTCGTTCTAGTCGTCGAAGTGGACGAGGCTGTGGTTGTTGAGGTCGACGATGAGGTAAATGACGACGTTGAAGACGTTGCTGACGATGGTGAAGACAATGTTGAAGTGGTGGTAGTAGCAGTAGATGTGCCCATGTCGGTTTGAGGAATTTGCCCTTCCAGAGGCTCGGGCTGGGCATTCAAGGGAGCACTGGGGGGTTCTGCCGGGGCTGGTATTTCATTGATTGTCTCTTGAAGCTTTGCAGCTTCACTGGCACTCTCTGGGCCCGGCAGCTTTGGCCTCGCGTCAGCATTGGCAGCTGGCTTTGTCTGGCTAGTCGGTTCACTCGGAGGACCTGCGGCGGCTGCCACAGCGTTATCGGGAAGACGGTACATCCCATCATCGTATGGCTTGTCTAGCGGCTGTTCTCTTGAGACTTTGGAGCTCAGGGCTCTTGAAAGGAGTCTGGCAGTCTCAGGTGTCATGCTGTGTGGTGCGGGCGAAGGACTGAATGCTTTAGTGATCAAGCCAGCATTGACGTCGAATGAAAGCAATTGACATTAATATACCCTCATGAAGAGTGTGTTTATTGTGTCAGTGCTAAGGCACTCCATGTTAACATTCTTTACCTCATGCCCCAATGATAAATTGCTTAATTGTTGTGATGGATCAATGTAAACGGCCCTTGATTCTAACCTACTACTACTCAGGCTCCTCAAGTAACTAAACCACTGTGATATAGCGTATAGTAGATTATTCATGGAATAGAAATATAGACATGCTGTATAGAATAAGACAAGAGAAGTTTAACTGCATGACTGCCTCTTGCCAGGTGTTGAGATCAACCATGCAACAACGTGCAACGATATGCACTATCAAACCCTCCCAACTGTAAACAAACTACTATTTTTGTTGTTGTAAAAGTATCCACTATAATAAACATAAGGTATGATTCCGATTCGATAATTACTGACGCATTTTTTTCCGTCGGGATTGTTGAGATACATAGGAAGCAAGGGGGTAATGCTGCCTAGATCTCCTGCAGTCATCAATGAAATTTTTTTTTCAGTGCCGCGATGTCAAATGGTATTACACTTGGGGAATGGAGACTGCAGATGGCAACTCTGCAGATAACATTCTTGCCAAGGACAACAAATATGTCGGTCAAACATAAGCAAATCTAAAGCATGCTATACACAGCTATGGATAGAAACTATCTCGAGTCTGAGCATCTATAATGACTAGAATTTTGCGGTCCAATATTGAGAAGAGGTTACACTCGAAACATCGAAGCATTATAATTTGATACATGGTATCGATTATTAGGTGTAAAATTCTACCGAATATCGATCCACCATGCCCTAAGGTGCGAGAGTTAAACTGTTTGGTACTTTGAGATACCATGCTAGCACTAGTATAGACTTTCAAGCCACCCCATAATAACAATATCCACCCAAAAATGCTGGCGTAGCACATAAATGATTAATTGGTTATATGCCCCCTGTACCCATTTACCTGGCCTGGTAGATCGGATTTTAATTCCAGAGTTTAATTACAAAAAGTTCTAGAAGTTAGTGTTCAAGTTGTTTCCTCTGCTTCCCTCCCTCATTTATTCAATATAACAATGCATACAGTCCAACCCATCGTAACCATTGCCCGCAACACGTTCAAGATAGACCCCTTCATTCAATGTAATCGTGACTTGAAAACTATCTATATAGAATCAACTGCCAGATACCCAAGGACATCCCTCGCACGCCAAACATAATTCCCCATGCAGTAGCGGGAAGTGGAGGATTGTGTACGTCCGGTCGCTAACATGTCATTGATATTCTGACCCATAGTGGGACGAAGTTTGAATCCTTTTAATTCAGGGCTCGGGCATCACATGGAGTTGCTGATGGCAGCTCCATAGTAGGAAGCAGAGATTTAGGACAGTAAACACTCAGGTACACCAATATGTCAACCGGAGGAGGTTCCTCCTTACTAATCAATGTCCAGCACCTTGCTTGTTTATGTATCTGTTTAATGCTTTATACTGTTTGTATTGCAGGAATATCTGTTTAACACCTTATACTGTTTGTATGGCAAGGATATCTCCTGTATAGCAAGAACCTTCTTTTTAAAGCCTTTGAAAAGGTATAAATTACCTATACAGATCATAGTTAGGAGATCAAGACCTTTAATGCAATCATCTGTTATAGATATTGATTATATAACCACCTTAATAATCCACAGTTATGAGCCCGGAGTTGCTCTAGGGCTGGAATACAGAATTATTACCTTTTTTTGTTATATTTAAAGTTATCCGCAGCCCTGTACCAAGCTATACAGACAAGCTAGGAGGTGGTTGGATACTACCTAAAAAATACTGGCAACCCAGAGCCTACTCCTTCAAATATATAACAAGTTCTGCTAAGATTAGAATATCTTGACAACAAAAATGGCAATTGCATATAATAAAGATAGTACCACAAAGGTCCAAGCTATCCTAAGCTTGCAGGATGACTGGTGCACATGGTTTCAAGTTATTAAAGACCATGCAAACAAGCAAGAGGTATGGGAATATTTTAATCCTGATGCTAATAACAAAACAAGGCCTGAGCTGCTAACCAAACTAAAGATTTTATTAGTAAATAAGGCCTTGGAAAATATATACTAATATTATTAAATAATATTACAGGAATGGAAGAATACATAAAATATAATCTAATTAATAAATAAAGCTATTTGTAGCTTAGTAGCTCTACAAATAAGAAAGCTTATAGCAGATAAAAAAATATACTAAATATTATAAATACTAAAACAACAATACACCCCAAGTAATTAAAAGGCGGATTTTAAAGCTTTAAAAAACTATAACAGTGTTAGATCTTGATTAATTTAATAAAAAAAAATATCTGCATGGCTTAATAATTTTAATAATACTTATTTGGCAATTAAATATTATAATCTCCCAGAAAGTAATAACAAGCATATAAAATAATAGTTTTTGGCAGCTATATTACCAGTTTTCTATTTTTTTATAAATAAACAGGCAAAGATGATAAATAATCTATTATGTAAGAAAAAGGATTTTTATATGCTTTTAGAATAATATTAAACTTACCTGGCCAATACTAAAGGCTTTAAGATAATAACTTCTAGAATAGTATTTGCAATGCTTTATAGCCAAAGTAATAATTTATTAATCTTATCTAAACCTAACAACAACAGGCACTGGAGCTTATATATATATAAAAAGAATTATATATATAGTAATTGCTGGTACATTATATGCTTGAAATAACTAAAATAGTAGAAACCTGATAAAAAAATTAAAAGCAAAATTAGCAAAGCTATTATAAAAAATAATAAGGTTAAAAGAAAAATAAAAACCATGATAAAACATAATAAGCAACAAAATAAGGGTAATAAGCAAAAAAAAAGCAATAAACCAGAAAAATATTATGTTATAATACTTGTTTTTAGTGCAGAAATTGGCAGCTTATTAAAAAATTACTTTATCCTGGATTCTGGAGCTTTAATACATGTCTGTAATAATATCTTAAGGTTTAAAAACTATAATTTATTAGTAACAGGGTGTTACGGAAGGGTCTGCCTCTCAGGTCCTTCCTAACCCTGGTTGCTCTTTGGTAAGCTCCGTTGCCTCGATTAACTTACCAATACCTTATCCTTAGCCATGTCCAACTAGTATAAAGACTAGTCATGGTCCCAGATGGAGCTTACAAGAGAAAGCAGGGCCAAGATATACAGCAATGGCTCTATATCTTGTAGAGTTAAGTGCGTACAAGTTAAGATACTAAAGGTAACTCTAAGATAACAAGTTGCATTAATTACAAAGATCCAAACTAGCTATAAAGGTAATAAGCATCCTTATATACCTGTTTATCTTGTTATAAAAACACTCCTGTTGTAGAGTTTGTAGATTATTGGTATTTATAAATACTCTACCAATTTATAATTTCTTGGCATCTACCTAATAATATAAGCCATGTTATTTTTATATTAGCCATTTCCTGGGTTTGTGCCTGGCTAGGCTGCGCTAATATTGGTTTATGTTATTTTTTAACTTTACTGGCCAAGAGCAACCCATAACATGCTTGGTATTTAATCCTGGGCATGTTATAACACTATTCCCCCTTTTTTGGGTTTTTATTTCCTAAAAATACATAAGTAGCACCTTTGTCCGGCTGTGCTGCTAGTTAATCTTTAATTCTGGTAAACCCCTTTACTATGCCTCCCAAACAGGTAACTAAGCTGACTTGCAAGAAGCAGAACAAGTAAAATTATATCCTTTAACAGAATTACTCCCTGGCTATTATCCAGGAAGGTGTCAAGGTCTATTCTTATAATAGTTATTTTTAGTCCAGCTTTTCTTGCTTTATGGCAGCTAGCCAGGCAAACTATGCCAAGTATACTAGAAATAATTAATCCTATACCTGCAATCTTTACAGCAAGTCCAAATAGCATTGACTTAATAATAATACTAAAACCTTGGATATAGATATTTACAAGGCAAAGCAAAAGCAAATTAAGCTGTTTAAAAAGTAATAACAAATAATTAACAAATAGCAGAAAATCATGGCTAAAATAATTTAGCTTTAAAAGCAATAAAGATTTCTTAAAAAGCATAGTATTAGGATGTTAGAATATAATACTTTGTTAGATCCAGGGAAAGCTAAGCCTTCTACTTAAACTAGTATTACTAATCTGTCCCTGGCTGCAATCTTAGAGGGTTCTACTCTAAGTTAGTTATTAAACCTTCCTAATCAGGACCTGTTTTTCCCTTTTTTTTAGAATAATATTAATCCTTTTACTAGTAGTACTATTAAACTAGCTAGGGGCAGCCTGTCAGGTTCTTAATAGGTTCCTAGGTATTTTTTAAGGTATTATACCCCTTTTATTTTACCAGGTATTATGTTTTGCCACTAACCTTCTTGTGGTCTAGAATCCTTTTAACCTTATATTTTTGTTTATTATCTAATTTAACTTCCATACTTTTGGCTGGTTTGGTGTTTGCTAGTACTGGTTTTAATAGTAAGATATAAAAAACTGGGTATATTTTTTTTAATAATTCTGGTAGTTATAATTTGTAGTTGACTGGTCCTATTTATTTTTTAATAATAAATAGTCCCAAGTATAAATAGTTTAATTTATTACTTGGTTATTTAGTTTTAATATTTCTGCAAAGCAGGAATATTTTTTTTTTCTTTTTTAAGGTTAGTTCTTCTCCATGGTATTTGTTATAGTATATTTTTATCTGGAGGTTTGTAAATTCCAGGTCTCTGGTAAGCTGTGTTTATATAGCTCTTATTTACTTAACATAGGTATTAGCCTTCTCTGCTACTAGTACTTTGTTTTTGGATTCTTTATATATATTAGGGTAGTATCTGTAGTTTGCCTTAAAAAAAGATATTCCTGTTATACTATATTTTATATTATTATAGGCAAATTAAGCTATTAGTAGTTAGTCCTCCTAATTATCCTGTATATAGTTAATATAATGGTATAGGTACTACTTAATAGTTTAGTTTATTTTTTCTGTCTGTTTATTTAATTACAGGCAGTATACTATTATTATTTATAGTTTAATCCCTATTTAGTTAGTAACTAATTACCAGAATTTTAAGGTAAAGAGCTTGTCTTTATTAGATATTATATATTTTGGTATTCCATGGTTTATTATAACTTGTTTTATAAACAGGTTGGCCATTTTTTTTACTATTATTATTATCTTGGTAGGCACCAACTGTATATACTTGGTTAACTAGTTAGTAATAACCGCAAGATAGTTGTTCTTGTTCTTGGTCTTTGGCAATAGTCCAACAAAGTCTATTATTATCTACTCCCATAGGTATTCTGGTATTTCTGGATTTTAGAGTTTTCTATATAATATATACCTAGCAGGCTTGTTTCTTGTACATAACTTGTAGTTGCTAATATACTTTTTTACCTTTTTTCTTATATTCTAGAAGAAGTAGTTCCTGGAGATTTTTTTGCAGGTCTTGTTAATTCCAAAGTACCCTTTAATAGGTATATTATAGTACATCTAAATTATTTCCTGTTCTAGGGTTGGGGGTATATAAAGTAACCTTCTAATATAGATTGTTTTATTAGGGTCCTTGATTTTGTTGTTAGTAGCCTCCAATATTTTCTGTATAAGGTTGTTACACTTAAGTACTTCCTTGATACATTCTACTATATTAACTTCTTGCAACTTAATAGTAGCTGCTAGGATTATGGGGTTATTACCTAATAACCTATCTTTATTTTGTTTTAATATGGCTGGTTTTAGTTCTTGCTTTTTATTTTTATAATCTAGTTTTTGGCTAAGCATGTTAGCTTGCTTGTTCTCTGTTTCTTTGTAATATATAATCTTATAGTTATACTGTAAAAGAAGTTCTGCCTATCTGGCTTGTTTTCTGGTTAACTCCTTGGTTGTGGTAAAGTAGGTCAGGTTTTTATAATCTAACTTAACAGTTATGGTGTGTCTGGCCTTTTCTAGGTAGACTTTCTAGTATTTAAAGGCTAACATAATAGCCAGCAGTTCCTTATTATGGATGTTATAATTCTCCTTGGGAGGTAAGAACTTCCTTGAGTAGAAGGCTACTAACCAAGTCCTTCCATCAGGCTCTTTCTAAGTCATCCTGGCTCCCAGCATATAGTCTAACATGTCTGTTTCTACTACTATAGGTAGGTTTAGATTGTGCTGTTTTAGCAGGGGTGTACTAGTAATTTTTTTTTTTATTTATTTAAATATTATTGCTTGCTCTCTTCCCCATTTATACAGGTTTTTTTTTTTTAAAAAGTTTAAACAGCAGTGCCATTTTATTAGCATATTTTTTAATATATCCCTGGTAGTAATTAAGTAGTCTAATAAATTATTGCAATTTTTTAAGGTTTCTTGGGGTTGGCTATTTTCTAATCATGGTTATTTTGGACTATTCTGCTTAAATGCCTTTCTTCAAGATCCAATGCCCTAGAAACTTAGTTTTTGTAATATAAAATTTATACTTTTTAAGTTTATATTTAAGTTTGGCTTGTTGTATTTTTTCTAGGACTTTGGTAACATGCTGCTGGTATTTCTTCTTATTTTTTAAGAAGATAAGGATGTTGTTAATATAGGTAATAATAAATTTAGGTAATATGCCTTTAAGCACTTTGTTAATAAATCTCTAGAATAATAATAGTATATTGGTTAGGCCAAACAGCATAACTAGGTATTTATATAGTCTAAACTTAGTTCTAAATACTATTTTCTATTCTTCTTCTTCTACTATTTAAATATAATGGTAGGCATCCACAATGTTTAACTTAGTAAATATTTTTGCACCTTGTAGCCTGTCTTGTATTTCCAAAATTAGCAGTAGTAGGTACTAGTTTTTAATAATTACTTTGTTTAGCTTTTTATAATTTATATATAAGTATTTGGTCCTGTTCTTTTTTGGTGCAAAGAAGATCCCATATCTTATAGGTAATTTTAATTTCTGGATAGTCCCCTTTTCTAGGTTTTTCTTAATATATTGTTGTAATATCTGTAATTCTCTGTTATTTAAGGGAATAATTTGTTAATGCTTTAATTTTACTCCTTTCTTGATAGGAATAACATGGTTATAGGGGCCGTGAGGTAGTAGCTCTGGCTTTTCAGGTTTATAAAAGATGCCCCAGAATTAACTGTACATTTCTGGGACTTTATTAGCAGTATCCTGCTTGTTGGTTGCTACTAGTATCCAAGTTCCCCCTTTTTTTTTTTAAATAGTTAACTATTCTAACTTTGCAGTGTTTTGTAACTTTCCTGGTTACCTATCCAGGTATTTGTAGTAGCCATGTTTTTTCTAATAGCTTAGAGATTATGGCAATAACCTTTATAACTAGACTTTTCTTAAGGATTAACGCGTTTTCCTTGGTTATCAACCTCCTGGTAGGTTAAGCAGTTTTGTACTCCCCAGTATGCTGCAGGGTGCTGGCCCTCTCTGGTCCCTTTTTCTGTTATAGGTATTGCTATCTCCTTTATTATAGGAGCTTTTTTCTCTAATTAATATTCAGGTTATAGTCCTCAAGCCATGGGACCCCTAATACTATATTATACTATTCTAAAGAAATAATATTAAAACTTTGTTTAAACTTCTTTTTTTTTACTACTACAGGAAGCGGTCCTAATTTAACTATTAATATATAAGTTCCCAGGTTTTTATTATTTAGTTCTTCTACTGGTTCTAGTTTTGCCTTAGCTTCTCTTATAATACCTAGCCAGCCTATATAATTAGGGCTTATAAAATTTCTGGTAGCTTCTAAGTCTACTATTATATAGACTAGTTGTTCTTTAATTTATATAATTATTTTAAAATATTTTTCTTGTTAAGTTACTACTAGTTATCTATTCTTCTCTTCCTACTTGGGTTTGCAGTATTTTCGTGGTGGTTATGGGTAGTAATATCCTAGTTTAGTATTGTAGTAAATTAGGCAGTTATTCTTGTAGCAAAAGCTCTAATATACTTTCTTATAATCTAGGTGTAGACTTGTTAAACCCAACCCGCGAAACCCGCCCCAACCCGCCCCAACCCGCCAAGAAATGGGTCGGATCATGCTTTCTGAAAACCCGCTGGGTTTTGGGTCTTAGTGGGCTATCCCGTGGATAACCAAATAACCCGGTGGTTTAAATTCTTGGGTAATTTGGGATTTTGGGTCATGGGGCAACCCAAAATCCTAGATTCATGCTGCTTTTTTTATATACAGGCCAACCTACAG